>CM021100.1:525555666-525871274 GCA_007115665.2 Sequoiadendron giganteum | reverse complement strand
TCTTATTATTCTAATCCCAATCCATCCCTAATCCATTCCCATAATTTCCATCCTCATCCAAAATCAATCCCGAATTTTCCTCAAATCAAACCCCAACCATGTCTAATCATCCAGTTTATCCTCCATCTAGAATAATCTATCCTAATCCACCTTGATCCATCCCAATCCAACCCAACATCATGAATCCATATCCCAATCCCTATAAAAATATGTTAAAAATATTGTGGATCCTATTGAATCCATGATCATTAGAGAAATTTCTCTAAAGATTCACCAATCACCCATCCAATGTCGCCCTAGAATCCCACCCACAACATCATCACCCATATCATCCTCATGGGATTCCAACACCAATAATCTCCTCATCCACTACTTTAATTATGATAAGGATGGCATGCTTAGATATCTCCTTGGCATTGGTGCTAAACTTCCACCATCCTCACCTTCATCCAATCCCAACCCATCCACTCTTTCTTACCATTCCCCTTCCTTTGGCAAGGGATATCAAGCCTTTAGTAAAAACTCCCCATCTGAAATCCACATCTCCACATCCTTTTCAAGCTCCTCATCCTCATCATCTATTTACCAATTCATGGAAAATCAAACCTCTTGTTCCGCTTTTTCATCTCGCACATCCTTACAATCCACATCACCCCAACCTTACTAATCAAATTCACCCCATTTCCCTTATAATGGTTGTATCCAATGAATAATCTCAAAGGCACTTAATTCCCCATGAAAAAAAATATATTTGTCATCTTCCCATGTCATTCATTTACCTTCATCACCTCCACATCAAGATAAAGCCCAATCCTCTAAATCTCATGAATCCTCTACTAATCCATCCATCCAAGTTGAAGAATCTACCCAACCATCCTCCCCCATCACACCATCAACATAAAATAAACCTTGTCCATATCCTAATTCAAATCATGCAAACATAGACCCCCCTCCATATCAAAATCAAAATACCCCTTCCACTCTATTACATGACCCCTCTCTAAATCAAGATCAAACTACAAATTCTACCCCATCTAATGATCCTCTCCCCTCTCATGATCAAGACACCCCTACCACTTCATGTCATGATTCCCATCCATCTCATAACCTAGAGCACACTACATCATCTACCCAATCATGATACCATTTAATGATCCCATCACCCCTATCCAAGCTACCCATGAACCTCCTACTTATCAATTGAGTTCCTCCATGTTCATCCATGTTGATCTATTCCAAGATCCCATCATTCCTCACATAACATATCCCCCTAAAAATGGACTCACATCTTGTTTCAAAAATAATAAGTATCCCATTGGAAAAAAAAAATTTCAAGCCATGTATTATCAAGGAAAAGGGATAGGCCTCTATGAGCAAGGAATCTTAGAACCCCTTAATATCAAAGAAAATCCAAAATATCATGGCCTTGGATACAAATCTCAAGATGTTGGTACATCTCCCATCTATTTGAAATCCAAAATCCCTCCATCTAAACCCAAATATCCACATTCCCCATCTTCAAAATCTATCTTGGGCCCTTATGCTCCAAATCCCAAATCCTCACCCTTTCCATGCATTTTGGGTCCCTATATCCCAAAAAAATACCTTCATCCCCTCCATCCATTTGGGTCCTTACATTCCACGACATATCACTCCCATTCCAAAATATCCTTATCATACTTATCCATCACCTCACATCCCTAATCAAGATCAACAAAGGCACACAGCCTTGAACCCTTTTCAACACACAACTTACACCAACTCATCCGTAATACATCCAAATACTTCATCTCAATCTACAAATCCCATTTCTCTTGGAAATAATTTAGATGACAAATATCAAATGCATAAAGCCAAAAAGCCACAAAAATCAAGGATCAACATGTCCCCTAAAAAATACATGTAAAAACAAGGAAATTTTTGATCCAAAATCCAAAATCCCAAAGGCCACAAAGGCCCATTAAGAAAAAATCAAATCCAAAAGCCATGTGGATTCCAAAATTACTAATTGAATCAATGCATCCCAAAGAAAAATCAAATTTAGCATCCAAACTTTCTCATCCAAAAGCTTCATCCAATCCTAAGTCATCCATCCCATCTAGTAATCCTTCATCACTTTCAACCATTTTGAGTCATTATATCCCAAAATCTACATCCACTCCATTTAAACCTCAAAATTCAAAATCCACTTCTCTTTGACAAATCCACCACCCTTCAAGGTGTGTGACAATGTAGATCTTGCCAACATTTCGATACACTCATCTACATATCTTCCATCAATCCATACACTATACAACATCCATGTTCCATCCTTCCATCACTCTTATCCATTCCTTATATAAATCCATATTCTTGTTCATCTTTCAATCCATCTTATCCCCCTTACCATCATTATACCAAAATATATGAGTATAAAAGCACATAATTAAGGGATACCATCTATAGAATTAGATGCTTGAGTCCTTTCTCCCCATCCTCTTGCACTACACAATTGGGGGCAAGTTTCATCCATACCACATCCTATCCATATCCTCCATATCATATCCTACATTCTACCTCCATCCTCATATCATATCTAAATCCCCTCTCCCTTTTTCCTTCTTTGATCTTGACAAGGTTAGGGATCTACATGAGCACCACATATCCTACCTCCATTATGCATGTCATACATCTCACCCAAGTCCATATTTTCTTCCCATCTTTCATCTTGATGAAGAACCTAGGGATCAAATACCCCTACATCCATATCTTATCCACTTAACCTTGATCATCTTATCGATATCATCTATCCAACATCCCTTATCCTATCTCCATCCCTCCATCCTACCTAATTCACCCTCGATTTTCAGCCTTAATCTTCATAAATATAGGGGTAAAATATACATGCATGCTTTGTAAAATCCCATCCTCACTCTTATGCATCATCCTTCCATCTCATTATACTATCCTTCTACCCATGATTTCACTATCTCTAGTGTGGGGAATATTAGTCCTTTGCAACTAGTCGTTGGACCTACATCCTCCTATCCTTCATCCACCATCCTCTTATATCTCATCACCTATATTCCATCTACTAAATCCCTTTATCTCCTATCCACAAAATACAATTATCCTCCCATACTCTTCCTAAGACTTGGTTCTCCCTTGTCATTGGATACCATCAATCCATCTATTCCAATCCAAACATCCCCATTTAATCCTAATCCATGCAAAAAAACCTTACAATCTAGCATATAATCCTTAAGAAGTCCACCATATTAATCCAAATAAAGCTCAAATACTTTGATCCACTTTAATCTAATATCATCATAGGGATGTATCCTCCCCAATCAAATCATCATCACCAATCCATCAATCAATTCATCAATCGGTTTTTGAGTTGACTTGGAGCATAGTCCTTGTTTTCTTTTGGTTTATGTGCATGCTTTCTTGTTGTTTGTGTGTTTTATCATTGTTTATATTTATCATGGTATTTTTCACTCTATTTCCATAGGGTCACCATGCTCTTCCATATCATGGTGTCATAAGGAATATGTTTGCACTTGACCTTTTGATCACATACTTGGCATATTGCCATCCTGGTTCCTCATACCTTGGTGCATAATGTCAAGTACAATATCAAATATAGGTTGTTCTTAGTATTTCAGCATGATTATCATCCATTTAACCCTCCATATTTATCTTCTCCCATCCATACTTATGTTTTTAATCATTTTATCCTTCATCCTTTAGCCTTCCCATCCATTTTGAGAGAACACCTGTGTTCTTTAAACCTACATGTCATCTCGAGGGGGCATACTATCTCCTGATAATCCTTGTTCACCCTCCCTAGTGACTAGGGAATCATGATTCTAGTCATTATCCCTTTACCTACCCACTGTATTTTATTCTTCTTTGAAATGGTGTTACTTCTCTTAGTCACAACATCATCTCAAAGAGGGGAAAAATGTAGTCACCCAAAATAATATTTAATTAAATAAATACTTGTTATTTATTTAATTTAACCTATGACCATTTTCATAATGAAATTACATAAATATTCACTATTTAATATAAATTAATACTTGTGGACAAATAAAAACTTGAGCCTAATTAATTAATTTTTGATAGGTAAAGTAATCGATAAGGAATTGGGCTCAATTTTTTATTTATCCACACCTAGCCTATCTATAAGATTCACATTGCACACATTAAGGGTTGAATCATTATCAAAAAGGGTTCTATTTATTCCCATTGTATTGAATCTATATATTATTGTTAAAGGCTAAAATTTGCACCCTGTTAAACTATACAAGTTTAACAACCTTGCCTAACATGGGATTCATTTCTGCATGTGGGAAATGCGTAACTAGAAATGAAACCTCTGGATTCTAGGCCGGTTCCTATTGGATAATCATTGATAACTCCAAAAAACTAACCTGAACTTATGGGGAAAAAGATAGAAGTTACTAAGATGAACCTAAGATCTTAAAATCTAAACAAGAGAAACAGGTGATACACCAAATATGATATGAGAGCTCAAATACAAGTAACTAAGAAGGATTACTAAATTATCTGAGTGAATAAAACACTTCCTTTCTGTATTTTGCAATAAAGTCTGAAAAGTGAACTAGAATAAGAAGGAAAACAGATGCCTCTCTTATGAGCTTCACCCCTAAAGACATGAACTACAACCTGCAAACACAAATACTTTTCTGCAACTAGGTGCTTGAGTGAGACAAAATAACATGGAATACTGACTATTCACTAATTACCTTTATCAAATCACCTGTAAATACACACAGAATTGCAGAAAGAAGAGAAGGCTCCAAAATAAATTCAGATAACATAAACTCAGCTGCTGTTACTTGTATTTGATCTTCCAAAAAGAGTTACAAAGTCTGCACCAAAATGTCACATAAGCCTCCTCTGCATAATCAGAACTGCTTACAATGAATGAGGAACAAGACTTTATAGAAAAGCCCTCTCAAAATTCGGAATTGGACTTTGGGTCCAAAAACGAAAGTGATGTCAAAATCTCCTCCAAACAAGGTAGGCCCAAAAAACCTCCCCTACTTGCATACCTTGAACAAAACTTGCTTTTAATGCTGGATTTGACTACTTGGCACTAAGTCTCTGAAAGTCATTAAATGACTTCAACTTGTATTTTAAAACTTTTATTAAACCTTGCAGCAAGCTTTTGAATGTCATTAAATGACATTAAATGTGACCTTGACTTGTATTTCAAAAATATCTGAATCTTTATCAAAATGATCAAAGTCTTTGAAAGTCATTAAATGACTTCAACTTGCATTTTAAACATTTATTAAAAAGTGATTCATAATTTATCACCTTAAAATAAAGCTTTACAATTTGACAGAAAATACAAGTGGAAAGACTTCTGATTCATCATTTATCTAGAACATTTTATGTTTGCATTTTTTAAAATATCTTTAATTAAAATGATTTATAATTCATCATTTTAATAAAGATTTAAAAATTTTAGATGCAAGTTGATGACATTTCACTTGAAGTTTGAATTTTGCATTTTACAATATCATTTATTCAAAAATGATTTATAATACATCATTTTGAATAAATTTACAATTCTGAATAAGATGCAAGAGATAGAATACCATACTTTGCATTTAAATATTATTTGATCTTTATCAAAATGATTTAATAGATCATTTTAAATAAAGATATTTTAATTTTAAAAAACAAATGCAAAATAAAAATAAAGGCCTCACCAAGGAAATAAGAATAAAACCAAAGTATATAATTTCGGTGAAAGACTTTTGTTGCCAAGTAAAAAGGAAAAACCATGACCCAAGCATGAGAGAGGAAAAAATTTAAAAAAAAATTAAGGCAACTCATTTCCTTCTCCCTTTTGGTCCAAATAGGGTATTAACCCTAAAAACGAAATGACAAACTTTCATTTCATTTCCTTTGTTGTTCGCTTACCCTTGCTGGGCGCCGCCATCCTTGAGGAAACCTTCCGCGTTTTGCTGTAATTCGCGCCATAGCTCGCATTCTTCTTAGATTTTCGTGGGAAGACCAAAGGTAAGCTTGATCTGGAAGTTTTCCTATTTCATTTTTTGAAAGGCAAGAGTCTTTAAGGCTGCGGCCTATGTGTAACAATCTGGTATTTTTCCTTTGCATTTTTGCCCTCTCTATTTTTGTTTTGCCGCCATGGGAGAGCTCGACTTGTATTTCGTGAGCTCCAAAGAGCCAGACGCGGCTCCAAAACCATGAGTTCCTTTCAAACTATAAACACAAGGTGAGTTCGCCCTTGTTACGTTTTTTCCTCTTTCTTTTCAAAGCTTCTTGAAAGGAAAATACGAGCTTTATCTACAGAAATTTTGTTATTTTTTAGAAAAAATACAGGCCTGTTTGACTGGCCACGTCATGAACAACTGATAATGTTTCTTTTGAAGAAAACAACATTGATATTTTGCAACTCATTTTGAAACTCCATGTGGGTCACTCAAAAATCGAAAGAAATCTTCATTTCATATTTTGTTTTCCTAATTCTTTGCTCAGCTCAAACATATATGAAGCAGAACGAAATAACTTTCATTATTTTGAAAATAGAAATGAAAATCCAGCTGTGTATTTCTTTAAATGAAGGAAAATCTGCATTTTGAGTGGAAATCTGTATGTGGGTATTCGACTTTATAAAATAAAATGCATCCTTCTGCCTTTTTGTTGTAAACCCCATGTGGATTTGACTGAAAAATAAACAAAACTATATTTTAATCTCTAAACCCCCATGAGAACATTTCTTTATATGAAGAAAAAGATAGTCTGAGTAAAATTATGTGTCTGAGTATTTAAAAATCTGAAAGAAACTTCTCATCTTTGCATTTTGCTGAGATTTTCACGGCTGCATTCTATTTCTGAGTTTTCGACTGTGAATATGTTCTGCAAAAATCATGACGTTTCCTTTGTGATCATGATAAACGAAAAATAAATAAATCATCATGCTAGCTATAGTTGATGCAAACAAAATGTATTGATTTTTCCTGCTCTTTCAGCCACTTAGCATTGTGACCTTCATCAGCTTGGCTGTAACGTAACATAGTGGTATGAGTGGCAGAATATGTATTTGTTCCTATGTTTGCTACTCTCTTTTTATATCTTTTGATATCATCTCATAAAACTCAGCAAGATGGCATAATGTTGTTCTCATGAAAACTAAAAACGATGCATTCTGGAAATGAACTTAAAATGCAGCATTGCTGTTGTTTAATTTTTTCATACCCTTTGTGGTGAAATTTGTAAAAAATTTGCATAATACAAAACAGATTTTATGATGTTCATATTGCACTTAAACATTTGATGAGCTGGGCTCAACCCTTGTGGGAGCCACATTTAACCCCACTCATCACGAAATTGATAAAAAATAGCAATATTGTATTTCCTGTTTCTGCACATGACACAAACAAGTTAGTAAAATATGACAAATTCAAAGGCTTCTTTTGATGTTCTGCTTTTCTTTTAATGGTTTGGTGAATGCATTATTGAATGAGATCACATCTCTGTTGGTAGCGTAGGGATAAGGTAGGAACTGATTTGTCATTGCTCTAACGCCATTCTTCACAATTTTGTAGGTAAACCTTAAAGCTGGAGCTGGCTGTGACACCAAAGCTGGACGAGTTTCAACACACAACTTCAACAGTGATTCGTCATTCCAGGCAATGACGAATCACCCTCTTTCCTTATTTTTACCCTATTTTCAGCTATGTGTTCATTTCTTTTATGTATTCAGCATTTGATTTAAGAATCAAATCAGGTTACTCCCACGGCTTGTGTGGGACTTCAGCTTTTCAACATGAATAAAAACAACATTACTTTGCAAACAATGAGTTTTTTTCTGTTTCAAACATTAGCAAAATAACACCTGAATTTATTTTCAGAATGTGATGAATACGTAGGCAGCAAAATGCTACAGTAGTGAAATTTGGATAACAATTATCATGAAGGCATCATGTTTCTTTCTCATCTCTAGGGGAGGGAGCTCATGTTGGTGAAAATTAAAGTCTTTGTTAATTATATTCATTCCTTGAATTAGAGCTAGCACATAGCTTGGATTTCTATTAGAGGGGATCACAACTTGTTGTAAGGATATTTGAAGCATGTTGTGACAACTAGGTGAGTTTTGAATTAAGTCCCATAGGGATATTTTCATGGAAGTATTCTTAAGTAGCTCAAAAATAGCATACTCCTTTCTGCTATTCCTTTTAGATACAACTTAATAGTAATGCTTTTATTTCGATAAATATCACCTATCCTCTTCCATAAATCAAATGCAGTATTTTCATCTGAAACAGTCAAGAGAACAACATCAGGAAGACATAATATTATGGTTCCTCTTGCCTTCTTATCAAGCTTGCCCCAATCCTCATTCGACATCAATGTACGTGTCTTTGTCTTATTACCTACAAGTAACCACTACTCTCTCTCTTCAAGGAGATCTTCCATTTTTAGTTTCCACATCTCATACCTAGATCCATTGAACCTTTCAATCTCTAAACGAGAAGTAAAACACATTTCAAAATAATATTTCTTCAAATGAGCAATTGAAACAATATTAAAAGCTCCCATTATTTCCAAAAAACCTTCAAAATTTTAAGAGAAAGGAATTCAAAACTCTACCCAACCTCTAGCTCTCATACCAAATGTTGAAAATGAGGGTAAAATTGTAGTAAAAATGTAGCTTAAATTTTTTTAATCCAGTGTAACTATTGATTCAATTTTAGTATTCTTTGTCACAATCTCTTGTGTATGATTAATCTTTAATTAGATCAATTTTAATGTTTTAGAAAGTAGACGGAAGTTTGTAGAAGAAATATAAGACAAAAAGGACACAACATGTACGTGGAGAAACCATTTTAGGAAAAAAATCCACCATAATTGCTCTTTCTTTTATTATTTAACCTTTTATTAAGATTACATTAACACTTATTCAATTCTCCTTGATACGCTTCATTTGTTCTTCATCAAATCTTTTCACAATCTGAAACATTTTCTCACAAATTGTCTCATATAATTGCTGCAATAATAGACAATATTCTTTCTTACAAACTCATAAGAGTTATCAAATATATAATCACAAAGCCTCTTGATAAAATCTATGCCTAGGGTTGCCAAGTTGAGCCTGCATATGCATGCACAAGTCAAAAAAGAGTCTCCCTCGAACTTGGTTCCCAAAACTAAAGTGTTAACCTTGTAGTTATCAAATATATCTCATTCAATCTCATCCTCAAAGCAGACACCCTTATTGGGTCCCACTTAACTGTTCATTGAAAATATATTTTCCATGCAATAGTTGTAACTCAAAGATGCCAACTTGGGTGCCCAAGGTGGGCCCAAGTTAATCTTTTTTAATTGAAACGCATATGTCACCAATTCATGCAAAACAATATTCATGAATGATCCTCTATCTATTAACTAAATGTATCCACCTATTATTTTTCCATGCAAATCGAGTCACTGAAGTTAACTAATATGCAATTGAAGATAATTGAAACATAAGTGAACTGAACTAAACTAAACTAAATTGAACTGAATTGAATTGAATTGAACTAAACTGAACTAAACTGAACTAAATTGAACTAAATTGAACTAAATTGAACTAAATTGAACTAAAATGAACTAAACCTCATAAACATCAACCCCTATTTTATAGGAACTCAACATGCACAAATCAAAATCCCTATTTTGTAGGAGCCTAGGATGCATTTTTAAAGTGTACTCAATTCACCAACCAATTAACTAAACCAAGGTGGATCCCACCTCCCATGTAGATTCCCATGTGCTCCTATTTTCTAGGATCTCTCCCAATGAATCCCCACATTCTCCCATTATTTTTGAATAACTAGAAATGTTTATTTCATTCCAAATTAATCTCTTCCTAATCCTAGTGTTGCGCATTACATTCCAAGGACTTAGGAGATACATGAAGTATGTTTAGAATGCAATTAAATGGCATCTTATTCCCAATAGTACATGCACTATAAGGGCTCATTTGGATTATTAGACATCTCTTAAAGTGATTCACTCATCTTCATGTTTCATTCATGCATCACATTCTAACACATTAGAATAGGGTTGCATTGCATTTAAGATTTCTTGATCTTAGACACACTTAAGGTTAGGGTTTAAATTCCTATTTGTATTCATGTTTTATTACTTTTATCAAGGCTTAATTAATAAAATAGGAGTTTTACTGAGGCAAACCCCCCATAAGTAAATGAATTATATACTCTATTTTACATGTATTTTGACAGGTTCAAACATAGAAGTCAGTTTGGAAGGGAAGGATAGAGATTGGAGCACATATCTAAACTTTGAATTCTCAAAAGAGGGAAATGAGATTGATACACCAGAAGTGGCATATGAGTCCCACTATAGGAATATTTCCAGATTTTTGTAGTTCTAGATACCCATTTTTTAGAAACCAATTCCTGTCCAAAAACCCCTTATCTATGATCGATACACCTAGATTGGTGTATGAGTCCCAATGTGCTAAAATTCTAGTTTTTCTAGTGTTTCAAAACTCATTCTAGCATTCTTTAGGTTTCTAGGCGCATAATTTTGAGATTTCACCTTTCTATTATGATTTACTTGCATTTTTAGGTCATTTAGTTAAAGATTACATCATATTAGGGTTAAGCATTACATGTTTCATTTAATTTTATTTTCAAGCCCTAGCTTGATGGTGAGCCCCTTCTTGGTTATTTTTTTGAAACCAAACTTGATCTCACCATTTACCTATGAATTTACTAGAATCCAATGATAATTAAAGGCAAGGATTGGCCCATGAAAAAGTAAAGATTATTAGACCCTTACTTCTAAACTTCGAGCTCTGTGACACCTAGGAGGGTAATCCTTAATATCTTCGTATGATATTCTTCTTTCATTCTATAAAGAATATTGCAACACATAGATAATTCTTATATAAATTCTCAACTAACAAAACATATCACACAAGTTGGTTGCTTCTTTGACAAAAGTTCATATTCGAAGCATGAGAATGGTAAAGCCTAACATAATTATAACCCATTTCATAGAATTTGATTTAATGAGTGGTTTTATGTTGAATTAATCAACAAAATATAATATAACTACTTCACTTAAACTAATGTTTTATCCTTGGAATGGAGTCAATTATAACACCCATATACTTTGATAGAAATTTTCACATAGGACACTATATAAAGCTTTGAAAATATTGCATTATAGTATTCAAACATTAAATCTCCACCATTAATTCTTACTAGCATCCTGGAACTTAATTTGATATAAACCTATAGCTCTACTCAAGCATTTACATCAATTATTTGAATTAATAAGAAAAATAAAACCATACATCCAATGGGAATCAATAGAGACAAATCAGATAACCCTTGATTATATTATTCATAGTTTATAAAACCATTACATAGGAGAGAAAAAATGTCAAACTTGCACTATTATGTTCTATATTGCTAGTATTACTATTGGATATTCATATACATATTAGCAGACTCAAACCTAAGACTTAACAATAAAATGTTTAGTACCCTTTACAATTCTCTATGTGATAAATTCTAAAACAACCAACCAACCTCCTGAAAACTGGCCCTAAACTCCCATTTATAGAGATATGGGGGAGACAAGCACTGGGCCAAATTATAATTACAATCATATTTTCATTTGACACATAATTTCACTTTAATTTTAGAGATTCCCCGAGCAATTACATTTATTCATTGCAAAATGGGGAGAAAGAAAGAGAGAAAACTCCATATCATTTGTTGAAGAGGATCATCCAACCTTCTATAAGGAATCATTCACTATTACAGTAGCTCCAAAACTCTTCATCCATGTTAATCAAAGAAGATTCTCCACTAGACCTAAGGAGGGGACTTACATATTAACTGAAAAAGGCATATTTTCCATCATAGCAATGGTGTCCAACACCTCTCTTTCACACTAGCCAAAAAGGTTTCTAGGTCAACATCAAAGAAAAAAAATTATATGCTCGTTGAAGAGGACGAGTCCAACATTATGGTAATGGTGTCATCAAAAACAAAAAAAAAAACCATGACGCTACTGTAATTCTTCAGAGTTAGAGTACGTCCACCTACTCCAAGTTATTCTTGAAACTAGACAAGCTACTATCGCTCCATCATTAGAATCCTCTTGACATTCCATTGTGAGAAGGTAACATTCATACTCTTGATCAATATCTCCTTCGTCACTCTTGGTATGTATAGGATCATCGTGGAAAAAATAGGCACTTAAGTGGTGATAAAAATTTAGAAAATCAGAGTTAGGCAAATTGATGTAAATTTTTTAATAAGTTATCTATATTACTTCAAAAATATGTAAGAATAGAATTTGTAGAAAATTGAATGTAGTTTCTAAACTACTAGGGTTTTTTTAATTTTTTAAATCTATTTTGTGAAAATTTAAAATTTCAATGCAGTAGTAATTCAACTTTAAGGAAAAAATAAGAAGTAGGTGTCTATTTGACCACCCTAACCACAATAAAATGATATTATCATTTTATATGATTTTAGATATAAGTAGAGGACTTGTGTCCTGACGTGACGCATATATTTTTGTATTTTTTTTCCAAGTAAATAATTAATTATTAATTTATTATTAATTTTTTTTTAAAATATAAAAGCTCATATGTCTGACCACCTTAAATTGGTCAAAACTTCATGAAATTCAATTTTGTTGTTTTAATCCTATAGTATGCAAAGCATAGAATGTGATGCATATTTTGGATTGAAAAAATGTGATACGATTTGAAACCTATAGATGTTTTTCAATCAGCCTATCAATTAGGACTTTATTCGTAATTCAAATAGAAAATGAATAATAACTATTTATTAAATTCAAATGAAAGCATAATTTATATTGGTGGAAAGTTGAAAATCTCCTTTAAAAACCATTTTCGTTTCATCAATTTTGGGTAAAACAAAAGTTGTGAACCACATGGGCCATCATATCACTTACATATCACTAGTTTTTTCCCCATCATGATTTTGCACATAGCCCTCTAAAGACTATTAGAAACCTCTATAGGAGAGTTGTGCCTCTCGATATAAGAATCATAAGCCCTACAATATTTACTCTTCTTATTCCCACAAGACTTAGCTGAATTTCCACCAAAATCACCCAGATCATAACCAACAACTCTATTCCTTAGGTGGTAATTTCTCCTAACACCACCTTTCTTATATTTCTTACGCTCTTTATTCTCCTGATCTAGTATTGGAGGAGCTCCTAGCATGTCATTTTTAGTTTCAGGAGCATCATCCTAGAATTCAAGCAAACTAAGTCTCCTTGACCTTCTAACTAGGTGGGAAGAAACACTAGGTTTACTCATTCTCACAAAGGACATAACAACAATTTATAAATTCCTAAATATAGAGAGACCTTTCAAATTTGTAGGACAAATAAACTTCACAACTATGTATAAAACCTATCAATCCACATGATATTTTGAAACAATCAATCCCTACAAACCCCAAGCAAATAAAACCTACATAACTGACAATAGTTCTTCTAGACTAGCCAATTGGTAAGAAATGTAGACACCAACTTACCCAAGAGAAACTATCTCTAATGTCTCTATAACTTTCAAGCCAAACTTCTTCACACCATATTCTTCTCAAACTTAAGCTCGATTTCTTAGTTTCTAATTGCACTAGTGAAGACAAATATGGCTGCCAACTCTCATTGTGTCAAGCAATTTGAGTGTGTCAACCATTAATACTCAAGGAAGGCTAATGCGAGTGATCTAACAATCAAGCACTTAATTTTTAAGCTCACCCATTGATCATCCATTGAGATGGTTTGACAGATAATTAAAATCAAGGTAATTTATTAGAAATAAGCCAACTGCATGTTCTTGTTGCCTTTGTCTAATCAGAAAAACCCATGTGGATATGCATCCACTCTATCTACACACTTAATCACCTACTAAGCATTAAATAAATCCTATCGTGTCATGCTTTCCCATTCACCTGATGGAATTAATCCACTTGCAACTCATATTAATAGGACAATGAGGAGGAGCCATGATTTGATCTCAAACCATTATCTTATACTGTGCCTAAACTCAATATCACCTTCCTGCATGTATAAACCTCTAAAAAAAATTATAGCTAAGATCAAAAATACCCATCATATCCCAAACATGTGCAAAAGAAATAAATTCTTATTTTGCACCATTTAGCTTTCATGTGCTCTTAGCCAAATTTATTAATATTCCACCCCTACAAATTTCCTTCTAACCCCGTAGATTATTCCATGTGGTAGTCACCCACTCCCCTGCTAAGAAACGAGAGGCAAGAGAAGGTCCTCCATGAGATGGCAAGGAGTGCTCAAGATTAACCCACATCACCTACCATCAACTATCAATATTTGCTAAATAAATTTTTCACTCCCTTCAAGCAATGACAAGTGTCAACAACCTGCTAGCCCATGACAATATTTTAAGAAAAATAAAATCAAATGGGGTGCTAGGGAGTGGTTAAAATCAAACCTCATCACCAAACGATCACCATTCATTTTATCCATTCACTACTTACTATCCAATCAATGTATTTGGCCCACTAATGAGGAGGGCATGTTGCACTCACCTACCAACCTACTAGAATTATTAAATGAAAAATAGAATAGAGTGGGGCAATGTGGAGTGACTATGATTCATCCATGATGATTGAATGGTCACCATAAAACCTAAGATCTACACATGCCAAAATTGTTAGTTTTAAAAGAGAGGCCCAACTAGGTGAACAAAAGATGGGGAGATAAGGATTAAAATGAAACCTTAGGTCAAGGATGAAAAATCAAGCCAAACCTAAGACTCAACTTAATTTAAGGTATATTTTGACCTGTATAAACATAAAGAAACATTGTAAATACCACAATTGGCAACAATTGGGAACATTGGGATCAAGGGGCCAATTTATCAATGAGAAAAAGGCATAATTTATGACATAAATGAATAGGAACTGGTAGTAAAAATTCAATAGAAAATTAGAACATTACCAAAGATTTAGGCTTAAGGATGACTTATGAGGGTTTCTAATAGCATAAAACCTAAGGCACTGATAGTGAGCAAAACCTTAATCCTAGAGAGATGGATTTAATCGAATTTTTATAGAGTTTTGAAAATGGAACCAAAGTATCTTAAGGGTTCCATTAGTGGCTCCTATTCAGAATGTACATTACTCTAGAATAGAGAGAGATCCCATAATCTTAGGTTGAAATAGACCAGACATAGAGAACCAAAACTAGGACCTACCAGGACAAGGTAGGGAAACCAAACCAAAGCAAACACACCATATGCACAAAAATTATAGGACTATACAATGTATCCAACTTAAAATTTTCTTAGAAACCTTCTCTGATGTGCAAGCTTTTAACTTGAAAATGCAACTTCATCAAGCTTCAACTTCACTTGGTGGCTCCAAGCCTGCAAAACTTATGACATGTATTTTCCCCTATTGAAAACTCTAGTTTTTGAAGTGTATACTAGACCAAGGCTAGAAACATTTTTTTGAATTTCCCACCAACTAATCTTGCTATGGTGACTATAATTAACCATAATTTACATATGGTTGAATTTTCCATTATCATTACTAACCCTATCTAGTTGAAAACTATAATCAGACATTAACTAGAATTCATAATCACTATAACATTTTAATTTGCTCAATTCACAATTATACTCGACAAAATACTCATTCAACTATAATGGAAATGAAAAGCATCCATATTCCACTTCTAATAGCCTAGGACTAGTAGAAAAATCATATGAAACCTTGGGGTCATCCTCTAGTTTACATTTCATGCCAGACAAGAATTCATCTCATGTGATGAACATGAAATATGCATACATTGGCAAATTGTCAATATGGTGATCACATTCAATTAAGCACTCCATACCAAACATACTATCACATTCTCTACCACTTTGGACAAGTGACATCAAAATCTACGAGTTCTCCATTTTTATTCAAATAAGTATCATCACCACAAAAAGCATTATTAATACCATCACAAGAATCAAATAATACTTACATTCTAGGTTCATTAACATAGTCTAGTTCTCTCTTCCAATCATTTCCAACTTAGAGAGAAATGTTTCAAAAGATGGTTCAAATAACTTAGGGTTAATTAGGTCAGTAAAATTCTCGCGTGTCATCAGATCATATGTATATTGAACCAAAATTGAAAGATTCCTTATAATATAAATGTTTCTCATTAGCAATTGGACTAATTTCTTCATCATTTCCTTCTTCAAAAAATTCTTTGTCAGAAACAATCATATCCATTTTGTCTAAAAACCTTACATATTCCATTTCAAATTCATATAGACAATCATAAATGGCGAGGACATGATCTTGCTAGTTAGTATCACAACTTTCATCATTCTTAGCACTCTACTTAGGCTTGGAATACTGAACACACATATTCATGTCTTCAAACTCATGATCATTTATAATGCTACCACCCTCAAGCCTACATACAATTGGGCTGTATTCTAGGAATCCTTCACATGGAATTTGTTTGTTCACTGTAAAGGGAAATATTTCCTGAACATCAATGCTATTGCATCCTTCATGTGAATAATATTTTTTGGAATCATCCACACACAAGGATTCATATTCTTCACAAAGAGAATCAAAAAATTCACCTTCTCTATAATCTTCATCACAAGGTAGTTCATCACCACATGCACTGAGCTCATAGTGTTCAAAATGAAAGTTCAAACTATCATTCTCATTTCCTTGACCATTCGGGTGTGATAAAACATCAACAACACTCAAAAATGCATATTCATTTTCATTAGCATTATTGTACTAATTTTAACCTAAACTACTTGTGATTTTTTTATAATCACTATCCTCATTCATTCCACAAGGCATATGTTTATTCTCTAACACACCCTCTTCACTTACTTGAGGTGTTTCATAGTTTTCCTCAATGGGACAACCATTGCTAACATTTCTGGATTTCATGCTTTGTATATAGTCATGCTTGGCCTCTTCAACCATTCTTATCCAATTAAGCATTTGATCAAAACCCTAAGGCTTCAATTTTGGTGGCAAAGTACTCAGCCTTGGATCAAAATTTTCACAAAACAAGTCAATACATACTGCATCTTCTTGTATGAGACTTTTAATAATTTCCAACAAGACATGTAAAAACCTTGCCAACAAGTCATAGTGTGATTCCTCTTGATGTCTCTTCATACTAGATAATCTATGAACAAAAGAAATTTGATCAAGGTTTCGTAAGCCTTGCTGATGTTCAATTTGGAATTCAACATTAGTTACCTTGGGTAATAATGGAAAAATAAAAGTAGTAGAAGCATCTCTATCAAGACAATTACTACTATTATTTGTTCTACTTCTATGCCATGCATTAAAGTAGCCAACACTTGCAGCCATATAACCCTTCATCATTGAGTTTGTATTGAGTTGTTTTTGGTGTCCATGAAAATTTGATATTCATGATGCAATGTTGTAAGATCCTTATATCTCACACATTAACTCATTTCCTCATTATATTATCCCAAATATACAACCAAGCACTCTACATCACTTGGTCTCATAGTTTCAGGAATATCCCTAATCGCTTTTGCAAATCAAAGATTAAAAGCTAGGACTAACTCTTTTTCATCCTTTTGAATCTCCATGAGTCTTTTCCTTACTAAACTCGAATTAATCCTTTCACAAAATTGTTCTATAAATGCTACCATTAATTCATTCCATGAAGAAATAGAACATATTATCAAGTATGAAAAGCAATCTCTAGCAACTTCTTTTAGAGATTGGATAAATAATTTCATGACAACATCATCATGATCTCTCTTAGAATCTCCCATCAAATCCATAAATTTATGTAAATCTATATTAGCATATGAAGAACCTTCCCTTATGAATTTTTACAAAAGTTTAATGGAATTTATATCCAAATAGAGAAATTTATTTGACGGTTTGACATAATCTGCACACCCTTCATGTTATTTATTAACATTCCATAATGAGATACAAGGGAATGATAAATTTCCTTGTATTCCTTTACAAACCACAAATATCAACTACTTAGTTTATCATTCACTACCTCATTCTTTGATTAACCATGATTTTAAAAAATATATGTCTCCAATACATTTTTACCTAAGATCATCTAATAGGTAGCTTATAAAGATAATAATAGTTCATCATAATATATAAACTTCAAATTATATCTTAGAAGTATGTAAAATCAGCACTACCATTCCCTTTATTAGTGCTCAAACCACTTAATAGGGAACCAATATTTTTCCAAATCACTCAACATTTTTTTTCATACAAATTTAGGCTACATGAAAACCAAAATAGGGGAAATACCTAGATATGCTATAACTGCTTTGAATTATGCTTCTAACTAGAAAAATTTGTATATATATAGTAATCTTCACAATTTCATCAAGTTCTTTTCATAGATTCACCGCCTCCTTCTATAGAGGAATGAACCTCAACAATATGAAGTTCCTTTCAAAAGTTAAACTCATTTTGAGTCTTCTCCAATATTAGAATTACATAGGAATCCTTTATACTCTAAAGTCCTTTAAATATTTATTTCCAACTACCTATCAGTGTAGCTCCATCAAGTGAGCTCCAATCAATTTTTTATTTTTTTAGAAATTCTTTATTCTAACTTTCTAGATCCTCTCAAACAATGCATATTGCTGCAGAGATCTTTGAGTCACCACCAAAAATTTGCGATAAATTATGAAAATATTCTAGAATCATGGTGGACCTTGCTAGAGTTTGTTGGTTTCAAGAGAGACATAGCTAATTCTTCCAACATCTATAAGAATTGACCCACTAACATCAGTGTTGGACCTGAAGGATGAATTTACTAGAAAAATATTTGACTCTTTGATAGGATAGTCTGAAACCCAATTTCTAAGTGCATTTTCCCCAATAGAGTCACCAATCTGTTGGTTATTTTTTTAGAACAAAACTTGATCTCACCATTTACCTAAGAATTTTATAGAATCTAATGATAAGTAAAGGCAAGGATTAGCCAAAAAATAAGTAAGGATTATTAGGCCCTTACTTCTACACTTTATGCTTTGTGAAACCTAGGAGGGTAACCCTTATTATGTTCATATGATATTCCTCTTTCATTTTATCAAGAACATTGCAACACATAGATAATTCTCATATAAAGGCTCAACTAATAGAACATATTACATAAGTTGGTTTCTTCTTTAACAATAGTTTATATTCGGAGCATGAGAATGGTAAAGCCTAACATAATTGTAACCCATTTCATAGAATTTGATCTAATGAATGGTTTTTTGTTGAATTAATCAACAAAATACAATATGATTACCTCACTTAGACCAATGTCTTATCCTTAGAATGAAGTCAATTCTAATACCCATATAATTTAATAGAAATTTTCACACATGAAACTATTTGAAGCTTTGAAAATACTACATTACAATATTCCAACATTACTTATTACTCACATCCTAGAACTTAATTTGATATAAATATATAGCTCTACTCAATAATTTACATCAATTCTTATAATTAATTAGCAAGAATAAAACCATACATCCATTAGGAATTAATAAAGACAAATAAGATAGCCCTTGATTATTGTATTCATAGTTTATAAAACTAGTACATAGGAGAGAAAATGGTGTCAAACTTGTATTATTATATTTTATATTGCTAGTATTACTATCGAAAATTCATATACATTTTAGGATACTGAAACCTAAGACTTAACATTAAAATGTTCACTACCCTTTACAATTCTTTGTGTGATCGATTCCATAACAACCAACCAACCTCCTATTAATTTTCCCTTAAATCCCATTTATATAGATATGGGAGCGACAAGAATCAGGACAAATTACAATTATAATCGCATTTATATTTGACACTTAATTTCACTTTAATTTCATAGACTCCCTAAGAAGTTACATTTACTCATTGCAAAATTGGGGGAAAGAAAAATAAAAAACTCCATATCATGCATTGAAGAGGATCATCTAACCTTCCAAAAGGCATCTTTTTTTGTTGTAGTAGCTCCAAAATTCTTCATCCACATTGATCAAAGAATATTATAAACCAACACCTAAGGAAAATAGTTACATATTAATCGAAAAATAAATATTTTTCATCGTACCAATGGTCTCCCACACCTCTCCTTCACAACAACCAAAAAAAATTCCATGTCAACATCAAAGATGAAAAATTATACGCTTTCTAAAGAGGATGAGTCCTCCATTATGATAGTGATGTCATCAAAAACAAAAACAAAACTAGGGTGCTACTCCAATTCTTCAGAATCAGAGTATGCCTACTTGCTTTATGTTCTTACTGAAACTAGATAAGCTACTATCGCTCCATCATCAAAATCCTCTCAACATGCCAATGTGAGAAGGTAATGTTATTACTTTATATCAGTATCTCCTTAATCACTTTGAGGACTATATGTAACCTCTATAGGAGATTTTTTCCTACCCATATAAGAATCACAAGCCTTGTGATATTTAATTTTCTTCTTCCCTCAAGACATAGCTGACTTTCCACTAGACTCACCTTGATCACAACCAACAACTCTTTTCATCTTGTGGTAATCTCTCCTGACACCACCTTTCTTAGATTTTTTGTGAGCTTTCTTCTCCTAATTTGGTGTTGCAAGAGCTCCTAGCATGCCATGTTTAGTTTCAAGTAGATTAAGTCTCCTATACCTTCTAACTTGATGTGTAGACACACTAGGTTTACTCATTCTCATGAAGGACATGGCAAAAAATTATAAATTCTCAAATACAAAGAGACCTTTCAAATTCATAGGACAAAGACACTTCACGATTATGTATTAAACCTATCAATCCACATGAATTTTTTGAAACAATCAACCCCTAAAAACCCCAGGCAACTAAAACCTATAGAACCTAGAATAGTTCTTCAAGACTAGAAAATTAATAAGAAATTTAGACACCAACTTACCTGAGATAAAATATCTCCAATGTCTCTACAAATTTCATGCCAAATTTCTATATGCCATCTAATTATCAGACTTAAGCATGATTTCCTAGTTTCTAATTTCACTAGTGAAGAGAAATATGGCTACCAACTCTCAGTTTATCAAGAAATTTGAGTGTGTCGACCATTAATACTAAAAGAAGGCTTACATGAGTGAGCTAACAATCAGTCACTTGATTTTGAATCTTAGTCATTGATCATCTATCAAGATGGGTTGATAGATAATTAAAATCATGCTAAATGATCTTATGAAGAAGTTGACTACATGTGCGTGTTTCATTTTTCTAATCAGAAAAACCCATGTGGATATACATCCACTCTATCTACACACTTAATCACCTACTTAGCATTAAAAAAAGGTTGTTGTGTCATATTTTCCTATTCTCCCATGGGAATTTATCCACTTGCAACTCATATTAATAGGAAAATGGGGAGTGGTCATGATTTGATCTCAAACCATCAGCTTGTATTATGCCTTAACTCAATATCACCTTCCCATGTGTACAAACCTCTAACATAAATGATGGCGTAGATCAAAAATACCCATTATATCCTGAACACGTGCAAAAGACATCAATTCTTATTTTGCACCATTTATCCTTTATGTCCTCTCAACAAAATTTATTAATATTTCACCTCTACAAATGTCCTAACCCCATAGATTATTCCATGTGGTATTCACCCACTCCCCTACTAAGAAATGAGAGGCACGAGTGGGTCCCTCATAGGATGGAGGGGAGCAATCAGGATTGACCCAAACCACGTACCATCAACCATATTTTCTAAATAAAATATTCTCTACCTTCAAAACTTGGTGGGTCTCTCCATGCAGCGACAAGTGTCAACAACCGGCTAGCTCGTGACAATATTTTATGACACAATTAAATCAAACGATATCATGGGGAGCGGTTCAGATTAAACAACATCACCAAATGATCACCCTTTATGTTATCCATTCACTACGGGTTGTCCATTCAATGTAATGGGCCTGTAAATGAAGAGTCGACATGGCACTCGCCCACTAGCCTAGTAGAATTTTCAAGTGAAAAATAGAATAGAGCGGGGGCATTAGGAGTGGTTGTGATTCATCCATGATGATTGAACGATCACCATAAAACCTAAGATCTAGACATGCCAAAATTGTTAGTTTTAAAAGAAGGACCTGACTAGGTGCACGATAGACAAGGACATAAGGACTAAAATAAAACCTTAGGTCAAGGATAAAAAATTAAGCCAAACCTAGGACCTAGCTTTATTTAATGTATATTTTGACCTCTATAAACATAAAACAACATTGTAAATACCACGACAAGCAACAACCGGGACTAGTATGATCAAGGGGAAAGTTTATCAATGAGGAAAAAGGCACAAGTCATGACTTAAATGATTGGGAACTGACAAAAAATAAGTCAACAAAAAATTATAACTTTACCAAGGACGTAGGCTTAAGGATTACTTATGAGGGTTTATAAGAACATAAACCCTAAGGCATTGACAATGAACAAAACCCTAAGCCCTGAGAGATGGATATAGCCAAATTTATATAGCGTTTTGAAAATGGAACCAAAGTATTTTAGGAGTTCAATCACCCCTCATTATTTTACAATCATACCTTAGGACAACCCTATTTCAAGATCTCTTTCTCCCTTGCATACTCTAGATGGAGATCATTAGGGTTTCCCTTCAATGAAATGATTGGGAAGTGTGTTTGCTCTATGTCCTAAACCATAGAAAAGAAAATCCATTTTTTAGTTCTTTCACTTTGGTGAACCTACATTTAGAACATCATAATTTTGATTTGGATTGCATCATCATCCTATATTTTTCTTGCATTAGCAATGTATTAAGTTTTACATTAGTTAATTAGCATTCTAGGGTTTTTAATTATTGCATTATTGAAAGTTCATATAGGTTGCATTTTTGCATCTCAAATTATTGAAAATCATATAAAATCTGTATTTACACTTATATTACAGGTCATACAACATAAAAAGCACAAAAACCAATTGAAATTTATTGAAAAATTTATAAAAAATAAGCCTCATTGGGACTCATACACCACTCTATGTGATCTAGTCCCGGTGCAAATTCTGCACTACGTTTTATGGAATTAAACTCCCTATTTTTGGTCTTTTCCATTATAATTTGCATACTTTTTTTCCATTATAGTTTACATTGATTACAATCATGGATAGAATTAGATTCATGTACTTTTCATTTTCAGAATTAGTTCATAGTTCCATTAGATTACATTACATTTGGCATCCGCTAGAAAACAAAACCAAAAATTCCTACAAACAGATGAATCACTTGGAGAAAGTATAGTTATTTGACCATGCCAAATCTCTTTTTCCAAGTTAAGCTAACCCTCAATCCTTTTAGTAGTGATAAATTTTACATGTTAGATGAAGCCCTCCAGGATTTCATCTCAAAAAGTTCATCCACTAAGGCTTTTTATGACAAACAAAAATCAAGACATGTTAATGTGATTCAACCTCAACTTATCCTTTACCCACCTTTCAAACAAACCTCAAACTGAAAACAAACCTGTTTATAACCTTGAACCACCTAAGAACAATGTCTTTTAGAAATCAGGTCATAATACCATTTCTCATACATATGACACTAGAAACAACCCACAACCAAGATAAACAACCTAAACATCCTTACCTTTACCCAACTATATCTTGCCTACTACCTCTCATTTTCCTTCAAAGATGAAAGATGGTGATTCTGCTGCACATCATTTAAATACTTTTAATTTGATTCTGAGCCAGTTAGCATCTATAGATGTAAAGCTAGAAGATGAAGATAAATTCATTTTGTTACTTTGTTCTTTACCATAATCTTGGGAAAATATAATTGTTGCTATAAGTGGTAGTGGTGCAGATCTGAAGATGGACAATATAGTTTCTACTCTCCTATCAAAGGAGATGAGAAGGAAGTCTAAAACGAGCTCCCATGATGCCTTGTTTGTAAGAGGTAGACCTAAGGAAAAATAATCTAAGGTGGAAAAGAAAGGAAAGGGTAAGTCCAAGGGACAGTCTAAAACCCTTAGTAAGGGTAATGTAAAGTGTTGGAATTGTGGGAACCTAGGACACACAAAAAAATATTGTAAGAGCAAGAAAAGGAATTATGATGCTTCTACTAAGAAATCCTTAGATGATGATAATGATGCATTGATTAGTTCATGTAAAAATATTAGTGATGAATCTTGGCTTATTCATTCATGTTTCTCCTATCATATGAATCCTAACAAGGAGTGGTTCTCAAAGTATACTAAACATGATGGATGCAATGTACTATTTCGAGATAATAGCACAACAAAGATTGTGGGAAAAGGAGAGGTAAAGTTGTGTTTCAGTGATGGTAGGGTTAATACCCTTAATGATGTTTTACATACTCTAGGACTTTCTAGAAATCTATTTTATGTATCTAAGTTTAATTATTTTGGAATGTGTGTGACATTTGATAAAAGTGGTTGTATATTGGTGAAATGGAATATGTTGCTTGCTAAAGTATCTCAGATGGGGGCTTTATTTAATTTGAATACCTCCATTTTTAATAAATCAGCCAATATAATTGAAGCTGAAAATACATGTATGTTGTGGCACCATAGACTAGGACACATAGGTAAAAAATTTCTTAGGACAATTCTTAATAAGAAATTGGTTGATGGTATTCCTAATTATAATATTGGAAAATATGATTTTTGTGAGCATTGTGTGTTTGCAAAGTAATCTACATCTTAATTTCCTAAAGGAACAAATAAAGGTAAAAGATTATTAGAGATTATTCACTAAGATGTTTTGGGTCCTATGGATATTGACTCTATTGGAAAATATAGATATTATGTCACTTTTATTGATGATGTCTCAAGATACACTTGGATCTATTTTATGCATAACAAATATGATATGTTCAATAAGTTTAAATAATTTAAGGCTTTAGTTGAGAAATAATTAGATCATAAGATAAAAGTGTTGAGATCAGATAATGGTGGTGAATATTGTTTTATGGAACTTCATGATTATTGCAAGCATGCAAGAATTGTGAGACAAAAAACTACTCCATATACACCACAACAAAATGGAGTAGAAAACAGGATGAACCAAACCTTAATGGAAAGAGCTAGGAACATGTTAAGTATTGCTAAGCTAGATTGGTGCCTTTGGGTTGAGGGTGTATGCACTTCTTGTTATTTAATCAATAGATCTCCTAGTTCATCTATTGAAGATGAAACCCCTTATTAAATGTGCTTAGGTAGGAAGCCTAGTGTTGCACATTTAAGGATCTTTGGTTGTGAGGCTTTTGTTCATTTGCCTAAAGAAAAGCGATCTAATTTGGATCCAAAAGAACATAAATTCATATTCATAGGATATGGTGAAAATGTAAAAGGTTAAAATCTTTGGAATCCTCTAATCGAAAAAATTAATTTCTCAAGAGATGTGATTTTTAGGGAATTTAGAGCTTATTTGGGAGAAGGATACTTTTGGAAGAGTGCATTTTGAGGAAAATAATAAGAAGCAAGAAGATGCACATGTTGAAGATAAATTGGATGGATTGGATGATGAGAGTTTTGAGAGTTTTGAGATAGATGCTCATAATGAGAATATTGAGGAAGAGGTAGAAACCCCAATGAGAAGATCCACAAGACAACATAATCATGTTGATAGATATATCCCACTTGATGTCCATTGTGTATTTTATGTTTTGAGTACTAATGATGAACCTAGATCTTATAGGGAAGTTGTGTCTTTGGATGAGAACAAGCTTTGGACATAAGCTATGCATGAGGAAATTATTTCTTTGGATACTTGTGACATGTGGGATCCTGAGAGTTTTCCCAAAGGAAGAAAGGCCATTGGTTGTAAATGGATATTTAAAAAGAAAATTTGAGAAGATGGTGATCTCGAAAGGCACAAGGCTAGATTAGTACCCAAGGGCTAGTCCTAGAGAGAGGGAGTTGACTTTAATGAAATCTTCTCTCCTATTGCTAAATTAACTTCTATTAGATTCATTTTATCTATTGCTACTTCTTTTGATTTTGAGATAGAGAAAATAGATGTGAAAATTTATTTCTTTCATGGGGATCTTGATGAGGATATTTATATGAGGCAACCTGATGGATTTGTTGTAAAATGAAAAGAAGAATTAGTTTACAGGCTAAAGAGATCTTTATATGGATTGAAATAGTCACTAAGAATGTGGTACTAGAAGTTTGATGCTTTTGCATTAAAAAATGGTTATGTTAGGAGTGAGGAAGATCATTTTGTTTACATAAAAAAAATTGATGCACAACTTTTAATTATTATCTTGTACGTTGATGACATGTTTTTTATTGGTAACAACAAGGTAATGATAAAAGAATTGAAAGAAAAACACTCTAACACATTTTAGATGAAATATCTAAGGGCCGAAAAATATATTCTTTGTATGGAAATCAATAGAGATAGAGGTAACAAAAAGATTTACTTAAGTCAAAGAAACTATGTTGATACTATTTTGAAATGGTTTAACATGCATGATAGTAAACTAATTAATATTCCTTTACTAGTTAGCATGAAGTTAAGTTTAGACATGAGTCTTAAATTGGATTCTGATTATGATGAAATGTCTAAGATTTCTTATGCTAGTGCAATTGGTAGTTTGATGTCTACAATGGTCTGTACAAGACAAAATATAGCCCAAGTAATGGGACTTCTAAGTAGGTTTATGTCTGACCCTGGTAAAGAACATTGGACCTACATTAAGAGGGTGTTTAGATATTTATGAGGTACTTCTAATTAATGTTTGGTTTGTCATGGTGCTAATGATATTGATATTATGAGTAGATCATTGGACATGGGTATGTGTATGATCATCATGGAAAAACAAGAACTTAAGTGGAAATAAAATTCAGAAAATTAGAGTTAGGCAACTTGACTTAAAATTTTGAATAAGCTATCTATATTATTTCATAAGTATGTAAGAAAAGAATCTATAGAAAATTGAATTTAGTTACTAAACTACTAGGTTTTTTTTTGTTATTTTAAATCTATTTGGTGAAAATTTGAAATTTCAATGCAGTAGTACTTAAATTTTAGGGAAAAATAAGAAGTAGGTGTCTGTATGACCACCCTAACCCCAATAAAATGATAATTTTTTTTTAAAATATTTTAAATATAAGTAGGGGACTCATCTCCCGATGTGATGCATATTTTTTTGTAATTTTTTTCCAAGTAAATAATTAATTATGATTTTTTTATTACAATTTTGTTTTAAAAAAAAAACTCATATGTCTGACCACCTTAACTTGGTCAAAAATTCATGAAATTCAATTTTATTTTTTTAATCCTATAGTATGTGACGCATGCTTTGGATTGAAAAAATTTGATACCGTTTGAAAGCTATAGATTTTTTTCAATCAGCCTATCAATCAGGACTGTAGTTGTAATTCAAATAGAAAATGAATAATAATAGTTTATTAAATTCAAAGTAAAGCATAATTTATATTGGTTGAAAGATGAGAATCTCCTTTAAAAACCCTTTTAATTTCATTAATTTTAGGTTAAAAAAAAGTCATCATCCACATGGGCCATCATATCACTTAGATATCGCCACGTTTTGGCCAATCGTGATCATGCACATACCCACATACAAGATTTTTGTTGATTCAGATTGGGCAAGAGACCTTGATAGTCAGAGGTCAAAAAGTGGTTATCTATTTACTTTGTTTGGAGTTGTGGTTAGTTGTATGAGTAAGAGGTATCCCATGGTTTATTTTTCCACCACAAAAGTAGAGTACATGGCTGCTACACATGCCTCCAAAGAGGCAGTTTGGTTACAAATACTTGGGAAAGGTATTGGTTTTAATTACAAGAAAATTAAACTTGAATGTGATAATTAGAGTGCTATTTTTTAGCCAAAAATCCTATGCATCATTCTCGTACTAAGCATGTTGATGTGCAGTATCAATTTGTGTGAGAAATGATTGGTATTGGGAAGGTATTGATTGAGAAAGTTGACACTTTTATCAATGTTGTAGATTATCTTATCAAATCAGTTCTTACAAAAAAGTTATCTTGGTGCAAGAAGGCCATTGGACTTGAGTTATGTACTTGATTTAAAATAATGATTCCTTGTTTAGAATAATTACAATGTATAATGTCAAGTGGGAGAATTTTGGGAATAGGATGCCATTTAATTACATTTGAAACATATTCCATGTATCTCCTAAGTCCTTGGAATGTGTTGCACAACACTAGGACTAGGATGAGATTAATTTGGCATGAAAATTAACAATTAATTTGACATTTATAGTTATTCCTAAATAATAGGAGCATGTGGGGACAACTTGGGAGAGCTCCTACAAAATAGGATCACATGAGAACCTACATGGGAGGAGGGATCCACCTTGGTTTAGTTAATTGGTTTTGGAATTGAGTACACTTCATAAATGCATCCTAGGTTCCTACAAAATAGGGATTTTTATTTATGCATGTGGAGTTCTTATAAAATAGGGGATGATGTTTACAAGTTTTATTTCAATTTAGTTCACTTAACTTCAATTCATTTTAGTTCAATTTAGTTCAGTTCACTTTAGCTAAGTTATGTTTCAGCTATCTTCAGTTGCATGTTAGTTCACTTCAGTGACTTGAGTTGCATGGACAGATAACAGGTGAATACATTCAATTAATAGATGGAGGATAAATCATGCATATTTTTTTGCGTGAATTAGTGAATATGTGTTTAAGTTAACAAATATTGACTTGGGCCCACCTTGGGTGCCCAAGTTGGGATCTTTCAGTTACAACTATTGCATGGAAAATATATTTTCAATGATTACTTAAGTGGGACCTAGTTAGGGTTCCTACTTGGAGGATGAGCTTGAATGAGATAAATTTGACAACTACGAGGTTAATACTTTAGTGTTAGGCACCAAATTTGAGGGAGACTCTAGTTTGACTTGTGCATGCATATGAGAGCTCAACTTGGAAACCCTTGGCATGGATTTTACCAAGAGGCTTTGTGATTATATATTTGATAACTCGTATGAGTTTGTAAGAAAGAATATTGTCTATTATTGAAAAAGTTATATCAGAGAGTTTTGTGAGAAAATATTGTAGGTTGAGAAGAACATTTGTTGAAGAATAAAGGAAGCATATCAAGGAGAATTGAATAAGTGTTATTGTAATCTTAATCAAATGTTAAATAATACAAGCAAGAGAAATTATGGTAGATTTTTTTCACGATAGGGTTTGTCCACATACATGTTGTGTCCTTTATATTATGTCTTATATTTCTTCTACAATATTTTTTCTACTTTGTACAACATTAAAATTGTTCTAATTGAAGATTAACCATACACAAGAGATTGTGACAAAGAATACTAAAATTGAATCTACAATTACATAGGATTTACAAATTTTAAGCTACGTTTTTACTATAGTTTTACATTCATTTTCAGCATGTACCTTCCATAGGCTGAATGTAGAGTGATAATGGAGGATGTAACCACCTAGTAAAAATGTCATTTGGCTTGGCTTGATGGCTAGTTGCATCTCCCCAACCTAGAATCCATCATGATTCACCATAAGAAACCATAATCAACCCCTAATGATGAGATATATTGGATGAAAGTGAGCTTAAAGACCTAAAAAACACTTTAATTTTTTGCTCCAAGACTTCAACTTTACTTGCTCTTGAAACTTGAATGCTCTTGTGAAAGAATTCTTGAAGACTCTTGAAAGCTTAGATCTTTAAATTTATCTAAAAATGCTTGCTTAGATGAAATAATGAATTGAAAGCTTTATTATATAGGCAGTTACACCTAATTTATTGTTATTCAGATCTCAAAAGCCAACATCAACCAAAAATTTGATTTAAAATGTTGAATTTCCCATTCAAACCCTAAAAAATCTATAAATGGGACTCATACGCCACCTCTAGCATATGGGTCCCACCTAGGGGGACTCATATCCCCAAGGTGGTGTATAAGTACCATCCTAATTTTTTCAAGTGAGTTGCTATAATTTTTTATGTGTTTTATGATTTTATTGGGTTTTTAGCTTAAATAAGCCTTGAGATGCAAAATAAAGGGGTCTTAGGGTCTTAGTAATGATGTTTTAAAGGGTAATTAATGAGAGTGTCATAAAATAGGTCCAAATTAAATTATAAATTGCACTATTTTTATTAAGGGAGTATAATTTGTGTCATTACAGACACTTTTCTAGGGTTTTCATAAATAATTGGTCTTCTTTATGCTTTAGTTGGCCTTATTTTGCATCAAAAAGCCTCATTTAATGCATTTTTTTGAGGATATTCCCAAAATAAATTAACATCCAATCATAACTCAGGTTTTTCTAGGTTGTGTGGCCCAAATTTAGTGATCTAGCACTCATATACCACCTTGGGCATATGAGTCCCACCTAGGGTTTTGGGTCCCAATCTAGATTTCACACCTTCCTAAGCATTTTTGAAAATGGTCCCACAATTACTTCCTAATGGGACTCATACACCACTTCTAGCATATGAGTCTTGTGTGGCCCAAAATCAAATTTAATTCAAATTCTTGGTAGGATATCATTCTCCTAGATGTGATGTCAGCTTGTAGTGTTGTAATTTCAAGAAATTTGGGATAAACAAGTATAAATACAGGGTTATTTCACTCATTTTCATCCCAAAAATTCAAGTATTCATGCATATAGAATATTTGAGTTCACAAGAGAATTAAAGTGTTTAAAAGTGCATTCAAGAGTCTTAGAGAGATAATTATGAAGTACTCTAGATAATTATTCATGTATCAAGCATCATGTCAAATTTAGCATGCATCACATTTATTTTTGAGATAAAAATTGTAATGTATGGTTTTCATGATTCAAGCTAGCATTCAATTCAATATCTATCCTATTGAAGCAAGATTAAATAACTACATCCATTAGAGACACTTCATACATGTTTGTGGCACTTTATTGCTAGGGTTTGGTGAGTTGCAACATTGTATTTTGTTCATTCATCATTCTCTTTTACTATTTAATTTTATTTCAATGTTTGATTACCAAAATAGGGTTTTATCAAGGAGAACCCCTACTCACTAACAAAACAACATTTTTTTCCCTCTCTTTAGTTTGTGATTTTTAAATCTAGGTTGAAGACATATTAAAGAGCAAGTTTGGAGAAATTTTTCAAAGTTTTTGAAGTTGTCAAAGTTGTCACCCTGCATTAGAGATCATTGGAAAACTTCTATAGGTTGTAAATCAGGGTTTCATATTAAAAAATTAATTGGAAAGGATATCTAGTAGACATTAAAGAGTGGGTCTAGAATTTGAATATCTAGAATACCCTAACTAGATTGATATGCCACTTTTGATACATGCATCCTAGTATAGGTAATTTTCTAGATTTTTGTAAATATAGAATCTACAATGCCAGAAACTAGTTCCTACCCAAAAACCCTAATCTAAGATTAAATCACCCAGTCTGGCACATGAGTCCTAGTCAACATTAAAATCAGTTTTTAGCATTTTAGAGCTTCATCTAGACTTCTTTAGGTTTTTAGGTGCACACCTTTCATCTCTCAAATTTCTATTCTATTTTATATTCTTTTCTAGGTCATTTACTTAAAGATAGCATTGCATTATGTTTAAGCATTAGGTCTTTCAATTAATTTGTCTTTCAAATCCATAGCTTGGTGGTGAACCCCTCTTTAGTTTACAATCAGACCCTTGGACAACCCTATTGGAAGATCTCTTTCTCCTTTACATACTTTAGATTGACTCTCTAGGTTTTTCCTTCAATGAAATGATTAGAAGATTTGTTGTTCTATGTCCCAAACCATGAGTAACAACCTCATTTTATTTTGTTTCATTCATTACCCTAAAAATTTCAAATAAACCATCATTGTTTTGTGTGAAATTTCTTTCAAAAAAAAATATAGGATCATAGTTTACTGCATAAGTAAATTGTTTTAGTTCTTATAATAGTTCAATGGCTAGGAAGGGTAGTTAAATTCCTAAGAAAATTCCTTTTGATGACCTTATTTCAGTGTCTTTATCATAATTCAACACCTTTTCTACTTCAACCCCTCTACATTTGCATTAGTGCTCACACTATTTCACTTGAAAACCTAAAAAATTGTCTCCACAACCTAATTACCTCCACTTAATAAGTTTTAGTATTCATCAATAGTTGCCTTAGATATTTATAGTTGTACAATCAACCACCCATAGACACTAATAAACCCTAAAAATACCTAATCCTCCCTAAATCATCTCTAACCATCCCTAAACATCCCTAAACATCCCTAAACCATCCAATCATCAATAAATAATAAATAATCATCCTTAAACCATCCCTAATAATCCATAAACATCCCCAATAATTTGTAAACATTCCTAATCATTCTAAACCTGTAATAAATAAATCATCCATTTTGAAAACACAACTATTGTAATACCCCTCCCTTTTGGTTTCTTGCTCTAACAATGTTCTTTGCTTTGTTTTAGTTTTTCGATTACACTAATAACTTTGAGATACCTTAACTTGTGTGTGTTATTGGATCGCTATTTATTAAGAGAAATAGACTATTGTGGTTGTGTAATGTATCTCTTGATGCTTTATTTTCATTCTTAAATTAGCGAAATGATGTTAGTTGTTATAACATGTTTATTGCATATGAGTTATTTGATTATTATGGAACTGCTAATTTATGATGAGTGTATTGGTGAAGGGGATGGGATCACATCACTCGCTTACGAGTGCTATAACACCCCACAACACACTCCTAGAGGAAGTTGCAAGGAAATACTTAAACAAAAATATATATTTTTTAAGTATAATTAATAAGTAAGTTCACTAACTAATGAAAACAACCTCTAAGGTTACGAGACAAAGGTTATATAGAACCTCAACAAAAAACATGAATATAAACCATGTCAATTATTTAATTAATAAAATAACATATACATTCCAAGTAAGATGATTTTACAAAAATCATAAGAGATAAATTTCAAATGCATTAATCCAATTTAAACAATAGGGTTACAATTCTCATTCCCCAAATGAGGTAAGCACAAAATACATAATTATAATTATAATTTCCACCTGGATAACAATAGAGGGGTGAATAAATCATAAGCACAACTGTAGTGAAATCAAGCAAGAACTGCAACTAAAACCACAAGCTCTCCAATTGGAAGTCTCGTCCACACAAACAAGGAGAAAGCCCAACGGAGAAAGGTGCACATTCCACCCAACCAAGTGGAACCCAAAGGTCCACCCCCCATGCTAGGAGATAGTAACAAGGATTTCTAACCAAGGACATCTACCTCTAGACATAGGATAATCACAATCAAACTGAAATAAATACAATGACATCACTATCACAAGGTTACAATGCTTCTAGAATTACATAATCACCTGCATCACTTATGCAAACATACTGTCGATCTAGGAGAAGTGTCATCACAATGTTACATGGGTTATATTGGTGAGTCTTCCTAGGCCCCGACCCCCAACTCAGGTTATCCTGGTAAACTCTAATGACTTCTGGCCCCTCATGTCATCCAATAAAAAATTATTTATCTTTCATAGAGACAAGATAATGATCTTTCCATTCACGGCCTTCTCGTCTCAACCCAAGTCTTTACAAGCCCTTGTGTTCATGAGTGAGGCATAATTATCTTATTAAGTGTTTGATACAATGTGATACTCTAATTAGTTAATTAAGTTATAACTGGATTAACTAACTTACAACGAGTTATCCTAGCACCACTTCATGTGTCGGCCCTCATTACAAGCCACTCCTCTAAGATGACACATGGAAAAACTCCACAACCCAAGGGTACACATGTGTGACATAAGGGTACCACAATTCCTAGCCATGACATATAGTCAACACATTCCCGTTCGTGATAATCGAGGAAAAAACTGGTGAAATGCACTACCCAAGGTAATCAAAAGGTTGACTACACGTTATGACAACCCACAAACTTGAAAACCCAACTGGAAGGCTTGTCAAATGCTAAGACCCATATTTCTCAAATGGCCATACGAACAACTCAAAGGCAATGCAAGAATCAAATCTACTTTGGGTTCACTAAACCTGTTTCCTCACTAACAATAAGTACTTTAAACATTAGATACTGAATTAAACATGACATTTTAAAATCATTTTATTTCCACATTAGCATTTGATAGCATGAAACATTAACTTGGATATCAACAATTCAAATAAAAAAAAACAACATCCCATGTTTAAATAAAAACATTGTTTCCCTTATTCAATAAAATCCTTTTTTTTAAACAAAACATTCCCATCTAAATAATGTAGCAATATAATGCAAATCCTCATTTTAAAATGTTAATAAAACATTAATATTACAACCCTTATTTAAATGCCTCTTAATATTATAACCAAAAAAATCATGATATTATATAATTAAAAGAATTTTCATATTATAATACATCATAATATCAAAATATAATAACAATTTTGTAATATTAAAATATTATAAAATTTATAATATTTTAAAAAACAATTTATTATTATATATAATTTTTTTTTTAATGTTAAAAAGACTGAAGGTCACTACCTCAGTTTGCATGCCAACCCTTAGGGCTAAGCCATGCGACCTTGGGGCACGTACGAAGGGAGCTGAGCGGGAGAAGAGGTGGATTGTGGTTTTTTACTAGGCGATAGCAGATTCAACTAGGCCAACGAAAATGGTAGCCAAGGGCGGTGCTAGTAGACTGGTTGAGCGTGGGCGGACTGGAAGAGTGCCACAGTGGTGACGTTGTGCGTAAGAGGAGTCAGCGGAAGATGTAGGGAGGGTGCGGTGTGGGCGGCACGGGCGGCACTGGTAGTGCCGACCATCAACTGTGTTGGCGTGGGTTGCGCAATGCGCAACCGACCACCATCGTTGGTGGTCACGGGCTTCATAGTTCGTGCGGGCTGTGGAGTGGGGTTGCTGGGTGCGCACCACCATACCACTTCCCATGGGGGTGGTGGTGGGGTGAGAACTAATCCCCGACACAGTTTTCATTTTTTTTTTTTCCAATTTTGTTTTTTTTAAGACTCATTTTTATTTTTTTCAAAAAAAACCAGAACTTAGAAAAAAAAATATAGACCTCTTTAAAATTTTCCCAGCATAACCTTATAAAATAGAATTTATAAATATATATATATATATATATATATATGTAAAGAAGTATATGCGCATATATATAAGGATATATAGATATAAATACACATAATTCCCATTCATCCAAGCTTGAAACTTCAAACAAATTGAAGAACAAATTGAAACAAAATAGTATTGAAGTAATACTTTGCAACCAAGAATTCCTTTCCAACTTTGAACAATCTTTCCCAAATCATGGGTTTCAAATTTTTTTGCCACCCACACAATGCCATTGAATTCAAAAAAAATTAACTAAATACAAGATGAGAACCTGATTTTTTTGAAGTGGGATGAAGATTCTGTTGGTGCCTTGAATCCATTTTAAGCTCCACAAATTCTTTGATCTTTTTATCCATACCCACAAAATTGAACAATTCTTCCTCTTCTCTTTTTAATTTTTCTCCAAAAACTCCATTCTTAAGACTTGTGAAGAAAACTCATTATAATGCAATTTTTTTCCAAAAATCCTACAACAACCCTCATCAATTCTAGAAAAAAGAATAGGAAATATCTCATTTTTCAAATTTCCAAATTTTCTAATTTCTAAATTGACTTTTTAATCATTTTCTTAATTTTCAATTCCAACTCAAATATGCATGCATTTCCAAAATGAATAATGTAATTCATTTCAACACAAATAACTTAATCAATTAATAAAATAAGTCTTCTACAAGATTACATTATTTATTAATTAAATTAAATTACTCACTAATTTAAATCACATTTCTAACCTTATTCTAACTTCCTAAATAAACTGAAACAAGGCAAATTGAACAAAATACAACAACTGGACCACACTAGGACCGACGACACACTACGACCAAGGTGACAACTTGGCACAAAATTTCTAACTACTATCTCCCAATCGAATGTCGTTGGCCTTAGACACGCTCAAACCTATGAAACTAGGTGGAGTCGATGTCTTGTACCTGTCAACCTTCCGAGCAAAGAATATATCCACATGCAATAATACGTCATAAATAAGGCACAACGTGAGGAGAAATCATGAAATTGTAGGGCACTCACAAGTGAGTGATGTGATAATGTTCTCTTCACCAATATAGTAGCACTAACTGATGCATCTAACATAGAAACATAATCAAAGCATGAAATATCATAAATTTACATATCCACATATGCTAACTCCAAACATGCCATAATAATCACATCAAAATATAGTATCATCACATCAAGATACATCAGGATAAAAAAGTGATCAACTGTAATCAAGTACAATGTCAAAGTAAAACACAATATGAAAGCATAAAATAGGAAAACAACATAATTCACACAATAGAGAAAAAAATAGGGGTATTACATCCTCCCCCCTAGGGTTAGGCTTACTCCTAGAAGCCTGTGAACAAAAAGGGATAAAGCTCCCTCATTCTAGCTGCATCTTCCCATGTGGATGATGTGTCATCTCTAGGATCCCACTGAATCCTAACCTGATCAATATCTCGCCCTCGAAGGGTGAGTGTTCTGTGCTTCATGATGACCATGGGCTCCAAAGCCAACTTCCCGTCCTCTACCTGCAATGCATTCCAAACAAGGACATGAGAAATGTTTTGATGGTATGGCCAAAGAACTGAAACATGAAACACATCATGAATGCATGAGAGACTGGGCGACAAAGAAAGATGATAAGCAATAGGACCAATCTTCTTGAGTATCTCAAAGGGTCCAACAAAGGGAGGTATCAACTTAGATACCTTCCCATAATGAATGAGACTCTTTCACAGATGCACCCACAAGAAGACTCTATCGCCTACAAAAAACTGACGATCTAGTCTATGCGCATCCGCATACTTCTTCTGCCTATCCTGCGCTACCACCAAGTGCTCTCTAATCCTATCCACCTACTGCTCCATATCCTACAACATCTCAAGACCCAACACTATCCTATCCTCCAGTCGATCCCAACTCAAGGGGGTAAGACACGGTCTCCCATACAATGCCTGGAATGGAGGCATACCAATGGAACTCTAAAAAAAATTATTATAGGCGAACTCTACCAAATAGAGATAATCCTCCCATCGTGTTTGTTGGTCCATCACATACATATGTAACATATCCTTAAGGATGTGATTAAACATCTCAATTTGTCCATCAGTCTCTAGGTGATAAGTTGAACTGAAGTTCAACTGTGTCCCCATCGCATGCTACAATGATGTCCAAAGAGGTGAGGTAAACACTAGATCCCTCTCAGAAACAATCTGATGCAGAATACCATGTAACCTCATAATGTCCTCCATGAACACTCTAGCTACAGACAATGCAATATAAGATGAGCGTATAGGTGAGAAGTGTGCCACCTTTTTCAACCTATCAACTGTCACCATTATCACATCATGTCATCTCAAAGAGTTGGGTAAACTAGCAATGAAATCCAATGATGTTATATCCCACTTCCACTCTAGTACTACATACGGTTGCAGGAGCCCTGCTAGATGCTAGTGTTCGGCCTAAACTTGCTGACACTCTAGACATCGTGACACAAAATATGTGGTATCTCGCTTCATCCCTAGCCAAAAGTACAACTGGCACAAATCTGTATGCAACTTCTTCACCCCAAGATGGGCTAAATAAGGTGCATGATGTGCCTCAGTCATGACCAAGGTGCAAAGACCATCTGAAGGAGGAACATATATGCATCCCATGTGTCTCAATAACTCATTTAAATCTAGAGAATATCCTAAATGTATGCCCTCAAGAGGTCTACCTGCCTCTATCAATGTCCTGACCTCCTAGTACCAACTATCTGTTGGAAGGGCAGAAAGAATCCAACTCCGTAAATCAACAACTAGAGTCAACTCAGATATCTCATGTCTTTGCCTACTAAGTGCATCCACTACAACATTCTCCTTCCCCTAGATGTACTTCACCTCAAATTTGTACTCACAGAGGAACTCCATCCAACACCTCTGCCTCATATTAAGGTTGGTCTATGTGAAGATATACTGAAGACTCCTGTGATCACTATGTAGCTCAAATCTATGGCCAAGAAGGAAATCCCTCCATCTCGTCAAAGCATGCACAACTACCACTAACTCAAGATCATGGGTGGGGTAGTTCAACTCTTGTGATCCTTGAGTTTCCATGACTCATATGCAATGACTCGACCCTCCAAGGATGCATTTGTACAAACTACAAAGTCCCCAGTTGGATCTGGTATAGCAAGTATTGATGCACTAGTCAGCATCTCTTTTAGGTTTTGAAACGTTGCCTCGCACTTCTTAGACCACTCAAACATCTTCCCTTTCCTATGAAGGGTGGTGATAGGATGACCTATCCTCAAAAATCCCTGCACAAAGCATCTGTAATAGCTCGCTAGCCCCATAAAGCTATGCATCCCTGCCACATTCGTGGGCGCAGGCCAATCTGAGATCACTTGGATCTTTGCAGGATCCACTAAAATAACCTTCCCTAAGATGACATGCCCAAGGTATTGTACCTCAGACTTGAATAACTCACACTTCGACAAGTTAGCAAACAACTGATTATCCTATAGGCACTACAATACCTGCCACAAATGTTCCTCATACTCTACCATAGTCCTAGAATATATCAGAATGTCATCAAGGAACACAAGAACAAACCTATCTAGGTATGTACGAAATACACCATTCATCAAACTCATGAACACATAAGGTGCATTCATCAACCCGAATGGTACTACTGTGAGTTTGTAGTGACCATACTGCATTCAAAAATTTGTCTTATGAATATCTGAATCAACGATCTGAAGCTGATGATATCCTGACTTAAAATCAATCTTTGAAAAGATGGTGGCACCCTTGACCTAATAAAAAAGATCATCGATCCTAGGAAGCGGATATCAATTCCTGATGGTCACTTTTCTCAACTATCGGTAATCAATACATAACCGAAGTGAACCATCCTTCTTCTTCACAAATATGACAAATGCTCCCCATGGTGAAACACTAGGGTAAATGAAGCCCTTCTCTAATAACTCCTCAAGCTGTAAACGAAGCTCTTTCAGCTCCTGGGTGGTTATACAATAGGGAGCTCGAGAAATGGGTTGTGAACCAGGTATAAGATCAATCATGAAGTCAATATCCCTCTGAGGTGGCATCCCTAGAATCTCATCTGGAAAGACATCAGAATACTCTTGAAGGATAGGATGACTATAAGAGAGACTTTTTCTTCTCCACCACCTAGATCCAAGTCATCCACTATGATAGCAAACAACTGGCAGCCCTGACGAACACACCTTCTCAACTTCATAGTTGAGATGAACCTCAAGGAAATTGACCTCTAGACTCCCACTATCTCTACCTATCTACCTAATGCCTCAATGCATCGAATTGACTTGCGTCGACAATCCAAGACCGCACTATGTGCCTCCAACCAATCCATCCCTATGATGATGTCATAAGAACCCAAAGGAATAACTCGGAGGTCCATTGTAGTTTGAAGAGGTCCAATCTCCAATCTACACTCTAGCACAAGGGAATGCAATGCGACTTTCGCACCTGAAGCTAGCTCTACCTGCCACCTATCGACTTGCCTTACTGCACCTAGTCTACATCGTGACACAACTGATGAAGAAATGAAGGAGTCTAATGCTCCTGAATCAAATAAGATGGTAACTAGGTTACCCATCAACATACCATATGTCTCGATGTCAGTGGCATGATTCTTTTCCTGGTGGTTATCAATCGCCGCAAAAATCTGATGCCCTCTGCCTGCATCACCAACTGTCGGCTCAGATGCCACTAGTCCCTGAGAGAACTCAGTTGTGCCCCTGTTGGGAAAACCCTCTAGCCATGTGACCCTGCTGACCAAATCCAAAACACTCTATACCTCTACCATAACCTCTACCCCTAGATGGTGCGCTAGACTGCTACGCACTACTCCTGAAAGTAGACTGCAAACTCTGAGTTGGTTGATCAAAATTGAAGCATTTTGCATGCCTCCAATTCCTATCTCCCTACCTCGGCTGGATACCTTTACGTTTCCCTTGTGATACATTTTGCTACTACTATTGACCACCCTGAGATGGTCCCTGCTAAGACCTAGGAGGTACACCTCCCTTAGACTACCCTCCCTAGCACTAGATCCTGCCACAAAACTACTACCAACTAGAACACTCATGTGACCTCCAAGTGCCATACTCAGATTCTCCTAAACAAGGTGTGCTTTATCTACTGCCACCTCCATGGTCTTGGGTTCAAAAACCCTCACACCATCACTGAGATAGGAATTTAAGCTCCTGACAAAATGGTGTACCAACATACTCTCGTTGTCACCAATCCCTGCATACTATTTGAGCTCATAAAATCATCTCTCATATTACTCAATAGAATCTCTCTAAGAAGATATCCCAAGATGTTGTATGAATGTCGATATGGAGCTTCAGCTCCTCTAGTCTCCACCAAGTGGATGTAAACCCTCTCAACTGCATAATGGCATAATGAGCTCTAGTGTTACTACCATATGGATGCATGGAAAAAAACTTATCCAGGTCTATAAGCCAGGTCTCGACCTCTAAAGAAGTACCAGATCCATCATATAATGTTGGTTACCCCCTGAGCAGGTCCCTCATGTGTGACTCTGAATGAGGTGGGACTTCCCTCACCATAGGGTTAACCTAAACCTCTACCTACCTTAGACAAAGGAGTGCCAAAGCCTCCTCAAGTGCTCTATGTGCAGCCTCAATCCCTACTGGATCCTGCAGATGATTACCGACCCCTAGTGCATTCTGAGATTCTTGTTGTTCCTCTTGATCTAGGATAAGAGAAAGTAGGGGAGGAGAGTCATGTTGACTCTCACCATGACTGTCTATACGGCTACGACCATGCCCTCTACCTCTTCCACGTCTGGGAGGCATAATCTTGCACAAACATGTCAAGGTATTAGGTAAGATATACAACTCAAAACTTAAATAACTAAAAGTTTAATGGTTCCATCATAATCCTAGAGTACCCAATGTTTAAACCTAGGCTCTGATACCATGTGTAATGCCCCACCACACAACCCTAGAGGAAGTTGCAAGGAACTACTTAAACAATTTTTTTTTTTTTTAAAGTATAGTTAATAAGTAAGTTCACTAACTAATGACAACAACCTCTAAGGTTATGAGATAAAGGTTATATAGAACCTCAACAAAAAACATGAATATAAACCATGTCAATTATTTAATTAATTAAACAATAGGGTTACAATTCTCATTCCCCGAATGAGGTAAGTCCAAAATACATTGTTACAATTAAAATTTCCACCTCGATAACAATAAAGGGGTGAACAGATCATAAGCACAACTATAATGAAATCAAGCAAGAACTACAACTGAAACCACGAGCTCTCCAACTGGAAGTCCCATCCACACGAACACGGAGAAAGGGCAACGTAGAAATGTGCTCGTTCCACCCAACAAGGTGGACCCCAAAGGTCCACACCCCATGCTAGGAGATAGTAACGAGGATTTCTAACCAAGGACATCTACCTCTAGACATAGGCTAATCACAATCGAACTGAAATAAATACAATGAAGTTACTATCACAAGGTTACAATGCTTTGAAAATTACATAATCAACTGCATCACTTATGTGAACATACTCTCAACCTAGGAGAAGTTTCATCACAATATTACATGGGTTATCCTGGTGAGTCTTCCTAGGCCCCGACCCCCAACTCGGGTTATCTTGGTAACCTCTAATGACTTTTGGCCCCTCATGTGATCTAATACGAAATCAGTTATCTTTCGTAGAGACAAGATAACGATCTTGGCATTCCAGGCCTTCTCGTCTCAACCCAAGTCTTTACAAGCCCTTTTGTTAAGGAGCAAGGCATAATTATCTTATTAAGTGTTTGATACTATGTGATACTCTAATCAGTTAATTAAGTTATCACTAGATTAACCAACTTAAAATGAGTTATCGTGGCACCACTTCTTGTGTCGGCCCTCATTACAAGCCACTCCTCTAAGACGACATGTGGAACAAATCCACAACCCAAGGGTACACACGTGCGACATAAGGGTACCACAATTCCTAACCATGACATATTGTCAACACACCCCCATTCATGATAACAGGGGAATAAACTGGTGAAACACTACCCAAGGTAATCCATAGGTTGACTACAGAGTACGACAACCCACAAAATTGAAAACCCAATTGGAAGGCTTGTCAAATGCTAAGACCCACATTTCTTGAATGGCCATACGAACAACTCAAAAGCAAAATAAGAATCAAATCTACTTTGGGTTCACTAAACCCATTTCCTCACTAACAATAAGTACTCTAAACATTAGATAGCGAATTAAACATGCCATTTTATAATCATTTTATTTCCACATTAGCATTTGACAGCATGAAACATTAACCCAAATATCAACAATTCAAATAAAATAAAACAAAATACCATGTTTAAATAAAAACATTGTTTCCCATATTCAATAAAACCCTTTTTTTAAAACAAAACATTCCCATCTAAACAATGTAATAATATAATGCAAATCCTCATTTTAAAATGTTAATAAAACATTAATATTACAACCCTTATTTAAATGCCTCTTAGTATTATAACAAAAAAAATAATGATATTATATAATTAAAAGCATTTTAATATTATAATACATCATAATATTAAAATATTATACTAATTATAATATAAAAATATTATAAAATTTATAATATTTAAAAAATAATTAATTATTATATATATATATATTTTCAAATGTTAAAATGACCAAAGGGCACTACCTCAGTTTGTGTTCCAGCCCTTAGGGTTGAGTCGTGCGACCTCGGGGCCTTCGCGAAGGCATCTGGGCGGGAAAAGAGGGCGATCACGGTTTTTTACCATGCGGCGATAGATTCAACTAGGGCGGCGAACATGGCAGCCAAGGGCGGCGCCGTTGAACTAGTGGAGTGTCGCAGTGGCGACGTTGTGCATGAGCAGAGCTAGTGGAAGGTGGAGGGAGGGCATGGCGTAGGCGGCGCTAGCAACCTCGGCCACCAACTGTGGTGGCACAGGTTGCGCAATGCACAACCCACCACCACTGTTGGTCTTCGTGGGCTGCACATTCCGTGTGGGCTGCGAAGTGGGGTTGTTGGGCACGCTCCCCCACAGCGATTCCCATGGGGGCTGTGGTAGGGTGAGTCCCAGCCCCCAGCACATCTTTTTTTTTTTTTGTTTTTTAAATATCTTTTTTTTTAAGACTATCATTTTATTTTTTTACAAAAGAAACTAGAACTTAAAAAAGAAAATACAGAGCTCTTTAAAATTTCAAACCTCACAAAATTTATAAAAAATTTGCTAGCATAACCTTATAAAATAGAATTTATAAAAATATATATATGTAAATAAGTATATGCACATATGTATATATGGATATATATATATATATATATATATATATATATATATATATATTCATCCAAGCTTGAAACTTCAAACAAATTGAAGAACAAATTGAAACAAAATAATTTTGAAATAATACATTGCAACGAAGAATTCCTTTCCAACTTTGAACAATCTTTCCCAAATCATGAAGGCAAGGTTTCAAAAAGTTTTGCCACCCACACAATTCCATTGAATTCAAAAAAAATTAACCAAATACAAGATGAGAACCTGATTTTTTTGAAGTAGGATGAAGATCCTGTTGGTGCCTTGAATCTCTTTTAAGCTCCATAGATTCTTTGAGCTTTCTATCCAAACCCACAAAATTGAACAATTCTTCCTCTTCTCTTTTTAATTTTTCTCCAAAAACTCCATTCTTAAGACTTGTGAAGAAAATTCATAATAATGCAATTTTTTTCCAAAAATCCTACAACCACCCTCATCAATCCCAGAAAATAGAATAGGAAATATCTCATTTTTCAAATATTTGAATTTTCAAATTTCTAAATTGACTTTTTAATCATTTTCTTAATTTTCAATTCCAACTTAAATATGCATGCATTTCCAAAATGAATAATGTAATTCATTTCAACACAAATAACTTAATCAATTAATAAAATAAATCTACTACAAGATTAAATTATTTATTAATTAAATTAACTTACTCACTAATTTAAATCACATTTCTAACCTTATTTTAACTTCCTAAATAAACTAAAACAAGGCAAATTGAACAAAATAAAACAATTGGATCTCACTAGGACTGATGACACACTACAACTAGGGTGATGACTTGACACAGAATTCCTAGCTACTATCTCCCAATTGAATGTCATTGGCCTTAGACGCACTCAAACTTGTGAAACCAAGTAGAGTTGATGTCCTATACTTGTCAACCTGCGAGCAAAGAATATATCCACATGCAATAATATGTCATAAATAAGGCACATTGTGAAGAGGAATCATGAAATCACAGGGCACTCACAAGCGAATGATGTGATACCATCCTCTTCACCAATACAGTAGCACTAACTGATGCATCTAACATAGAAACATAATCAAAGCATGAAAAATCATAAATTTAAATATCCACATATGCTAACTCCAAACATGGCGTAATAATCACATCAAAATATAGTATAATCACATCAAGATACATCATGATAAAACAGTTATCAATTGTAACCAAGTACAATGTCAAAGTACAACACAATACTAAAGCATAAAAGAGAAAACAACATAATTTGCACAATAGAGAAAAAGGGAGGGGTATTACAAGTGCCCTATGATTCTGTGATTTTTGCTTCAAACTCTGTATTTTATGTTGTTTATATATTATATGTTGTTTGTTATCTTGTTTACAAGTTTGTAGGTACATGACATTGACTCCACCCGGTTTCATAGGTTTGAGCGTGTCGACCCAATGGTTAATATGAACAGAAGATAGTAACTAGGTAATATGTGTAAGGTCTAAACCCTAGCCATAGTGTGTCATCAGTCTTTGTTTGGTGTGTCTTTGTTTGCCTTGTTTATTACAATTTAATTCTGCAGGGTTTAAGTTATGAAAATAAATGTTAAATTATGCATTAAATAATATGTATTTATTTAATTAATTTTAGACAATATGATGGAAGCTCTCTATTTAAATTAATTAATTAAATTTAATCCATGTGGTTAAATTTATTTATTAAGTAATTAAATTAATTAATTAAATTATTTATTATGAAATTTGTTTAAAGGAATTAAATTTAATCTGGAAATTAAACTATGTTTTGAGATTACTAAATTATTTATTAAGAAAATAGATGAATTTATTAAATTTGTTTAGAAATTCTATTGTGGTTTGAAAAATTTATTAAAATTGCAAAAATGACTTGAGGAAATATCTATGTGTTGTTGAAAAGATATTTTTAATTTGACATATGTGTGAGAAGAATTTATGAATGACTCTTGTTGAGAAATTATTCTCAAAGAGAATATTTTTCATAATTGAGTGAGGTAAGAGGTTACTTCATGGGAAGGAAAAGAGGGATACTTTTGGGAGAGGTTGTTGGGTTAAAAAAAAAAAAAGGTTCTCGATAATTTTAGTGGCTTCTGTATTTTTTTTACATCTTGGTGGAAGTGGTGATTTTGGAAAGGCTTTGGAAATTGAACTTTGAAGGCGAAGCTCTACTTTAACCTTTATTTCTTCAAGCTTCAAGAAAACAAGTTCTTTTATTGTATGATTTATTTGGTTGATTTAGAAAGTTTGTCTGTACAAAATTCAATTTTGTAGAAGCTTTGTTTAAATTGTTTAAAAGGAAATCAAAAGATTGTCTATGTAAGAAGATTTTGTATATATTTTTTTATAGAAGCTCTTAGCTGTTTTGATAAAAAAAATTTAAAGCTTTTGTGATTTCCGTGAAGAAACCTAGAGCCTCTATAGGAAAATTTAGTTATAGTGAAACCACAGAGTAAGTTTGGAGAATCTTTGAGGAATTTTAGATTTAAATAGTGAAATAAAACCCAAAGGAAAAAGAATCTAAATCTAGGGAATTTTAGTGTTTAAATCTATGTTGAAATTGTTAAAACCTCTGTGAAGAAATTTTTTTAAACAATACGAATATTTACAAAAAAAACAATAGTGACTTATAAATCTTTATTAAATTAGAAATTTTTCCATTAAACGGTTTGGGGAAAAAAAACCATTGCCTTGTTATTCTTCTTTGCAATTTGGCTTCCTACCAATAGATTTCATTTTGGAAAAAAATAAAAATTCCCAATTATAATAATATGTTGATGGATTTATAAATATATATATATACACATTTTTATACATTGTAATGTATACCAATATATATATATATATATATTTATTTGTATTGTATTTTTGACAAATGTTTTGAAGAAAAAACCTGTAATGTGTATGAATTCGAGAAGGGTTTTATTTTTTATTTTTTATTTTTTATTTTAAAAAAAAAATCATGTCTCATATGAGATCGTAGTTTTGATTTAATGGAGGGATTGGGGAGGATCTACCTCCCCACAGCCACCCCTTAAGGGAGCAACTATGTGGAGGGAGATCCCTCACAACCCCTCCCATCACTTCTAAGGCCACGCCCATGTTTGGGGTTTGAATGTGCCTTAGCACAATTGCCCCCCAAATAGAGGGGTTTCCCTTATAATAAATAAACTATGGGTGAAATAAATCTTTGAATGGTTTTAAATTTTTTTACCTCTTTTATTGTGAATTTCAATATAGTTAAGTTATTTAATATGAAATATATAATATATATATACATTGTGTATATATGTATATATATTGTGTATATATATAATATATATATATATATGTGTATTTATATATGTTATATAATTGGTCTGTAGAATATCAATTATATATTTAATAAATATATCATAAGCATATATACATACTTATATAATTTAAAATATAATTATGTATGTATATTTTATGAATATATATTAAATATATATTTTTATATTTAAAATAGTTTTATTTCAAAAAGATAATTTGTTTCTAAGTTTAGAAAGGAAATTGAAGAAGTTAAGTTTTCACTAGATTTTATTTTGCTTTTATAAGTAATCAAGAGTTTGATTTATCTATTTAAGTTAGTATATTTCCTTCTCTATCTTTGGAAAGGAAATAAATTATTATTTTTAATTATTCCATTAGGGCAATTGTCTTCTTTACTGTGAAATGAATTTAAAAAGGAAATGGATTTAGTATATCAAAAAATAGTTATTTCCTCGCCATTACCTTCTATGTTTATTTCCTTTGTATTTTGTAAGGGGATGTGAGTTTAAATTGTTTAAGACTTCTAGTAGTGATAGAGGGAAATAGGGTTGTATGTTTAATTGAGTCAACCCAGTGATTGAACGTTTGGTTAGTGCTTTTGAATTGCTCAATGTAACTCGGTTTCCACAAATGGAATAGTGTTACCCTTATGTCCTATTTAGGGTGGATGTTACTTTTGGATAAGCACTAGGATGCGTTGGGTTGTGGAATTGTTCCACTAAGTTTTCTTAGGGGAGTGGATTGCAATGAGCGCCATCACACAAAGTGGTTCCAGGATAACTCATTGTAGGTTGTAAAACTCGATATAATGCAATTAACTTGTTAGGGTTTGGGTAGCTTTAACACTTAATCTAGACTAATAAGCCTCGCTCATGGACCCTTGTGCTAATATAGGTTGGGGATAAGATGAGAAGGCCTTGAATGGCATGATCGGTATCTTGTCCTCATGAAAGATATTTTATTCCACTTTGGACTACATGTGGGGCCGAAAGTAATGAGAGGTTTCCAGGAGATCCCAAGATGGGGGCCGAGGCATAGGAAGACTCACCAGGATATCCCATGTAGCATTATGATGAAACTCCTCCTAGGTCCACTGTGTTGTTTGTATTGTGAATCAAAAAAGGTTTAAACTGGAAGCAATGTAACCTTGTGTTAGTTTGGTGTAAATAATTGGTTGAGTTAGTGTGTGTGTGTGTGTCAACCTGTGATTAGAGTTTGTAGTTTTGTCCATGTTAAGTTGTTACTATCTCATAGAATGGGGGGTGGTCCTTTAGGTGCCACTTGGTTGGGTGGAATATGCACGATACACGGTTGGTTCCCCCTTTGATATTTAGTTCATGGTGGCAAGGTATCTAGTTGGAGAGCTTGTAGTTGCCTACATTTAAAACAAGCAATGTGTTTATTTCAGTTTGACTCATGTTATTTTACCCCTCATTTGTATTTGAGGTGGATATTTGTATAATGTAAAACATTTGTATTATTACCTCATTTGGGGGATGAGAGATGTAACCTTATGATCAATTTAATGAATATTGAGTTTTGTTATGTCTCTTGATGTTATGATGTAACTTTGTTTTCTATGAGTACTCAGTTCTTTATGTAAGTAAATGTTATAGATGTTATGTGATGTATGTATGGGTTTTATGTAATCCCAATCCTATATCCTTAGAGGTTGTTGTTGATTAGTAAGTGAACATGTATGCTATTACACTTTAAATAATACAAATTTGGTGCACCTAATTAGTTAATTGCAACTTCCTCTAGGGTTACGTTGTGGGGCATTACAACTATGGTCTCCTTCAATGCCTTTGTAGGCCTTTTAGTGCCTACAATCAACCTTTAGTGCATCTGCAAGCCATTCAGTGCCTATATTAGCCCTTAGTGCCTCTATATAAATTTTAGAGCCTATGATTATCCTTTATCACCTTTTAGGGATTTTAACATCTTTGATCAACCTTTAGTAACTTTGTAGGCCTTTTGCACCTCTACACCTTTTGAAATAGTTCATTTAGCTTACCAAAAGTATAAATATCTAAAATATTTTCCCCAAAACCCCTTTCAGCTATCAACTATTTTATTTTAATAATCCTTTACCATCCTAATAATTCATCCTAATTGAAGCAACAAGAAATATAATGGGGCCCTTAGCTTTGAGGAGATGGGGTTTCTACTTAACACTTGTTTCATTCAAGGAAACCCTAGAGATCTCAATCCAAAGATGGAATGAAAGAAGGAGATCTATTAAAGGTTTACAAAGAGTATAATTAATGATTAAAGAAGGTTTCACCACTAAGCTAGGTCTTGGAAAGATAAATTCCATGCAATATCTAATTATGAAACCAATGATATACAAGACTACAATAAATGACCTAGAAATGAAGGAAAAATAGAACATAAAACTAGAAAAGCACAAAGGGGCACCTAGAAACCTGTAGTAGATTGAATAGAGATTTGAAATGCTAAAAAGGTTGAATTTAATGCATACTAGGACTTATATGTCAGGCTAGGTGATTTAGTCCTAGATTAGGGTTTCTAGACAATAATAAATATCTTGAAGAGACATGTTTGAAGCTCTTGAAAACTACAAGTTTGATTGTATTGGGAATCCTATGAAAGAAGTGCCACATAAATATTTCTTGCATTTTTTAGAGGATTAGGATCTGAATCTTCTCTTCAATCTCTGCTCTATCTTATTAACCTAATTTCTAGATCTAAATTGATAAATTTTTCTATGTAGGTGTCCTTCAAGGGTCTCGTAAACAAGGTGACAACTTTGTTAACTTCGCACACTTTACAACTTCTTTCCAATATTTCTCCTTAGAGGGTCTTCCACCTAGATCTACAAATCAAACACTAAATAGAGGGTAAAATTTTGTTTTGTTAGTGGAAAGGGTTTTTCCTTGGTTAAACACCATTTTCGTAATCAAACCTTTTAATGAAATCAAATGAGATAAAGGAATGATGAATGAACAAAATATAATGTTGCAACTCACCAAACCTTAGAAATAAAGTGTTGTAAACATCTATAAAGTGGATCTTGTGGATGTAGATCTTGACTCTTTCTTGAATGTTGTAGATCTTGAATTGAATGCTTTCTTGAATCATGAAGCCCTACATCACAATTTTTAGGTAAAACATAAACATGATGCATGATGACTTTGACATGATGCTTGATACTTGAATAATTCTCCAAAAGAATTTATAATCAGCTCTTGGAGGCTCTGGAGTGCTCTTGTGAACTCAAATTTTTTGTAAGAATGTTTATTCAACTTTCTAGGAGAAAAATGAATGAAATAACCTTTTACTTCTTTATGCCAAATTTATTAAAATTACAACACTACAAGAGGACATAAGATCTAGGAGAATAAAATCCTACAAATAATTTCAATTTAATTTAATTTTAAGCCACACAAGACTCATATGCTAGAAGTGGCATATGAGTCCCATTACGCTAGGCTATGGGACACATTTTTCAAGAAATGGCTAGATTCATGTAAAATCATGATCGAGGCCCCAAAAAGTAGCTGGGACCCATACACCCAAAGTATTATCAGTCGCAAATCACTAATTTTGGGCCATACAATCCAAAAACACCTGAATCATGATTGGATGTTGGTTTATGTTAGGATTAATCTAAAAAAGATGCATTAATCAAGGCTTGTGGATGCAAAATAAGGCCAAATAAGGAATAATGAAGGTTAATAAGTAATGAAAACCATAAATTAGTGTGAAAGTGTGATACAATAGTTTACAACACCCTAAATAAGGTAAAACTAAGTGTATTTAGCTTATAAGGTCCGAAGACCTAATCTGAATATGTTAAACACATTATAATATTAAATCAATGCAATATTATGTTTAATTTAACAAGGAGGTCCCAAGAAAGCATGAAAATGTAGAGGGATACATTTTTTGTTGCCAAATTTAGCCCCACTTTAGTGAGAGGAGGAACCCACTTTAAACTCAGCATAAATTAGACAAACCCACATCAAGAGGGGTCCAAGTGCACCAATATCTATAAGATAGGATGACAAAAATCAAGAGGGATGATCAAGTGCCTAGGATCATGATCGTATGGAAAACCAGCATAAGAAGAAAATAAAAACAATAAAAATGATATAAGGAGAAACAAAAAGGCATAAACATACATTGCCAAAGAGAAAGAGAAAAGAAAAATAAAATAAAATGGGGTGGATCAAGCTTCAACAATTTGTCCATTGTGATGTGGATTAGATCTAGGTTTTTTGTCCAAAAATTAATAATCACTCTAAGGCAACAAAAATCTAGGCTGTCTGTTGGGTGAGTATCCAAAAAGGTGAGACACATACGGATGCAACCGGTATGGAAACACACACACAAGAAAGTGGCTATGGGAATTCCATGCCTATGTTTGACTTCCCATTCAACTAGAATAAAGATATACCTCATAATAACATTCATAAGGTGCCACACAACAATCAACTTCAAGATTCATGAGGAAATTAAAGCCTTGTATGCTTGGAACTCATGAACAAACAAGATGGCTCCACAAGCAAGCAAAGTGTGTTATGCAAGGTTGCCATATAACCAAAATTGCAAATGTAGAATAGTGTAAGGAACATTCAAAGTAGTTTTTCTTAGTTCATGTAAGGTATTTAACTTATGGAACATCGTGTCTAATGTCTCCAAGAGAGCACCAATCAAAAAATATATTTTTCACAACTTATGGGATGTAGTGTGTCACATAAATCCACCAAGAGGAATATAATATGCTAAGAGAGATCACACTTTTAAGGACATCACACCCAATGTCACCACAAAGCAAAATATACATCCCATGAAGTAAGAACACTACACAATGAAACATGAAATGTAAATGAATAATTCCAATGTATGCCCCCACTTTAAATAAAATTCTAAACACCATGCTATGATCAATTACTTGAAAGTAGCAAATGATAAATGATAACAATAAAAATTAAATGAGAGATTATTCAAAAATCCCTGTGACAATTCATATGTTTCCAAATAAATCTATGGCATGAAAAGGACAAGGGTTTCCCCCAAAATGAAACTCCAAACACATGAGGGATCCGTGGATTTGGGGTCAGTATGTTCTTTCTACAATGTTTTTATAGAGCTCAAAACTATCTTCATTCCACTATGCAAACCAAATGCACACTCACAATGGCTAGTGGAACCTTAGGTCATCCAATAGGTGAGCCCCCAACAAGACACATACACACGTGGCTAGTATACGCTCACATAGACAAGAAAGTAGCTATGGGAAATTCATACCTAAGTTCAACTCCTATAAGTACAAAAATACCAAAGATACACCTCCTGATAACTTTGATAAGGTTCCACAGAACACAAATAACATGATTCATGAGGCAAGAAAAACTTCTTATGCTTGACACCCATGAAGAAATAGGATGGATCCACATGCAATAAAAATGTGTTATGCAAGGTGGCCATATAAAAGACATTATAAATGCAAAATAGTGTAAGGTGCATTCAATGAATCTTTCCTTAGTCTATGTAAGATATTAAATTAGGGAACATTGTGCCTAGTGTCTCCAAGAGAGGACCAATCGAAGAATAAAATATTCACAACTTAAGGGATGAAGTGTGTCACATTGACCCACTAAGAGGAATATAATATGCTAAGAGAGATCATACCCAATGTCAACACCAATGTCATCACCAAGATAAAATTCATTGCATGAAGTAAGAAGAATACACAACGAAATATGAGTTGTAATTGAAATGAAAAAGAATAATTCTAATGTATTCCCCCACTTTAAAGAAATTGCTAAAGACCATTCTCTGAGAAGTTACATTAAAGTAGAAAATGATAAATGCTAACAATAAAGCAAACATTAGAGCTTATTTGGAAAGCCTCATGCCAAGTCATATGTTTCGAAATGGATCTAGATCATGAAATAGGGATTTCCCCCACAATGAAATCCCAAAATCACATAAGGGATCCATGGATTTGGGGTCAATATATCTTTGATACAATGTTATTAAAGAGCTCATAACTATCATCATTCCCTAAATACTCATGGAACAAGAAAGAATGAAACAATGAGATCAAAAATAAAGAAAAATCCTTCAGGTCAACATGGAAGAGGCCTAAATGTCTAAAAACCTTGTGTCATCCTCAAAAGGAAAACACAATACAAATGGAAAGGTAAAATATTTATGACATAGAGAAGAATGTAATTACAAATAGAGAAATTTTATAAAGCGAGAGATACATAAAACATAACAATATGGGGGATCACATTATGCACATGCAATCACATTAATACAACATGAAAAGAAAGTAAAAGACTAGTACAACACATGTGATTCAACCTATTAGTAGGTTGTCTGCATCCCAATATTTTTCCTCATATACAGAAGACAAAAAATTAGCCAAAGGGACAAAAAAATGTTTCAAACTAGGATCATCACCAAATTAAACACTCTTCTTAGGAGAATTGTCATTTAAGCTCATAGAAGAGGAAAAAAAATTATTCAATTCATTATGCACTTTTTCATCCATCTTAGCAACCTCATCATTGTCATCCAATTTATTCAAAATGGGAGGTCAAATAATAATATCCAAAGAAGGATTTAGCTCGTGTTGTGATTGTGATATAGGATATTTTTTCCATTGTGCCTTCTCCTATGGTTGTACATTCAACACTTTTCTCCAATGTATGGTGTGTGTTTTCCTTGGTCATTGTTCACTATCCTTTAAATCCCTTTGTCTTGGTATAAAAAAAATTTAGTGGCTGTCTCATTGTACCATGATACAAGGATTTAATTACAACAAAAAGGGAGAATCATTGTGTATTGCTTCAGTTAAGTTTGTATTTTTATTTTCTTTGGTGTTTCCTTCATTTAACCTTTAAGCAAGAGCAAAACATCTATAGCTACACTCTCTAAAATTTTTGTTTCTTTAATTTTTATTTTCAAGTTGTGTTTGTGTAGGAGTATGTTTATCAACCATATGTTTCTTTTCTTCCCTAAGGGGAGGAAAAAAAGGAACCATAGGAGGTTTTTCAACCACTTTCTCTTCAGCTTTGTAAACTTGTTTTATCTTAAGAGGCATGACGAGATTTTTTTGTTTGTCTCTTGGTCATTTATAGGAGATAGGAAAAGGATATATCTTAGGTTGATCTTGGTTATTTGGAATGTCTTTAGGTTCAATCATAGTTTCCTCAAGGATATGAGACTCAATAATAGGTTGAGGCTTGTTTGGAAGAGATATTTTTGCTATGCATTTCACTTTAAACTTTTTATAGGATTTGAGAAAGAAGTCCTTGTGAGGTTTAATAGGTTCCATAGGCATACGCCAAAAGAAATCCAATGAGAAATTACCATGGGAAGACACAAAATTATAGCCACTATGGTGCACTATAAATATTTCAATGTCAAAGGGAAACATTAAACATTTATGCATAGTTGATGGGATGGCTTCCATGGAGCATATCAATGGATAACCAATTTTAACATAGAATTGATCTAATGTTAGGATTATGGAGGATGAGACATCTAATTATTTCGGTCCGAATTTTAATGGAAGGGTGATTGATCCCATCGCAGGGAAAGTGAACCATTATGTGTTTTCATCCATGCTTTCAGTTTATCATATGGTTCTTGGTAGAGTTAATGCACAAGTGAGAATTCTTAAGTGATCAAATTCTCTCCATAGACGAGATCGTTTAATATCCCATTAGTGGGATTTTTATTGATTTAGCCATCTATGTAAAGAGGACCATCAAGTGCATTTATAATTATATCTTTAGATGAGAAAGAAATGTCAAGAGTCCTTTTAGTTTGGCCCTTATGAGGTTGAGTTTTGATCAAAACAATCAAACCATTTGTAGGATTCTATTTAATAATATTCATAGGACCTTGTTCAATAGTATCTATAGGATCTTGTTCAATAATATCCATGTTGTCATCATCTATGTCCTCATTAATCACATCATTCTTCTTAGTTTCACAAGGTTTGAGAAATGATATATTATGATTAGGCATGGGGTTGGTAAATATTTACAATTTTTGGTTGGGAGGGGCAACAAATTTATTTCCTTGATCATTAACACCTCCAATTTGAAGTCAATTAGAATCAATGAGGTCTTCCAAAAGATGTAAGATTCCTTAAATGTTCCATATTGTGTCCATTTTGTTAGTGAAAATGACAATAGGAATTTGATCTAAATTTTGGAGGTAAAGGCTTATTAGGATTGAGAGTTTTAAAAAGAGGCAAGAATAGGGGGTAAATTGTCTATTCACATCCCCAAATGTGAAAGGATTTGTCCTCTTTATAACAACCTTTTGGGTATCAACATGTTGAGTTGGTTGTTGAGGAGGATTTAAGTGAAGGAATCCTTTAATCTATTTTCTTAGAGGTTGATAATTATTTAGGTTTGTGGATTCTACCTTTTCAAGATGGATAGAGGTGGATCTTTTTTAATGACTACTAATTGAGTTTTAATAATCATGAACGGTTGTACACAAGTGTACAAATGAATGAAACTTCACCATGCCAAGTTTAACTTGTATCTTAGTTTGAAAGTTCTCAATGAACATCTATTGAAGGTGAGGATCAAGAATCTTTACATCAATTTGGGAATAAAGCATCTAGTAACATGAAATGAAGTTAGTAACTTTTTCATCATCCTTTTTCTTACATCTCATCAAATTGGCTAATTCCATCTTAGGAGTCATGTGCACTTGGAAATGGTTAATAAATGCCTCAAAAATTTCATTGAATTAATGAACTGAGTTATTCGGTAGTGAGGAGAACCATTCTAAAATAAAATATTTGAAGGACCTAGGGAAAATATTAGCGAAGAGCTTATCCTAAACGAGAAAATAACTACATAAGATGGTATAAGCGGAAACATGGTTAGAAGGATATCAGTTCCATCCATATTTCTTGAACCTAGGAATCCCTATACCTCTTGGTACCGATTTTCTCAATATATTAAAGGATAAGGGATTTATTTTGACATAGTATGAAGTTTTTCAATTTTGATTTTGGTTTATGGATTAAATTTGATTTTGAAGGGATGCAAAATTTTGCAAAATTTGGTTAAGGATGGTGACATTGGTTGTATTTTGAGATGGAGGTGAATATGGTGGAGGTTTTTACACCAAAATATTGACCTATTAATGTCCAATAACAACCACTAGATTTATAAAATATCAAGATCCATAAGAGGTAATTAAACCATTTTTAATGAAGCCCAAGTTCCACACTAGACTATACCTACCATAGGACAAGGAGACAAAGGGTCACAACTTGAAAAAATCCCTCCCCCCTAGTGCAAGCGCGAGGTTTGAACCTATGAACTCTACTCTAATACCAATTTTTGGATAGGTGGATGCCATTGCACAAAAAGATCAACTTGTTAATGCCCAATACAACCATTGGATTTATACAAGATCAAGATCCATAAGAGGTGGTTAAACCATGTCATGAAGCCCAAGTGTCATGATGGACTATGCCTACCACAGGAAGAGGAGACCAAGGGTCATACCTTGCAAAAGAGGTGTATATGTGTTTGAGGGAGAAATTATGGAATGCTTATGGGAGGTAAAGTGGTAGGAGATATGACATGAGATTCCACAAAGGTACAAGGATTACTAGAAAAAATAGCCAAGGTAGGATAGAAATTACTAGTAGGTTGCATCATTGTCATAACTTGAGGGATGGTATAGGTAGGAATAGAGGAAGTACTTGTGGGAGGAGGAATTTCGATTCCTCTGTGACTTTGGACATTGTTTGAAGGTAAAGCATAACTAGTCATTCAGGTAAGATCTTTGCAAAAAAATTAGCTAGGTTACACACAAGTTATACTCCTTCACTTTCAATCATGCGGTGTATGTTATCTATGGAAGGAATAGTAGTGTCAAAAATATTTTTAGTACTCACTTGATGTTGTAGGTTTTCTAAGTATTCATGGATTTGGATAATGTTTTCTGGTGGAATAATAGCAACCATTGTTTTAAATTTGTCAAACTACTTGAAGGTAGAGATTTGTTAAGGGTATGGTCCATAACAAGTGAACTAATGTCAACACTATCAGTGAAAGATCTAGATAACCCAAGATCCACAATGAGTATGCTATCATAGGATGACATGAGTCTTGAACTATGTCTCACTATAGTATTAGCAATAAGATACCAAGTTGTAAAGATCATGTAAGGGACAATAAATAAATGCAAGCTAAATGCAATGAACACAAGATAAATTATACTAGTTAATTCTAATTCAAATGAAAATAAGCTAGATTTAATGAAATGAATAAAACAAAAACTATAAAAACCAAAACAAAAATCTAAATGTAGGCAATTGAAACATAGAAACAAGTTTTTTAATGTTGTAAAATATGATTTTAGGTCTGATACAAGACAAAATCACATATAGGGGTGTATGAGTCCCAATCAAGATTTTTTAAGGGTTCAAACTCTAATAAATAGACAACAAAAATTCCTAGAATTCAAGAAAAACAACCCGTACTAGGACTAAACTGCCTAGAAGGATGTATGAGTCCTAGATTACGGTTTTAGCACTAATTTCAACAAATTTTGAGAGAATTTTAGGTTTTCTAGTTTGTATGATTTCTAGATAATGTGCAATTATAGATTTCAAATGAAATTCAATGATGCAAGATACAAAAATTCAATGTATATGCATTTTCACTAATGCGAGACTTAGAAGCCCTAAATGAAAATTAACTAATGCAAGACCTAGTGCAAAGTTAATGTACACTAGATCTAGAACTAAAATTCACTCCAAATTAGAAATAAATTGTTCAAAGGTTAGATTCACCAAAATGAAATGAAGGAGATAGTGTTCCACATTTCGGGAGATGGAACTAAAGGAGGATTAGGGGTCCTCCTATTTCACTCTTAATTCATTCAAGGAAACCCTAGATATCTCAATCAAATGTTGCAATTTGGATATGTGATCTACTAAAGGGTGTCCTAGGGTGTGATTAAAAACTAAAGGGGGTTCACCAGCAAGAAAAGGATTGGAATGGAGAAGATGCAAATGATATGCAAATCTAGCTATGCAACCTAAGATATGAAACTAAAATAAAAATAATGAACTAAGAAATAATAAAGGGGCATATGCAAAACTGAAAATTATTGAAGCAATGTCTACACTCTTGAAAATATAACTTTTAATGCACACTAGGACTCATACACTAGTAGGGGCAATTTAGTCCCAGTTTAGGGTTTTGGGCTGAAATTGAAATCTGGAACTGCTAAACTAAGATCTACAAAAAATTATTGAAATTTTGTATACTGGGAATGATATGCCACAAGTCATGATTTATAATATTTTAGTGAGATTTTTTAGCTTCTCTCCCTTTTGATCTCTGAGTTGAAAACAATGAATTATATGTTATAGGTGACTTTTCATGATCTCGCAATGCAGATGATAACTTTGATAACTTTCTCCAATATTGCTCTTCAAAGAATATTCAACCTAAATCTAAAAATCAAACATCAAAGATAGGGAACAATTTGTTTTGTTAGTAGATAGGGGTTTTCCGTGGTCAAATCCCATTTTGGTAATCAAATTTTGAAATGAAATAAAATAGAATGAAAGAATGATGAATGAGCAAATATTCTATGTTGCAACTCATCAAATCCTTGAACAAGAGGCTACAATCTTGTTTGAAATGGATATCATGAATGTAGATCTTGATTCTTCATTGAATTTTATGGATCTTAACTTAAATTATTGCTTGAATCATAAGAACCTACATAAAAAATGTTAGCTCAAAAATAAACATGATACATGATGACTTTGACATGATTCTTGAATCTTGAATATATATCCAAAACACTTCATCATTAGATCTTTAATTCTCTTGAATGCTAGAATGATTTAATACTTAGATCACATTTACTCATGAAAATTTCTAGATGACTTGTAAACTTGCTAGGTGAAAATATGTGAAATAACCTTGTATTTATACTTGTTTATGCCAAATTTCCCAAAATTACAACACTACAACCCAACATCGGATCTAGGAGAATAAAATACAAGCATACAATTTAAAATAGGTCCAAGCTAAGTGGGACTCATACACTAGTTGGGGCATATGAATCCCAATAGCCTAGTCTTGGGACATAAATTTCAAGAATTGTTAAGTTCTATGTTAAACTCGGGACTAGGCCACAAAACTTCTAGGTGGGACCCATATGCCCAAGGTGGTGTATGAGTCCCAAATAAATAAATTTAGGCCATACAATCAAAAATCACTGAATTATGATTGGTCTCTTAATAGGTGTTGGGATTATCCTAAAAAAAATGCATTAAACAAGGCTTGTGGATGCAAAATAGGACCAAATATGGCGTAAAGAAGCCTAATTTTAGCAAGGAGGGCCCAAACAAGTGTGAAAATATAAAGGGATACATTTTTCTACACTACAATCCTTAATTTTATGAAATTCAAGTATCATAAGATGACATTTGAATATAGATTTGAATATGCTAAAATACTGCCAAAAACATAATTTAAGTTTAGAACCGAAGTCTAATAGAGGACCCATTTGCCCATGGGAAAATGGGTCCTAGGTACCTAAAAATAGGACACACATTTTTCAATGGGAAGTGTTATGTTTAGGCATTAATGAATGTCTAGTTTCCTCTTTAGAAAAACTAATAAAATAGGATTGGTAAATGAATCAAAGGGCCCAATTAAGGAAATTTAAGGATAATTAATAAAAGGATCCCTAAATAAGTGTGAAAGTATAAAGGGGTACACTTCAGAACAGAAAAATAAGGCACAATTAAGTCCAAATTAACTAGGATATCCCAATCAAGTGTGAAAATGTAAAAGAGATACATTTTTATACACTAAGTTTAGTCCACACTTTAGTGAGAGGATGACCTTGATTGAAACTCACACTAAAGTAGACATTAAAAAAATATGTATGTAACAACAAAAAGATTAATAAATCATACAACATCAAATACTAAAAGAAAAGGGAAAAAAAATTGGGGGATCAATAGTCAATCATCCAAAGCAATGTGGAACACACCTCAGCTATTTTTCCAAAAGAAAAGGGCAAATCGAACCTTAACTGCGCAATGTGATGTGGAACACATCTTAGCTATTTATCTAGAGATGTTCACAAGTGGAACACAATGTCCACTATGGAAACAAAAATGTGCACTCACTCTAGACTAATGGAACATGAGGTTGTACACTAGGTGAACCCCTAAAAAGTGGCTAAGTGAGAAATTTATGTCGGGTCTACAAGTTCTCACCATACAATGAGAATTTCATTCTAGGTCTACAAGATCTCATCATAATAACCATACCAAAGCTAAACCTCTAATAACTCCGATATGGAACCACAAAAAATATACACTTCAAGGTTCATAAGGTTAAAAAGATATGTTAAGCTAAACACTTGTGAATAGAATACAAATAATGTTTGTTGAAATGGATTTTGCTTAGTTCATGTAAGGTATCCTCTTAACCAAAATTGTGTCTAATATCTCCAAGAGAGGACAATTCAAGGATAAAAGATTCACAACCTAGGATGTGTAGCATCACCACTAAGAGGAAATTCATGGGTATGTGCATGATCATCATGGAAAAAAAGGCCCTTAAGTGGCAATAAAAATTCAGAAAATCAGAGTTAGGCAACTTGATGTAAAAAATTGAATAAGTTATCTATATTATTTCAAAAATATGTAAGAATAGAATCTGTAGAAAATTGAATTTAGTTTCTAAACTACTAGATTTATTTAAAAACAAAAAAAAATCTATTTGGTGAAAATTTGAAATTTCAATGCAATAGTACTTAAATTTCAGGGAAAAAATAAGAAGTAGGTGTATGTCTAACAACCCTAACCACAATAAAATGAAAATAGTTTTTTGTAATATTATATATATAAGTATAGAAATCATGTCCCGATGTGCTGCATATTTTTTTGTAATTTTTTTCAAAGTAAATAATTAATTGTGATTTTTGTATTACAACTTTTAAAAATAATAAAAACCTGTATGTTTGACCACCTTAACTTGGTCAAAACTTCATGAAATTCAATTTTTATTTTTTTTAATCATATAGTATGTGAAGCATAGAATGTGATGTATGTTTTGGATTCAAAAAATGTGATATCATTTGAAAGCTATAAATTTATTTCAATTAGCCTACCAATCATGACTTTAGTCATAATTCAAATAGAAAATGACTAATAATTATTTATTAAATTCAAAGTAAAGAATAATTTATATTGGTGGAAAAGTGAGAATATTGCTTAAAAACCCTTTTCATTTCAACAATTTTGGGTTAAAAAAAAGTCGTCAGCCACATGGGCCATCATATCACTTACATATCGCAACTTGTTGGCCCATGATGATCCTTCACATACCCTCATATGACAAGAAATATCATGCTCCCAAAGGACATCAAACCTAATGAAACCAGAAAGAAAAAGATGCATCACAAGAAGTAAGAAAATTGTAAAATGAAACATAAGGAATGCCAAATTTTTCAAAAATAATAATTCCAATGTGTGATCCCACTTTAAATAAATTGCTAACACCATTGTTTTCATAAATTCACTTTAAAGTAGTCAATAATCAATGATAAACAATAAAGAAGACATGCGAGCTTATTCAAAAATCGCTATGCAAAGTCATAGTTCCCAAACAAAGCTATGTCATGAAAAATAGAGAAAGGTGTAGGCCCCAAAATGAAATACCAAAACAAATAATGGATCCATGGATTCAAGGTTAGTATGTCTTTGCTACAATTTGATTACAAATCGTGAAAAATTCATAATTTCCCAAATACTCATAGAACAAGAAGAATGACACATAGAGAGTGAGAACGAAGACATTTTTTTTGGGTCAACATGGAAGAGACCTAAATGTCTTGATGCCTTGTGTCATCTCGCAAAAGAAAACACAAGAAAAAATAAAAGATAATGGGGTTCATGACATATAGAAGAACGTAGATACAAAAAGAGGAATGCACATGAAGAGAGACACATCAAACAAAATAATACGATGGGTCTCATTATGCACATCTAATAACACAAAGACCATGAGAAGAAAATAAATAAAAGGAATAGTAAGGCACATGAAAATAAACCTATAATAGGTTTTTCATATCCCAATCTTGTTTAGTATATTTAATAGGTGGATAACTAGTAAAAGAGGGAACATCAAGTGCCAAACTAGGACAAGCACCAAGTTCAACACTCTTATTAGGAGGATCAACATTTAAGCTCATAGAAGATGAAAAAAATGAATTCAACTCATTATGCACTTGTTCATCAATATTTTCAATTTCATTATCATCATCCAAGTTAATCAAAATAGGAGGTGTAATGACAATATCCATAGAATATTGTTGTTTTTTATGTTGCGGAAATGGTGGAGACGCATCATGCATTGTTGGATACAAGTTTGGATTTTAGTTTTCTATGTTATTATTTTCTTCTTTTAATTGTAAAAAATAAGGAATAGCATCATGTATATGCCTAAACTCTCTAGAAATTTAATTTATTTTCATTTGGTTTTCATTTTGTGATTGTGTAGGAGCAAGTTTGTCAACCATAGGTTTATTTTCTTCCCTTAAGGGAGGAATGGAAGGAACCATGGGAGGTTGTTCAACCACTTTCTCTTTAGCTTTATAAACTTGTTTGACTTTAGGACACACAATGAGATTTTTTTAATTATCTCATGATATCTTATATGAAATGGGGGGCGATTTGTCATAGGCTAGTCTTCCTTACTTGGGAGAGTTCTTGGTTCAATCAATGTTTCATCAGGGATATGAGGCTCAATCATGGGTTGAGGAATATTGATAAGGGATAATTTTTTTATGCACTTTTCCTTAAAATTTAGGTAGGATCTGGAAAAGAAGTTCTCATGGGGTCTAATAGGTTTAATAGGCTTGGAAAAAAATAAATCCAAAGAGAAATTTCCATAGGAAGGCACAGGATGAAAGCCACTATGATGCATAGTAAAGATCTCATTTTTGAGTGGAAAATTTAAACATTTATGCACAAACAATAGGATGAAATTAAAGGAGTGGAGCCATAGATAACTTAACTTCAAACAAAATTGGTCTAAAATTGGGATGATGGTGAATGTGATGTTTAATTATTTTGGTCCAACTTGTAAAGGGGGATTTATCTAATCTATAGTAAGGAAAATAAAATCAATTATAAATTTTGATCCATGCTTTCAATTTTTCATATATATCTTGATAAACATCATGCAAAAATAGGAGTCCTTCAGTCATCACATTCTCTACATAGACGTGATCAATTGATATCCCATTAGTATGCTTCTTGTTGATTATTCCAGCTATGTAAAGAGGACCATCAGGTGCATGTATAAGTATGTCTTGTTGTGAGAAATTAATGTCAAGAAGCATCTTAGTTAGTCCCTTATGAGGTTTACCATCGATAAATAAAACCATATATTCTATAGAGTGTTCTTCATTATCATTCATGTTATCATCATCCATGTTAATATTCATCACATCATTCTTTGTTTCACTAGCTTTGACAAATGAAATATTATGATTTGGTATAGAATTGGTGAAGATTTTCAAATTTTTATTAGGAAGAGGTACAAAATTATTACCTTTATCATTAAGACCTCCAATTTGAATATTATGTTTAATGATGGAAGCGAGGCTGTGCAAAATTTCTATTCCATGTTCATTTTCAAGTATTTTCCTCACATTATCTAATGCTAGAATGACACTACTAACAATATTGTTAGAGGTCACAAAGCTTGGTAGTTTTTCTATTTCTTCATCTATCCTTCTTATGTTCTCTTATGGGACATTAGCAACCTTTGTTTCAGTATCATGCACATTAGTTGTAGGTAGGGAAGTAATTGAAATAGGGTATGAAGACTATGATCCATAGTGGGTTGATTAGTATCAACACTATGAGTGAAAGAGTTGGAAAACCCAAGATCCAAAATGAATGGTGTATCATAGTATGCCACAAGCCTTGAACTATGTCTCACAACACTATTGCTAATAGCCCTGATTAGGGACTCATTCACCCCTCGGTGAATGGGTCCTAGCTTAGGATTTTTAATTTTTTGTTTACAAATTTTTGAGTAGATTCTTTTGGTTTCCATATTCTAGTTACAAATAGTGAGATACAATGTCAATTTTTTGTGAAATTAAGATTGAATGCAAATGCAAAACATGACTAAATTAAAACTTAAGAGAGCTAATTTGAAATGCAATTTTGGTTTAGTTTTTAAATGTGGACTAATGATGATGCAATGCTATGTAAAAGATTTGAAAAATGACTAATCTTTTTGTATTTTCCAGATTTTAGGAGATGCAAAAATCCAATCCTAAAACCCTAAATGAGATTCAATTTAATTCCATGCAATGATAATAAATGCAAAATATATATATATCTAGGGTTAAAATGGACTCCAAAATTAGAAAATTGAAATGCTCAAAAGGTTAGGTTCACCAAAATGAAAAGAAGAAAAATTGGGTGAGGTGATCAATTTGGGGTATGATGGACCTATTATTCATCAATTCATTAGGAAATGAGATCCACACAATAAAATTATTATCAAACCTTAGGTGAATCAATTCAAAGTGTGAATCTATAGATTTCCTTGTTGTTTTAGGGTAGGGTCCTGGTTAAACAACACTTTGGGGAGAAAAACTATAAAATAGTAAATCAACAAAAAATTGCAATATAACACTTGGAATAACAAGATTAAAAGAACTAGAAAATAAAATATAGATCAAAGAGATGCATATTTAAATGTACCTTTCACCAAAAGTTAATTTATGAAGCTTATCTAGTACTCATTCGCCTAGGGGCGAATGGGTCCTAAGGGTTTTTTTGTAACTTTTGGGAGCCTCTGCTATAGATTTTAATCTTCCAATGTTTATAGGTTTGAGGTTTAGAAAGCCAAAAATAAAATCTATAAATGAGTTTACATGAGATGCCAAAGTTTATGGAAAATTTTCAACTTTGACAACTTCAATTTTTCTCTTCAAGATTTCTTCAACCTAAATCTAGAAAAACAAATCAATATGGAATTTTTTTTAGTTTTTGGTGAATGGGGTTTTCCTTCGTCAAACCTCATTTTGGTAATTAAAACTTGAAATGAAATGAAACATGAAAGAGGGAATGAATAATGATTTTTTTTATGTTACCACTCAACAAACCCTTACATAAACCTTGGAATGTAAATCTACAACTTGCATGAAATGGCTTCAATGGATGTAGATCTTTAAACTTGAATCTTGACTTGAAACAATTCTTTGAATGCTTGAATGGATAATGAAACTGACATCATCATATTAGCTCCAATAACATGTATGATGCAAGAAGAATTTGATATGACAATCAAATCTTCATTAATGCAATAAATCTTCAATAAATATACCTTTCAATGCATTGAATTTCTCTTAAAAGGTATGTGTAGGATTGTCATGGATAAAATAGGCACTTAAGTGGTGATGAAAAATCAGAAAATCAGAGTTAGGCAACTTGACATAAAAATTTCAATAATTTATATATATTATTCTAAAAATATGTAAGAATTGAATCTGTAGAAAATTGAATGTAGTTTCTAAACTACTAGGTTTTTTTTTTTTTTTAAATCCTATTTGGTGAAAATTTGAAATTTCAATATAGTAGTACTTAAATTTCAGGGAAAAAATAAGTAGGTGTTTGTCTAACCAACCTAACCACAATAGAATGATAATATTTTTTTATAAGATTTTAGATATAAGTAGGGGACTCATGTCCTAATGTGATGCATATTTTTTTGTATTTTGTTTCCAAGTAAATAATTAATTATTAATTTTGTATTACAACTTTTAAAAAATATAAAAACTCATATATCTGACCACCTTAACTTGGTCAAAACTTCATTTTTTTTTTATAATCATATAGTATGAGAAGTATAGAATGTGGTGCATATTTCTAATTCAAAAAGTGTGATACTGTTTGAAAGCTATAGATTTTATTCAATTAGCCTATCAATCATGACTATAGTTGTAATTGAAATAGAAAATGAATAATAATAATTTATTAAATTCAAAGTAAAGAATAATTTATATTGGCTGAAAGCTGAGAATATCCTTTTAAACCCTATTTTTTTCAACAATTTTTGGTAAAAAAAAGTCGTCAGCCACATGGGCCATTATATCACTTACACATCACCACTTTTTGGCCCATCATGATCTTGCACATACCCTAAAATTCTCTTGAATTATAATTTGATCTTATGAAAACATTTTAGGTGAAATATAGCTAAATAACCTTATATTTATAGATATGTATCCTTAATTTCCTAAATTCAAATATCACAATCTAACATTTGAATATAGATTTCAATTTGTTTAAATACTACCAAAAACATAATTTAAATTTAGATCCTAGGTGTAAGGGAGGACCCATTTTCCCTTGGGTGAATGGGTGATGGGTCCCTAACCTAGGACACACAATGCTCAATGAGAAGTGCTATGCTTAGGCATTAATGAATGTTAGGTTTCCTCTTCAGAGAATTTAATAAAATGGGCTTGGTAAATGAATTAAAGGGACCAATTAAGGAAAAGTAAGCTCAATCAATGAAAGGATACCTAAGTAAGTGTTAAATTATAAAGTGGTACACTTTACAACACTAAAATAAAGTAGAATTAAGTCCAAATTAACTAGGAGGGCCCAAACAAGTGTGAAAATGTAAAAGGGATACATTTTCTACACTAAAATGGGTTAAAAAGTATAGAAAGTGTGATTTATCTGGAAGAAAATGGAGGTTACTATCCTTACCATTACGTCCAATTCAAGCAGAACAACCCTTCATGATGTGTGGCCTTGATTTTATTTGGATCATTAATCCTCCATCTATTTGATGACACAAGTGGATACTAATATAAACATACTAATTTTCCAAATAGAAAGGGGTAGCATTAAAATATACAAATGAAAAATCCCATAATAAACTTCTATCAAGATTTGGTTTCAATCTTTGGAACTTTTGAATCAATTATTTTAGATAGTGCATGAGCTTTTATCAGCACCAAAGTAATTGATTGGACTATTGGAAAATTTACTTTTGAGTCCATCCAACTACTACCCATGGGGCAATCATCAAGTTGAACCTACTAATAAAAGTTGATTAGGATCATCAAGAGGATAGTAGAAGACTATCAAAGAACTTGAAAGAGAAAATTGAAATTAGCTTTATATTCTAATTAGATAACTCCTAAGAGGCCCACATTTTTATTCACCTTATGTACTCATGAATGGAAAATAGGCAAGGTTTCTTATTTGAGGTGAACTACCAACACTTGGCCTCATAAAATAATTGAAATTAATGAAGGAAGAACCAACAAAAATCAGATTTACTAAGCTTATTCAGCTGGAAGAAACGATAAAGAAAGAAATGAAAAATTTGAAGTTTCATCAAGCACAAATGAAGAAGACCTTTGACAAGAAGGTAATTTTAAGTATTTTCAATGAATGAGATGTAGTCCTAAATTGGAATTTGTTGAAAATAAGGCCTAAAAATCATACTAAATTTGATGTCATGTGGAGTGGTCCTTTTGTAATCATAGGTTGTAGTATGAAAAAAATTTAATTGTCCAAACTTTATGGAGAATATCTACAAATACTAATTAACGGGATTCATTAGAAGGACTACTAAATTGTGGTATTGACCCATAATTGTGATATAGTAGGGGTGGTTGTTTGTGTGAACAATTTTTGTAGCACATTTGAGGTTGCTTGGACTTGTGTTGTTGTTCTTTATCTCTCTCAGCTATTCCTTAAGATTTTTTTCAAGGATAGGTGAATTTATTGCCCAAAGGATATGTAAGGATATTGGTATTATAGGTTTTGGTAGGCAAAAAACCCTCAGAGGTTGCCAATGATCTTAATGTATTTTTATCTATTTTAAATTTTTCTATTTTTAATGATAAAATCTCATGCAATGTCAAAAAAGGAAAAAGAAAAGGTTTCACATACATACTATGTCATCATGTTATAGGAAAGCTTTTGATAAAGATCTTATTTCTCAATGTCCACATCTAAGGGAAAGAGTAAAATATCCACATTGCATAAAAATAAGAAAAGAAAAATATCTTGAGAGGTTTAACTTATTTCTCAACTCAAGCTCCTCTTTTAGTTTTCTAATGTTTTATGACAAAGGAACTTCTTCTATGTATGTTCAAATGGTGATTTAGAGTTTTAATTTCTTGAGAAGTCATTGCATGCAAAGAGGGCATTGGAGTATATTCTATCAAGATAAAGGTTTAAGGCGAGTTTTATATGTTTTGAGGTCATGGGTCTTCAGTCATGCCCTATCATTCATAGTTGAAAAAGACTATAATATTTCAATGAACAAGTTTGTATGTGATTTTCCTTTTTGAAATATTTACTTTATCACCATCTATTCAAAGTCTTGAAGAAATGATGCAATAGATGATAGAGTTAGAGAGAGATCTATTTATAGAGTTAAAAAAATGGATAATGGAGGGATCATTCAATGTTTCTATTAAATAAAAAATATTAGAAAGGTCATATAGAGCGTATCCGCCACATTCTTTAAGTTTCATCAAAGACAGGTTTAACGATACTTGAGAGAGGTTTCATATCTGCAACTGCATTATGTAGTCCATTAATTATCTTGTTTACTGTTAATTTTTTTGAAATAAAACCCATTTTTATTCATACAAACCAATCTCTATTCAAAAAATTTGGATGATGGATTTTTTTCTTTAAGTGATATAAAATATGAAATAGAACCCATCATATTACAAGCCTATTAATGCATTTAACTAGAGAAATTCCTCATATGTGTATGCCTAAGTACATCTTTAAATATGGTCTAAATAAAGGATAGTAAATAGTTGACCACATGAAGTCTCAAAGATTTCATAAACTATCAGTTCAAAGTCTTCACAATGAATATGCTTCAGGTTAACTTCAAGAATAAGGATATGGATGGAATAGTGAGATAGTTTTCAAAAAGGATAGTGAGTTAAAGGAAGACAACTATTTATGAATACTTATTAAGAGTAATATGACAAAGGATATTGATTATGAAAAATATGATATCTTGATGTAGGAATCTAGATCAAGACTGAAATCAATTCATGTACGAGGCTGGAACCAGAGGTTGTAGAATTTGTTGTACACATTGAACATCTGTGCGGACAACAATTTCTAAAGAGTGCAAAGTACTCTTTACTTTAGAATGTTGAACATCTTGTGAGGCTTCAAGACGAATGGTGTTATTTTGAATAACATCAGCAACTGTGTGAATTTCGATTGCGGAATTCGAATTATTTTCATAGTTGTTTGAAAGGCCTAGACTGTTTTAATCTCAGAAAGTGTCTAATATTGCTGGGTGTTGACTGTATTCTGAGTAAACCACCAGTTTTCAGCTGTGGCTTTGAACTGTTTATAGTCAGCAGCAAGCTGATTATACTCAAAACAAATTTTAGGTAAGTCAACAGACAAGATGGTTTATCAATGGCTTGAAGACGGGCAATGATATCATGTAGATTAGTCATAGTTGCGGCTTGATATTGAGCGGCATGATTTTCATTAAGCTGTTGTGTAAGACGAATTTCTTGAGCAATAAGCAGTTGTTTGCAAAGGCAAAGATTGGACCAGTGAAGCAATTTGGATTGCGATGGGATATCATGTTTGGAGAGAACACGAACATGTTGTGCCCAGTAGGGTATAGCCAATTGATTTGAATCATCAATATGTAGGAAATCTCTGTATCGTGGAATGAGTCTAGATACAAAGAAAGTACCAACAGGAGTAATAGTTTCAGTGTCAGCTTCATTGGAAATAGTTGGTTTAGGGAACACTATAGGCTGATCAGACATCATATTAACATAAATTGGTGATGGAATGCATGTTCCAAATTGACATATTCTGCTATGCTCTTTTGGAGGTTCAAGAACTGCTTATGTATGGTAGTAAGAATCATTCAGAGGAATGAGTGGAGATTTTTTGGGGATAACAAATAAAGTTAGAAAAGGATTATCAGCACTGATAATTTTTGGATTAAAACAGACTGTAGGAGGAGATGGTGGAGGCTTTTTTCTGACAAATAGTTTCTACAAAGGGTGCAAAAGGTTTATTTGCTTTGATCCAATCTCGGGGATCGTATCCATCATCATATGTGTCACAGTCGTGATCTTTTATCTGTTCTATTTTCCACATGACTTCTTGACAGTCAGGGTAGGAATAATCATCATTTTCCCAATAGTAACGGAAATGATGAGCTTCAGTAGCGCATTTCCGATCTCTTTGAACTTTGGAATAGCCAAAAGGATAATGGCGGCGAGGAGTAGGAGACTCATTGGAGGCAACAACGCGTCTGTGATATTCAGGAGCTTGAAAAGCGATTGTTGTGCGGATTCCAAAATCTGGATTAAATATGTAAGAACAATTTTCGCATTGCATTAGACCATGGTCTAATTCTTGAAAGTGAGGATGTTTGCAAGTAGTTGACTGCGAGACAGAGGATCTAGCAGGTTGTGGTTTAGGAATATCGTGGAAGGATGTAAGTTGTTGTTGGAAAAAGGATTGATTGCGGTCGCTTCACATAAGCAGTTTGTAATTTAGCAGGTTTTCTTCTTTCGGCATGTTCTTCGACATTATAATGATAAGCAGCGCATCCACATTCCATATCATGGATAACCATATTAGCATCTGGAGTTAAGAAAACATGTGGTTGAGTTTGAATTTCTGATTTACACCCCCATGATTGAGATTGAGGTGTAACAGGAGATGACTGAGTAAAAGAGATAACAACTTTCTAATCAATTTCTTCAATAGTGAGACCTTGCGTTTGGGCATGTTTTTCAACATCTTCAGTGTCAAACAGCTGTAAAGCCCATTTTTTGGGTAGAATAACATCTTTGAAACGAATGTTTCAGGGAGCTCAAATCTTTCCCAGAGAACTCGAAGAAGACCAAACTGTACTATATTTTTCATCTCAGGGTAAACCAACACGAGGATCAATCATAAAAGGCATTGTTGTGGAAAACAAGCGGTAATGAACAAAGAAATGCAAGGTATGGTCTAGAGAGCCGTCTTTAAGATCTAATTTTATTTTTTTTAAATTCGAAGGACAAAACTTCTTGGAGATGGGTATCTCAGAGACTAACTGAGTAATTAAGTGCGCAATTCGTTTAAATTGGACCATAAGCCATTGTATCACTAGTAGAGCCAAGAATACAATATGTTTTCTTTTTATGTCGGGCATCATAAAGTAACATGAGGATATTAACAGGTAAACCTTGATGGTAATGACCTTCAATTCCTAGACAAGCCCAAGAGAGATGGATGTATTGGTATGCTTTAGGATCAGATAAAACCATATCTCTAATTTTTTCGATTTCCTTATCAGAGAATAAGTAAAATTTCTTTTGTGCACCATTGGTAACCGTATACTGTAATTTTGCTACTTTACATAGTTTCTTGCTACTTAAGTTGATAATCTTTTTACAGTCCGGATATATTTCAGAAGGAGACTTAAGCTTGACCTTAAATCTATTATGTGGATGAAGTAACTTTCTAAAATCAAAAGTACTCGAAGAACTAGTAGTATTGTCGCTATTCTTAGGATGTGAAATTATAAAATCAGAATTGGTAAAGTAATCGGTAAGACTTACTTGTGCATTCTTGTCGTTTGTGAAATATTGATGATCAGGGACAGAGATTGACTGCGGCGCTCGATCCTTCCTTAGAAAACATTAACCGGACTTGAGTTTAGTCGGTATGCTGAACTGCACTTACACACTAACTGCTCTAGCGGATGAAATCTCCTTAGCGAGACTGACAAGAATTATCAGTCTTCAACATGTGCAGCAGCCTTTTTTGACTTATTTGTAATGTTCATTGGGCTCATTAAAATTTGTAGTTGCATTTCTTGACTTAGTTGTTTTGCATTTAGTATTATGGTTGAGTTATTGATCATTGTGGTTGTGTGCCATAACTCACTTGTAAATCTGGAACTCTATATATTGATGCCCTGCCTCTTCTTCTCTAAGGCAATTTGGGGCTTTTGCATATTTGTTTGTTTTCTGATCAGCAGATCACTGTTCTTGTTTATTTTCCTTCATTTGGTATCAAAGTCAATTCAAGAAAAATCAATTTCCAAAAGAGATCAGATAGCTGCATAAAGGAAGATTGCTAAAGAGAAGTGCTGATAGAATATTGCAATCAAAAGGAAATGCGTGTATGTGTTTTGTGTTTCTTGCAGGTTGAAAAAGGAAACTGCTGTGTGTGTTTTGTTTTTCCTGCAGGTTGAAAGAAAGTTGTTTAAAAGAGGCAGCATTGAAATTTGTCCATGCGAAAAGGATCTGCAACTTGTAAAGGAAGGAGTTACAAAATTAAATCTGTTGCTGATTGCTCGAAGTTGGAGAATCGGCTGTTTGAAATTTTTAAAAAAATTATTGTGTCTTTTTTAAATTTTTCACTTGAATTAAGTTATAAGGTGAAACTTTTGATAAGTTTAGGTGAAAGTCTATTTAAATTTGTGAAATTTGATTTTGAAAGTGAAGGGTAAAAAGATTAAACTTTTTTAAAAATATTTTTCTTTTGTAAAGTGAATATTGTGTAATTAAGTGTATTATCGGTTGCAACTGACACTTAATCTTGAAAAATCAATATAATATAAAAATCTCTTTGGTGTGGGTCCTATTTGAAAGGACAGGGAGAGTATCCATTTTCAGAGATCTCTCTAGATTTTTTGTGTTGAGTCGTTGAGTTATTGTGCACATTACTCTTATGGCAAATATGGCAGGAAATGTTATGTCTAACATGCTAATTATTGTATTTGAAGGAGACAACTTTATAGATTGGTGTACTAAGATGAAAACCCTACTCAAATCCAAATATTTGTAGGAAATTGTACAAGTAGGGTATGTAGAACTAGATACAAATGTTTTTAATGCATTAAATGATCAACCAAAAAAAACAATACAAAACAAATGTAAAGAAGGATAATCAAGCCTTATTTTTGGTTCAAGGTGCAATTAATCAAGCAATTTTTCCTATGATAAGTGGTGCTAGTCATTCTCAGCAAACATGGAAAATACGGAATAATGCATATCAAGATGCACAAACTGCAAAATTACAAACAATGAGGAAAACTTTTGAAAATGTAAAGATGACTACTAGTGAATCTGTGAATGAATTTATAACAAAGATAGAAGGTCTAGAGAGTCAAATGAAAGTCTTAGGGGAAAATGTAGATGACAAGCATTTCATTGAGAAAATTTTAAGGAGTTTGATTTCTAAATTTGATTGCGTGGTTTCTACTATTGAGATTTACAAAGATCTCACATCTATGCACATAGATGAACTAAGTGGAATATTGTTAACTGCTGAAGAAAGGATGAAAAGTAATGAAGAAGGTCTAGAACAAATTTTTTCCTCTAAAACAAGTATAAGAGGAAAAAGAAACACACTTTTTAGGAATCAAAATAAAAATGAATACAAAGGTGAATCTAGCAATTTTAGAGGAAGAGGTAATAGTTTCAAAGGAAGAAGCAGCAACTTCAGAGGAACATGAAGAGGAAGAGGTAGAAACAATCAGGGAGACTATGATAAAAAGAATGTCCAATGCTTTTGTTGCAATAAGTTTGGACACTATGCATCAGATTGCTGGATTAAACAAGGTGAAACAGGAAAAGGAAATGCTCATAGTATTGTTGAAAATAAACAAAATTTGTTTATTTCTTGTTTTAATGCAAATGCTAGTGAAAATAATGTATGGTATATTGATTCTGGATGTTCTTCACATATGACATATAATGAGCATTTATTTGTCAATTTGGATGAAAAACATCAAAGTACAATAGTACTAGGAGATAATCAATTCATGGAAGAAAAGGTAAAGGTTTAGTTGCAGTTACAAAGAATATGGTGAAGTTAAACATATCAATGAAACACTATTTGTTCCAGCCCTCAAAAAGAATTTGTTGTTCATTGGAAAAATGCTAGAAAAAAATTATCAAGTGACTTTTGATAAGAATGAGTGCATAATAAGAGACAAGTTAAAAAGGAATGCAGTTATTGCAAGAGCAAGGATGACAGGTGATAGGATGTATCCTCTTCATTTCACTCATGGAAACCAAGAATTGAGGTCTAGTGAAATGAATGAAAGTAAAATTTGGCACCAAAGATATGGTCATCTTAGCTTTAGTGGGTTAATCTTACTCAAGAGATTCAAAATGGTTGAAGGTCTACCTTTTATTGAAAATACAAAAGAAATGTGTGAAGAATGTGTTGTCGGCAAACAACACAGTTAGCTTTCCAATTGGTAAATCCAGTAGAGCTAAGCATCATCTTGAGATAATGCATACTGATTTGTGTGGTTCTATGGAAACACCTTCTTTGAATAAATCTAAGTATTTTTTAACCTTCATTGATGATTACTCAAGAAAAACTTGGGTATATTGTTTGGTTTCAAAATCAGAAGTGTTTTAAAAATTTGTAGAATTCAAAAGGTTGGTTGAAAAAAAAAGTGGTAAGTACATCAAAGTGATAAGGTCGAACAATGGAGGTGAGTACAAATCAAATCATTTTCTATATTTTTGCAAAAATCATGGAATCAAGAGAGGGTTCACTACTTCCTACACTCCACAACAAAATGGAGTTGTTGAAAGGAAGAATAGGACAATTGTTGAAATGGAAAGGAGCATGATGAAAGAGAAGAACTTAATAAAAGTTATTGGGCAGAAGCAGTATGCACAACAATGTATCTTCTAAATGGAATTCCTACATAAGTAGCTAAGGGAATGACTCCTGAACAAGCATGGTCTTGGATAAAGCCAAGTGATAATCACATGAGAGTATTTGGTTGTGTTGATTATGCACATATACCAAAAGAGAAAAGGTTTAAGTCAGATGATAAAGGCCTAAAATGTATTTTTATTGGGTATGGATCTAAAAATAAAGCATATAGATTGTATGACCCAATAGGAAAGAAGCTTGTTATAAGTAGACATGTGGTATTCAATGAAGTAGTAGAATATAGCAAGGATAATGAAACAAAGGGAAAATAGATAATGATTGATGAGGTTGAAGAAGGCAAAGAAGATGAAAATGAACCCGAGTCTTCTAGTACAAGAGCAAGCAAGTATCAAAAATATCAAAGGAGGACAAAAAAGAATCATCCATCAAATATTATATTGGATTCCAATTTTGAGAAAATGACAACAAGATCACAAGAAAAAGCGAATTATGCTTTGATGACTCAAATAATGGAAAGTAATGAACTACAAACATTTGAACAAGCTCAAAAAAATAAGAGTGGGCTGAAGCAATGCTTAGTGAGATAGAAATAATTGAAAAGAATGACACATGGGATTTGGTTCAACTACCTCCTTGTAAGGAAATTGTTGGTACAAGATGGGTGTATAAAACTAAGTATAAATCTGATGGAAGTATTGATAAGCATAAGGTTAGATTGGTAGCCAAAGGATACACTCAATAGGAAGGTATTGATTACACTAAAACATTTGCACCTGTAGCACAAATGGATACTATCAGATCTGTTTTGGCTTTGGCAACTCAGTAGAGTTGGATTGTTTATCAAATGGATGTAAAAAGTGCTTTTTTGAATGGATATATTGATGAGGAAGTGTATGTTTCTCAACCTAGAGGTTGTGAAATATCCTCTAAAGAGCATTATGTTTATCGATTAAAGAAGGCCTTGTATGGTCTTAAGCAAGCACGAAGAACATGGTATTCAAGGATAGACTCATACCTACAGCAGAAAGGTTTCTTAAGAAGTCAATCAAATCCGAATCTTTATATTAGGATCTCAGCTAAGGATATTATTTTCTTAGTTCTCTATATTTATGATCTTATCTACGTTAGGAACAATCCAAATTTATATGTAGAGTTTAGAGCAACTATGGTTGTTGAATTTGAGATGATAGATTTGGGACAAATGCACTATTTTTTTGGTATAGAAGTATGGAAAAACAATGATGAAATATTCATGTCTCAAAAAAAATATGCTTTAGACATTCTACATAAATTTCATATGAATAGTTGCAAACCAGTTGTAACACCCATAGAAGTTGGACTTAAGTTGTCTAACTTGGATGTATCAAATTCAGTGGACCCCACTATATACAAATAGTTGATTGGTAGTTTAATCTATTTAACTACAACTTAACCAGATATCACATATGCAATGAGCTTGGTATCTAGGTTCATGTCTGAACCGAAGTAAACACATTGGAATGTAGCTAAGAGGATTCTTAGATATGTCAAAGGGACATTGAGTTATGGTCTCAAATTTCAACATTTAGAGTATAGCAAGTTTGTTGGCTATATAGATTCAGATTGGGCAGGTTCCATAGATGATCGAAAGTCTACTTTAGGTTATACTTTTAATCTTGGTTCTGCAGTATTCTCTTGGAAGTCTAAGAAACAACCTACCATATCACTTTTTACAGCAGAGGCAAAGTATAAAGCTGCAACATTTGCAGCATGCCAAGTAGTGTGGTTGAGACGACTATTGAAGGATTTGCATCAGATATAGAATGGACCTACTTTGTTGTATTGTGAGAACACAAGTGCTATACAAATGACTAAGAATCTAATGTTTCATAGTAGGACCAAACATATTGAGATTCAACATCACTTCATTAGAGAGTTTGTTCAACAGGGATTGATCAAGATTATGTACTGTAGTACAGAGGATCAGATAGAAGATATCTTCACGAAGCCTCTAGTTCATGAAAGGTTTGAGACACATAGAGATCTACTCCATATTCTTCCCAATGGTCATTATGGGGGAGAATGACATAAATTATCAGTCTTCAACATGTGCAGCAACCTTTCTTGACTTATTTGTAATGCCCATTGGGCTCATTAAACTTTGTAGTTGCATTTCTTGACTTAGTTGTTTTGCATTTAGTATTATGGTTGAGTTATTGGTCATTGTGGTTGTGTGCCATATCTCACTTGTAAATTAGGATCTATATATATTGATGCCCTGCCTCTTCTTCTCTAAGGAAATTTGGGGCTCTTGCATATTTGTTTGTTTTGTGATCAACAAATCACTGTTCTTGTTTATTTTCCTTCAAGACTTACTGGTTGGCAACGTGATTCAAACACTCTTCGGCCATTTGCATCCTAGGTGGAGACCAGGCAGTATCTCATCGATCAAGTCTAAATATTCAGAAACAAGACATAGTGTATGCTCATAAGTAATCTAATGATATGTTATCCAAGTACAGGTGATTATTGTACCAAGTACAATAAGACAGATAAACAGAAATAAGGCAAACTTGCATTGATAGGATAAACCAAATTCCATGAGTTACATATGCATATGATTAGAACCATATGCTATGATACCAATATTAAGCACTACTAAGCATTTCTCATTTGCAAGTTTCAACCGAAGTTGCAGAGCAAAGAGGATACTTCACACCTAAGGACTGACTCTCTAAACCAAGGACGTTTGTTCTCACACTCAGTAGAACTTGATTTACAATGGAGAGAATATTTTCATTTACAGATGTGGGCAACAAACCCGAATGAAAGCGGGATTCAAATCCATAAATCGGGAGAGAACACGTGTGTAGAAGGAAACACGAAGCATTGAAAGAGGGACCCGCATCTCGAAGTGCAGTTTCTTTACAGTCGAAAGCAAATAGAACAAAGTATCTTTGATCACAAGGATGGTTACTCGTCTCTACTTTAATGTAGTGGAGTTATGGTTTTGATGACTAGTTGACATCTCGTGGGCCTACTTTATCGTATTGGGCTTATGGTGATGTTGACCGAGTGTGTGGACCTGACATGAATAGAAGATTCACTCGAGGTGACACCAAAGTCAATTCCAGATACATTATCACTTGGTTGTGCGTTAGGAATATCTTCACAATCTAGAATTTCGTTATGCCCGGACACATGGGTATGTCGGCCAATAATGCCATAGGTACGTTCAATATCCATCTGGACCCACCATGGGAAATGGAAATGACTAAGTTTGCGAATTCTGCCAACAAGAGTTTTTAGAGTTATAAACCAGAAGGACTGATAATTTGAAGAAGTCATTCGAGAGTTGGACTTCGAAGGTTGGTATATTGAGACATGATGTATACTTGAGCAATCTGAAACTGGAAGATTTGACCATGTCGATGATGATTGTCTTCAGAATGTTGAAGATGAAGGAAATCATAGAACCATTGAAGAATGGGGAGTTGCCATTCGATATCAAACATTTTCCTTGTGTAAATTATTACATAGGGTCGAGGATTATGTAAACAGAGAGTGTTTATCTCATCTTCATTTGGAATATGATAAAAACTCATTTTTGGGATATTCTAAAGAGGGAGCCAATTGAGGATCTCATGTCGGATGATATTATGTTTGGCTTCCTGAGCCACAACTTTAATTTCTTGTTGATGTAGAGACCATTCTTCAAGTAGTACAGTATCAATAATTTCATGTACATGACTTGAGGTAGAGTTGATGAGTCGTACCTTCACAGGAGGTTCAGTTTGAAAGCCTTCTCTGGTTAAGAAATCTACAAGGAAATTCTTAGTACCAGGAATATGTTCATGTACAAAATTAAATAGATCTAAGAACTGTGCCCATCAAACAAGGCATCCACAAAGGGTCTTATCTTTGGAGGATTTTCAGAAAAAGCCTTTGAAATGTTGTAAATCTGTTCTAAGAAGAAATTCTTTATCAGCAATAAACATTTGAAAATGTTTCAAAGAGTTTATAATAGAAAGAATTTATTTATGAGTGCTATGATAATTTAATTGTGCGCTAGAGAAACTTCCTGAGGCATGACGAATGATAAGTTCCTTGTCATTGCGTCTTTCTTTAAGAATACCAACCCAATGGTGATCACTAGCGTCAGTTTCAATGATCTTGTATCGAGATCCTGGAAGAGCAAGAGGTGGAAGTTTTGCACATTTATCCATGATATTCTAAATAGCACGACAATGGACTGTAGTCCATGCTGGAGCATCTTTCTTCAAGAGTTTGTTGAGTAGTATACGATCAACAACCATACTAGCATAGAAGCCAGATATATAATTTACTAAACCAAGAAATCTCTGCAGTGATTTCTGATCAGTAACTTGCATTTGAGCGATGTACTGACAAACATGTTCTTGTGCTTCCATTTGTCCATGGGCAAGAAGATTTATGCCAACAAACTTGATTTCTTCTTGAGGAAAGTGACTTTTGAATGGTTTAAGGAGTAATCCATGCTGAAGGAAAACTGGAAGGAATTTGCAGAGATGCTCAATGTGAGATGTAGGACATTGACTGAAAACCAAAATATCATCAACATAAGGGATGATGAATTTTACATATGAGCGAAAGATATTGTCCATGTGCTATTGGAAGATAGAGGGAGCAGTTTTAATACCAAATGATAAAACTGTCCGTTCGTAGAGGCCTTGAGGTATTGAAAAGGCAGTTTTGTGTTGATCTTCAGGAATGACTTTAATTGGCCAAAATCCTCGAGAAAGATCCAACTTTGAATAGATATTAGCACCTTGAATACTTCGTCATATATGATCCATTGAAGGTACTGGATATTGGTTGTCTTGGAGACAAAGATTTAAAAGTTTATAATTGATAACAAACCTTTTTTCAGCTGTAATCTTCCCATGTTCATCTTTTTTGGTAACATACATAGCGTGACAACTGTATGGAGATGAGGAATGTTTAATAAACTGAAGCTGGAGGAGATCTTGAATCTTAGTTTGAAGGACAAAAAGTTCATCAACATTGAAAGGGAAGTAATTAGCTTTTCTATGGGGACGAATTTCTAAACCTGAGGCATCCTTGAGGAAAGGAAGGGAGCAGGTTGAAGTACGCTGGCCTTTGGATAAATCCTTCGTAAGGATTGGTTGAAATTGAGCTTTGAGACTAGTAAGTGGTTGGTCAATAAGCATTTGTTGTTTGGTAAACCAAATGCGGTTATTTTGTTTAGACGGAGGTGTAGATGGAGCAAGCTTAGTTGTTTGGCAGTGTTCTTTATAAAGTCGCAGGACTTTACAAGAAGAGTTTTTGAAAGATATGAAATCTTTAGAGAGGGATATAGGTTCCCAAAGTTGTAGGGTTTGCATGCCAATAAGACCATCATAGCCATCAATTTCAAGATGAACAAATTTGACTTCTATGATAGAATCATTAGGGAGTTCTATAGGAGCTATACAAACATATTTTGTAGTGTGTCTGCCTTTACCGAAAAATATTTCAGTATCTGCTGGAAACCATTTATCATGTGGAAAACAATTGAATCGTGCAATATTTTCATTTGCACCGGTATCCAGAAGGAAGTGCAGAGGATATTCTTTGAAAGTAGGAAAATGTATATGAGTGTCATAGCTAGACAAAGTGCTATCCTATGATTTTTTTTGCATTGAAAGGGATCATCGGCTGACTAGTGTTCTTGTTGAATAGTACCCAATGTAGGAGTATCTTCATCAGAGGTGTAACCTTTAGCATGGATGACATCCTATATTAACTTTGTGGGGTTAATAGGGTGGAGGGAGTAGTGCGACGATCAAACCGAGGCGGTTGATGAGAAGGTCTAGATGAAGAGACTGGAGGTATCTTGATGTAGGAATCAAGATCAAGACTATCTTCAAAGGTATGAAGATAAATATCATCTTCAAGTAGAAGAGAAGCTTGTTTTGTAGTTGCTTGATCAATAACTCTTTCAAGAGTGTGGAGAAGAGCTTTATGCCAGAGTCACCTAGGAGTATCACCAATTTTGTTTTTGGAAGAGGATTGAACTGGAACTAGAATAGTATAGGTATTCCAAGGACGGAGTTTCCAATGGATGATTTTTGTTGCTGTAGCTGTTGTAGATGGTTGTGGCGAAGTTGCCATGCACCTTGTGTAGGAGGAACGGCTCAGAGTTGTTCTTCAATCTTCTGAATTTGATCATCCAAGGAGGATAATTAAGAAACTGGTGATGTGTAAAACAATTGTGGAGCTTCAGCACGTGTGCTGAGCATATGACAAAAAAAGGATATTTCTGAGCAACTGGAAGTATCTGTCCAAGATACATGAGATGGTGAGGAGGAAGATGCAGATTCAGAGGATGACTGTTTTGTAAGCATGTGATCAGGAGCATCTGAGTATACAAATTCAATATCTGTATCACTATTATCAGGAACATCGTCAGATTGTGAGGGATATCCATGTATGTAATCCCAATCATCTTCACGATTGATTATTTCAGGGGCTGCTTCGGAAAGCAGACGGATCTTTGTCTTGCATTTATTAGATTCTCGCTGAGGAAATCTGTTAGCATAATGAGAACCTTTGCAGATATAGCAAGTTGGAGTAAATGTTTTACCTTTCTGATGGGTAAATTTGCGATGACAGAAGAAACCTTTTCTGAATGGTTTTCTTCGTTGATGACTGCGGCTTTGAGATTTGCGCGGAGTGTTTAGAGAACACTTGAAACATTTGTGTTTGATTTTGTGTTTCTGTTGGTGATGTTTGTGATGGCGATGTTAACTATGCTTTGGATGACTGAAATAATCACAACCAAAATCTTTGGACATAGCTTTACATGTAGCGGCAAAGATAATAGGACGCACTCTTTTTTCTTCATGTTTGACAAAATGGTTTTGACAAACTTCATCATTGACTTCTTTTATATAATTGCATAACTAAGGAAAATAGACTTCATTCATATCTTGATGATAATGATAGAGACTATCAATAACCTTTTGTATATAGAAGTTTTTGAGCTTTGGAAAAGATCGAAGAAAGCAATAATCGAGCGGAACTAATTGAATTGGTTCAGGATCCATATAGTAGAAATTTTGATATTGATAATCAAAATATTCATCTAATTTTTTTAGATCACAACATTTTCCTCTAAATTTTTTTTTATAAGCAACACGGCAGATTACCTAAAGATTACCAACAAACATTGTTATCAGTTGATTGCAGACAGAGTCTAAACCTTTGTTTAGGAATTCTTCTCGATAGTCTGTTTCAAGAGCATCCCAAGTGCGGCGAGCAACACCAACCATGCAGTTAAGAGCTTGGAGCATTATTTGTTTGACATCAACAGAGAGTTTTATATTGACTTGATTTGTTACCCAGGCGCGGAATGCTTCCACAGGCTTCATATTTCGGATAACATGAAAATTATCAAAATTAGCCCATGGTACTGTACCATGTTTGAGTTTCTCAAGATCAACATATATCTTTGGATAAGGCAGAGAATCAGATGCAGAACCATTTGTGTGAGCCATTAGGACTTGCAAGGCACTTGTTGTAGGTTGAAGACCAACAAGATCTAAGGTAGATGGAGGCGGATTTATCGGAGAGCAAACAAAAGGTTTCCAATTTGAACCTTTTTCACCAATAGTAGGATTCCAAGTATGAAGTTCAAGAGGAGTTTGTTGTGGATTGAGATTGTTGGCTGTTGACTTTATTCTGAGTAGACCGCCAATTTTCAGTTGTGCCTTTGAATTGTTTATAGTCAGCAACAAGCTAATTATAGTCAAAATGGAGTTTAGGTAAGTCAACAGACTGGATATGTTTATCAATGGCTTGAAGACGAGCAATGATATCACGTATACTGATCATAGTTGTGGCTTGATATTTAGCGGCATGATTTCCATTAATCTGTTGTGTAAGATGAATGTCTTGAGCAATAAGCAGTTGTTTGCGAAGGCAAATATTTGACCAGTTAAGCAATTTGGATTGCGATGGGAAATCATTTTTGGAGAGAACAAAGACATGTTGTGCCTAGTAGGGTATAGCCAATTGATTTGAATCATCAATATGTATGAAATATCTATATCATGGAATGAGTCCAGATACAACGGAAGTACCAACATGAGTAATAGTTTCAGTGTCACCTTCATTGGAAATAGTTGGTTCAGGGAACACTACAGGCTGATCAGACATCATATTAATAGAAATTGGTGATGGAATGTGTGTTCCAGCCTCGTACATGAATTTTCCATCTTCTTATCCAAATAATTTTTCACCGTCTCCTTTAGATCCCAATCCACAACAAGTTCTTCCTAAACTTCATACTTGGAATCCTACTATTGGTGAAAAAGGTTCAACTTGGAAACCTTGTGTTTCGTCTCCGATAAATCTGCCTCCATCTACCTCAGATCCTATTGGTCTTCAACCTACAACAAGTGCCTCGCAAGTCCTAATGGCTCGCACAAATGGTTCTGGATCTAGTTCTTCGCCTTATCCAAAGATATATATTCTGAATAGCACGATAATGGACTGTACTCCATGCTGGAGCATCTTTCTTCAAGAGCTTGTTGAGTACTATACAATCAGTGGCCATAATAGCATAGAAGCCAGATATATAGTTTACTAAACCAAGAAATCTCTGCAGTGATTTCTGATCAGTAACTTGCATTTGAGCGATGCACTGAAAAATAGTTTCTGCAGAGGGTGTAGAAGGTTTATTTTCTTTGATCCAATCTCGGGGATCATATCCATCATCATGTGTGTCACAGTCGTGATATTTTATCTATTCTACTGTCCACATGACTTCTTGACAGTCAGGGCAGGGCAAGTGAAGTAGAGAGGCATCTTGATATATTGACAAAGGATTGCCAAGAAGGATAGGTAGGCTTAAGATAGAAAGGGATAGCGAACTTCAAACCATCACAAGACAGTCAAGAGGAAGATTAATAAAATAGCAATCACATTAGTAAAGTGAGCAGTGAAACTTAGGAAAAAGTCCACTTGAAGAATGAGGTTATGGTCCAATATACATAGTCATAGTGATCTACAAGGCCAATGAGGAAAATCCAACATGATTAACAGTCAAAGTGCTATAAATTCCTTAAGGAAAATAAAAAAAGGTGACAGTCCTAATGAGAATTTTCCTTCGCTTCACCAAGGTATGTAATGATCTTTAAATCACATTAAGTAATTTGTTAGTGTGGATAAGTTCCATATCTTCTTAATTAAGATAAGGAGTTGAGAGAAAGGACAATAACATGAAATGATGAAGAGATGATAATGAGGATAACACAAGATGAGGGAAGGAAGTTCATAGCCTTATGTCTGAGATAAAAGTGGAAAATCACAAGCAAAGTGATGTCAAAACATTAAATGAGAGAGGGTTACACAATGAAAAACTTAGTCTATATAATGAGTTTCCATCAATACATATACACCTATGACATTAAGTTCAATATAAAATGTAAAGGGACAATCATCAAGAAAGGGTTGTGATGATCAAAAGAGGGAAGACATGTGAGAATAGGGTTTAAAGTGAGTTATTCGCTAGATAGCCTAGAATGATCAAATGAAATAAAGGGGAGTGATAGTCATCATGATTATCCAACTGATGGAAGTTCCTCAAGGAAATGAAGAAAAGAAAGATTCAAGGGATAATTTCATGGTATTAGGGACATATCATTAATTTTTTTCAAGGGATCACTATGCAAAGGACTTTGAAGAGAATGCATGAATAAAAATAGGAAAAGACAAGTCTTCAATAGTGACAATAAAAAACAAATGGATAGATCAGGCATATAGGCTGCCATTAATATATATGACAAAGATAAGGATCTACCATAGTCTTGCATGAATGAAAGAATCATGAGTTTTCAAGGGTAAGTCCACAGAGTTAGGTCCATGACGAGGGGGAGTTTCAGCCCAAAAAATATGCTGATAGGAATGGGTACCCATATTTAAAAAATTGGTACCTATTTAGGAACATGATCTTGAGCCTTAGATTGGGTCTCCTTCCTAATCAAGTACCCATTCTAAAAAAATGAAATCCCAACCTCATTTTAATTTTATTTTAGGTTCAAGAAATTTTTGGTAACAAAACCCTTCGCCTTTGACTTGGAACTAAATAAATAAGCCAATTTTAATAGAAATATTTGACTTTGGAAATATAGCTAATGGGTTTTTTACAAAATTGGTTTATGAAATTAAAACTCATTATAGATCAGAATGTCTAGCTTCTAAATAGGTCATTTTTATGATTGGATTATATTATTATTTTTTAATTAATTTCCAAGAAAACTAGTCCATAAACTTGGAATGTCTAGATTTTTTAGTTTTTTAATAAATTTTAATGTTAATATATATATATAACACCAATACAAAATAAATTATCTACAAAATGAAAAAAAATAGATTACATCAAATTATGGTGTTCGTACATGTTGGTTTCCAAAAACAACAATTAGGGTCAATAAAAAAATAATTAAAAAGAAATCAAAATAATTATAAAAATGTCCTGATTAATCTTTAGTTTGTTTTGATTTGGTTAAATTGTTGAAAGGCTAGCAACCATTAAAAAGAATCCATAGAGGAAGAATACTAGTGACTCATAGAAAATGAGACAACCCAAAAAGAAGAATGAGACTTACCAACAGTGAGCTTGGAAGAACAACAAACAACCCATGCTTTGGCCAAAGCATGAAACTGGATTATAGAGACCTACTACAAAGAAACATTGGTAGAAACAACATAGGAAACCAACACATAAAACACCACCCTAGAGAAATAGTGAAAACTAGAGAAAGACTTCAACTTAAAATACTAAATAGAGAGTCGTGACATCCAAGCAACAACTCAATATTTTTGGCACCTAACACAAAATAAACCAAAGGGAATAAAGTAATCCCTTTCCATGAAAAAATCCCACCTTACTAGCAAACCCAAGCTCCATGTCCATAGGAGCGCACTCTATCAATAGGAGCTTCAAAAGAGAAATCTAGCAAGAGGAAGGAGAACTTCTATGTGCACCCACAAAAAAAATATCCACCTTAATAGGAGAACCTAAAATAATGAGTTGTAAAGGAGAAAATAAACCCATAGAAGGAATTGGAACAACTACCTTAAGCTCCATAAAAGTATGAAGATTTAATATAGGCATGGAAAACAACCCAACAAAAAATAACAAATAGTTGCAACCCTTGTCCCCAAGATCATAACCTTTAAAACTAATTGAGTTGTCCAAACAACCAAGGCTTTCACAAAAATCACTCCAAAATGCCTTTGCAATAGGAGGCCATCAACAGAAAAAATACCAACTACCTAGAACCAAATAAGAGAAAAAGATTGAAAATACAAAATTAACAACTCTAAAGAGGGAAGGGACATTCCCAACGAAAAAGAATCTTAAACCAAGAGCTGAGCCATACCCACTATCCACAACTCTACCTTCAAACAATATAATCAAGAGGAGGTCAACATCCCATTAACAAAAACACTACCCATTAGAACCTCTCTCACTGTATACAGGTAGACAAGCGAAACCCCTTGGGCATTCTAGGATGAGGAATGCATTCATAGAGTCAACAATGAACCAATATTCCAAATCCACATGCACCCCATCAACAATAATGCATGAAAAGCACTTTGAAGGACCCACAAAGTCAACCAACCTCTAAGAAAACATGCTACAAGAAAAAAAAAACTCTTGCCATCAATACAATAGGAAAGCTTGAAGAAAAAATGAGATCCACTATGGGAAGAACAATACCCACTAGCATAAAGCCCTCAAATAAAAAAGGAAAATAAAGAAACCACAATAGAAGGTTGAGCCCAAGAGAATTCCCATAGAAAAAATAACAAAAATAGCCATGAAGCCCGCAAATCCCCTCAAACACCTCCAAAAGAGCATTCACTAGGAACCAACCTTGTTAATAGAAAAAAAATTTCACCCAATGTCATAGTGGAAGCCCACAAATACCTATGTAAGGTCAATTTTGAAACACCAAACTTGACAACAAAACTTGCAAACCAAACACATCACATATTTTGTGAAAAGGAAGACCCTACCTAGAGTACCAAGCTAGTGGCACAACATCCATGAAGGAAACAACAAAGGCCAACATAGGCCATTTCTAGCCATAAGAAGAACAACCCAAAGAAGAGATAATTGTTGGTTGCACTAGAAGGGCACCTCCAAGATAAAGGAAGTTAGGCTAATAGAAAAAAATGAAGATGAAGCCAAATAGCCAAGGAAAGGAAGAAATAAATCTCCCCTACTTACATTTTTTCGGTTGATAGATTTATCACCTGACTTTGTTTTCTCACGCCCAATAGAGGTGAAAAATGTAATCACAATTGAATCAATAATGATATAATTTTCTAATTGATTCAGTGCTTATTTTAAAAGGTGGTAACTACCTTCATTTGATATCCAATGAATAAATTTTAACCAGAGATTCTCTTAACCAAAAAGAAAGCAAAGGAAGGGGCTTTTAACCATAAAGCTTTAAAGGTATTAACATAAATCATGTAACAAACTAAAATAATCCATGACTTAATATAGAATAAAATGCACCACAACATGTTTACTCATAGATAAATCATACTATAGTGACACAAAAACTTCAAAACAACAAACATTCCAATGATAGATCACTCACAACAAAAAATTCAACATAACCAAAAATAATTCATACACCATAATTCAAAGATTACGAATGCATAAAATCCACCATAGTTTTCTATATCAGAATATCAAAAAGTAGTAAATCCAAATAACAAACTTTTTTGGTTCTAATGAGAAAATCAAAGTTCACCCAAAAGATCCAAAACCATCAGCTAATCCCTTATTTAAAGCATTACCAATTGTTTTAGGTAACGATTTCTTGAAAGTAACTGTACCAAATAAAATAAGTCTTAAACATAAAAAAGAGCCAAAATAAACTAAAGTATCATGAAATATTTAAAAATAAATTGCTTCCAATTATCCTACCTAAGTCTCTTCCTCCTCAATAGACATGACGACCTCTTTCTTCAATGTTTCCTCCTGTGCCTTCATCTTTGCCTTGTAATCTTTGTACCTAGCAGTAATTGTAAGGATCTCCTTACTTCCTAGGGTCACAGTGATTTGTAATCTAGTTCTTATCTTAGATAAAGATACTTTAGATTTAGCCAAATTTTGAGTTCTCCTATTCGCTTCAATTTTGAAGGAATCAAGATAGACCTATAATCTCCCAAGTTTTGAAAAGGACTCCTTAGTTGAAGTAGCAAGATCTGCTATCTCTTTAGTAAACACTTATTTAAACTTTGGGCACACCTCCCTGGTATCCAAAATATTCTCATCGAACTCATCCATGATATCAACCTTCAAGTCATGATAACTTCCTTGAGTTTCTACTAACATATCCAAACAAAATTTGAGGACTTCAGCGATTTTATTTAGTAGCCTAGCATACACACCCAATTTCTAATCAAGTGAGTTAGACCAAGAAGAGTCCAGTTCCTTTGGATCATTTACAATTTTTTCACTAACAAACTTTATTCGATATATGGAAATCAACTCTTTTACCTCTTGAGAGAGAACATAGAGACTAGTTTGATCTTTCTGAATTTGTCTTAACTTTTCTATTAATTCCTTTCTCCTATCTACAACTTGGGTGTAGAAAAGAATAAACTTACTTATAAAAAGAGAAATCTCCTAAGGCATCTCATCAATCCACTCATCAACAGCTCTAGAATAACCAAGGTTTCACCTGATTGATTGCATAGAAGATGTATCTATATCCATTCCTTGAAAAACTGAAGCTTCATTGGATATGGTAGAGGGAATCAAAGAAGAAATGAAGTTCTTCAAATCAAGGACTTGTGACTAAAAATTCACCTTTTCTTTCCTTTCTTCCTTTAAATGTTTAATCAAAGCATTGACGAAATAGTTAGCATGATATAAATCACCTTCCAATGTTTGAGGCCCCATTTCCACATGTGATTTTATAATATTCTTTAGTTATCTCGTTGTCATTCAAGTCCCTAATGGGGTTCACAATTTCTAGTATTTGATCCCTAGAGGCAGGATTTATCAACGCGCTCGACATTTTCTGAGCCTTCTTCATTCTTGAGGAGGATTGAAATAACTTTTCAACTATGGCAACTCCAACTATTATTGTAGGAGTGTATTTCCTTTTCTTCTCCACAACCTTTCTCAACCAAATAGGGGAAGCTTCTATGAAAACAACATCCTAGTTTACATGTACAATTTCTTTTGATTCAGTAGGGAAGAGGGTACTTCGAATAGAGGAGGGAAGGTATTATCTTCAACAATATGCTAGAAAATGGCATCTAAATCCTCCGGCATAGGCTTTTCTTGGTTGGGCTTCCTTTTAGGGACTGAAGTGGATACACTATCTTGCTCGCATACTGATTTCAACTTAGTTGTCTCTTCAAGTTTTTCAGCATCACCTCCAGACTGTGAATTAGCACTGGAAGACTTGATAGCCAATATTTCTGATAATACACTTACTATAATAGTTGGAGCTGACTTTTGTTCATTCCTCAAAGAAGATCTTGGCTCTCGAGTAGATCTTGTAGCTCACCTCCATTTCCCTCTTAACCAATCCCGAGTCTTGTTTAACACTGGAGTGGCTCATATGTTCATGTTATAAGATTCATTTTTACTCCAGTCTATCTTAGGATGAGATTTATCTAGAAAAGCATCATATTTTGGATCAATAACCACTGAATCATTAGTGGAATCTTTAGGAACTTGAATTGAAATACCATGTAACTAGATTTGTAGGAGAGTCAACCTCATCTAATCTCATTTTAAAACCTTATTCTCATCTACACAATCCTCCAAAAAATCTTCAATAAAGGGTTGATGTTCATATGAAGTTTCCCCATATAGATTTTTCTTCATGAAACCCTTACTATCAAAAACTACCCTCATGAACAAATATTGGAGGTTTTATTCTTGAATGAATTTTTCAGCACCTTTTGCCATTTGATTGTTCTTGCATGTAAAATAGGGAGTAACCAAGAAGAAAGGATAACCTCGCTTCCCCATGTTCATATATTTCACATTGACCAAAGCCATCTTTCTACAGACTTCCAAAAACACCAACAAATATTTTGTATACCTAGACAGTTTCAAGGGAGCTTTTTCATAGCCTCCAATCCTCAAATATGAAAATCTTTCCAACTGAATATAGAAACTTCCAAATTTCTATATCAAGGATACAGATTCAAGAGAAAAACACATTTTAGGGTTTCCGTCTAGCTTCCTCACAACCTCCATAAAAAATTAATCATTAACCAAACAATATTCTCACATCCCGACTTGCTTAGTGAATTGTGGATAACTTTTATACAGAGGCACACTAAGAATTGGAGATGTCAAAGGTTTTAACCTTGCCCAAAAAGATCTTTGACTGGCTACAACATATATCAAACAAGAACATAGATGAAAGGTAGCTATTCTCTATAAATTGACTAGTTGCTCATTTAAATGGAAAAAAATTACTTTAGCCAAGTCTATGAACACATTTTCATCACAAATAACTAGGATAAATTGACACATCTAGTCCTCAAAAGGCTAAACTTGTGTATTCCAAAAAATGTGATGTAATAGAGCAATAACATCTACAATTTCTTCTTTAAAATGAGTTATTTTGAGTTTGGTGGATAACTGGGACTTACCTCTCTTTTCAAACTTCAACTAGCCCTTCGATATGGAATTATTGCACCAATCTTCTCTAGCTTTGAAAAAAAATTTGGTGGAAACAACTGACATTTCTCTTACAAATGCCCTCTCAGGAATTCCCAATACACAATAAATAGCTTCTGGAGAAATTCTGGCAACAATGGTTTTGTCTGTAGCATTTATTTCTCTCATTCCTAAAATATATCTCCTCGTGTAGATGCTAACTGAGTCCACACTCAAGATGGCCTCAAGGAATCCTCAAGCATGAGCTAATGCACTTTCTAATAGCTTCGCGTCGACAATGGATTTTTTATTGCTTTCGAACCGTGCCCAGAATTTATCCAACCTGAAAGATCTAAAATCTATGTCCCTCACTCCTAGCTAATAATTTCCAATTTCAGACTGCATGAGCTCACAATGAACAAAGGAAAATTCGCTTGCTTAAAAAATGATTGCAGAGAAAAGTTACACAGATGAGAACCATAATGAATAGATGTTCACCACCCTTTTTCATGTGAAAATAATAAGACACGCATTTGGTATTGAATTAACGCAATGCCTTATTTTAATCCTTGGTAAAGAAACCCTTGAGATTGGCACATTTTACAAAAAAAAACTGAGAAAACATCTCCAAGTTGGATTGTATTCGTTATTAAATATATGGGTGGCACCTCAAAATGTGCGAATGAACCACACATTTCCTTTTCATGGAAAAATGAAACTTCAAAACTCAAAATCAGGAGTTACAAAGTCTGGAAAACTTTTGACTCATCGGCTAGACAATGGACTCACATACTCGATGCCAACAAGAAGGAACAAGTAAAATAGTTGGGAAGTTAGACAAAATAAGGACCCGACAACTTAGACTTAAGAGCACTAGGTGCTAACCATATTAGTTTCAAAACTTAAGGAACACATGACGAGGGGTTAGAGAATGCAAAGACCCCGTGATAGAGGAAAAAACTGATGGAAAATTTTAGACTTAGACAAAAAAATGAGAAAAAAAACACCACAGAAGCTGAAATTAAATAAAACATGACAAAAAATATAACCATATGTAACATTGGATCTGAACAGGGACTAGGACTACTAGGACACGGAGAAACCAGAACCATGGCATACAACCTTATTCATTGGGTGACAAAGTAAAAAATGAACACACCAAAACCGAGTAAACAAATAAAGGAAAGCTATGTATAAGGAAGGACTCAAAAGAAAAATAATTTTAGAAGTTTTAAATCTTTCCCATTATATGCAAATGGCAAAAAAATACCATCAGTATATGCTATCTAAAATTCTTGATCTCAAACAAGCTGTTTGATAATGAAAGGCCCTTTCTAGAGAGAATCAAATGTTTTATGTGCTCTTTTTTCTTCCCTTCTCCTATCCCAGAGAAGAACTCCATCGCCAACTACAAAATTCCTTTATCTAGCCTTTCTATCAAAAAAATTCTTCACCATCTACTGATGTCTGGTGATCTTATCTATTACAACTTCTTTGTCTTCTTCCAACCTATTTAATTACATAAATCAATTTTCTAAAGCAATTGAGAATTGTTCATCTTCAATAGCCTTTTGAAAATTGAGGGAAGAAATCTCTAATGGTGTAGGAAAATTACTATCGACACCATATAAAAATTGGAAATAAGACATAACAATAGCTCTCTTGCAAGTAACCCTATCAGCCCAAAGAGTGTCATATAACTTCTTATGCCAGCCCCTTTGATTTTCATTGACTAGCTTCTTGATAATAGAGGTGAGATTCTTATTGCTTGAATATGCCTGCTCATTGCCTTGTGGATAATAGTCACATGAATGAGCAAGGCTAATACCATATTCATATTAGAAAAGATTAATCTTAGTAGAAGAAAAAGAGCTAGCATTATCAACAAAAATATTCTTGGGCACCCTAAATCTTACCAAAATGTTATCCTTTAAGAAGCTACAGACAACCTCAATGGTAGTGTGCTTCACAGGAATGCCCTCCACCCATTTAATAAAATAATCAATATCAATCAACATGTGTGTATGTCTCGCAATTGAATTTTGGTTGATTTGCGCAATAAAATATAAATCTAGTTGTTAGAAAGGCTAATCAATTACCATAGGCTTCAAAGGTAAAGAACCCAACTGTGGTCTACAAGTAAACTTTAAATACTTTTCACATTTGGATTCCCATTAATATGCATCCTTGAACATTTATGGCTAATAGAACCGATGATGCAGGATTTTAAAGGCTATCACTGAAGTTGAAAAATTCCCGCCACATGCTTCGCTATGGAAAACTTACAATAGTATTTTTTATTTTTCCTTATCAACACACCTTACGAAAGTTCCTTCCACACCTTTCTTGTACAAATTTCCCTCCTAGAGAACATAATTATTTATTTAAGCTTTAAGTTCCTCTTTTCTCGAGATGATAAATGTGATGGGCAATCATCATAGGTTAGGAAATAGGAAACATCAGAAAACCAATCATTTGTTGTGCTGGTGAATAATACCAAGGGTAACTTTTCCTACTCTACAAGTTTACTTTTAGCAATCATCTCAGTATCCCCTTCCCCCTGACTAGATTGGAAGGTTTAATATCTAAATCATACTCCTGGATTTGATATATCCAAGATCCTCTCTTATTACAACCAATATCCTACTGAGTAAGAATACTTTTCATCGCATTTTCAGGAACTAAAATAGTAGTACGAGAATAGAGAATGTAGAACTTGAAATTCTTGAGCACTTTTATAACATATGCATGTTTCTCAACTGATGAATATTTGAGTTCATATTTCTTCAAAGGGGTACTCATGAAAGAGATAGGAACTTCAAAACCCTGCTCATTTTTCTATAGTAATATGGCCGTCAAAGTGTGTTTAGAGTCATAACTATATATGATGAAATCTTTATTGAACCCAGGATGAACCAAAGTTGGGGGATTAGAAATTATGGTCTTAATATATACAAAATCTTGTTTTCCTTCATTACTCCAATTAAAAACTAGACAGTCTTTCATCATATCTAAGATGGGCTTTATCAACTTAGCAAAATTAGGAATGAACCTCAGAAATTTTACCTGGCCAAAAAAAGATTTGGTACTATCTTTGTTAGCTGGTAGTCCCAGCTACATGATTGCTTTCACTCTCTATGGATCAATCTTAATTCCATCCTTCGAAATGATGTGACCTAGGAGTTTTCCCTCAATTACAACAAAAATAGATTTCTTAGGGTTCAATGAGATACCCTCGTCCCTGCAATGTTGTAATACTATTTACAAATTATGCAAATGGGTAGCCCTTTTCTTGGAGAAAACTGTTAGATCATCCAAATAATTCACTATGATTTTATTCTTGAGATCACCAAAATACAAATCCATCGCCCTCTATAAAGTATCTCCAGTTACTAAGACATAATTGAATCCTATTGTAGGCAAAGACACCAATGGGATTGGTGAATTTTGTATTATGTTGATCTTATCTAGCTACCTCAACCTAATTATAGCCTAAGAAACTATCAAGAAAAGATATCATCTCAGATCTAACAACCGTCTGTAGAATGTGGTGCATCATAGGAAGTGGGTAATTGTCCTTCAAAGAAGCCTAATTTAAATTCCTAAAGTCAACACATATCCTTTTTCCTCCATTCTTCTTTCTCATAGGAACTATATTAACTACCCAAGTACAGTGATATATGGGATAAATAATTTTAGCTTTAAGAATTTTATCGATCTCATTGAAAATGGCCTCAACAACCTTCAAATTATAATTCTATTGTTTTTGTCTAAAAGGTATGGCATCGGGCTTCAATGGAATCTTATGCTGGAATTTCCCATTTCTAAATTTTCTCAGGTCAGCATAACACCATGCAAAAACATCCCTATAACATGTCAATAGAGAAATTAGTCTCTCTCTCTCCTCCTTGGAACAATACTTTCTGATGCAAACCATCTTGGGATCTTCTTCTCTACCGATATTCACTTTATCATACTTAGTAGATGATTCAATAGATACCTTACCCTTTTTCTTTAAATACTAATCGTGTATATTAAAAAATTCTCTAGAGAGACTAGACCTTTCAGAATCTTATTACCCTTCAGTTGAATAAATTTCATCTCCTTTTTATCTGGGGCCACAATATCACCCTCTAAATCATCACTACTTGTGTCATCACTGCCTTCAAAATAGATGTGAGAAAAGGCTTCACCTTTCTCCAAAAAATGAATAATCTATCAATCATTATTGAACACCGACCAATGATTCACGTTATCAAGAACGCTACGTCTATACACAATTTCAACTCTACCGGGCTCATCTTTGAAATCTAGATAAGGCAAGAGTAATGATGCAGAGACTGCCAAAGAATCACCACTAGCATTTCATTCCCTGAGAATAGATTCTATAGAAAAAGCATCAAAATCATCTATATAGTCCCACACTCTCTTGCTATAATTCTTGAGGTGATTATTTTTAATAGTGTAAATCTTCCTCACCTATTTTACCACCAGTTTTGTATCTTCTACAACCCTCAATTGCTTAATACCTTTTTCTTTGACTACATTCACAACAGGTAGTAAAGCTTCATACTCAGTCATATTAATAGTATTAGAAAATTCTAATTTGAAAGCAAAAGGAAACTTGCAACCATTAGGTGAAATCAAAACTACTACACTCTTGACCCAATGTTAGCATAACTTCCATCAAATTCCTGCATCCATAATTCATTTACCACATCAAGGCAGATAAAGTTCAAATATTTCTCTTGATCAAAAGAACACATATATGTTCCTTGTCCTATTTTAACAAATGGAATATCTGCTCTTGGATCTCCAGATTCTAATACTGTAACCTTGGCCTTAGGTTTAGGTTTTAGGTGTATCTTCTTTCCATCCAAGGGTATCAAGGCATGAGACCAATTGATCTGAATTTCTCCTCCCAAATCTTTACAAAAACTCCTACTCACTAGCATTGCATAGCTTGTAGGAATGTAAACAACCAATATACTCAGTTTTAGTCTCTTTTTGGGAAAATAAACTAGGGTTACTTTAGCATCTTTGATTTGACCTATAATAGGAACTAGAGACCTATCTGTGGAATAAAATTTACGCTATAAGTTTGAAGTATAAGACAGACCTACGACTGTGGCTTTTTGGGTAGGAATCACATTTTCTGAAGCTCTAGTGTCGATAATACAATTGCTCAACCTGAAACCAACAATATATAATGATATGAAGAAATGTTTCAATTTCATGAATGGATTTTGTGAACTTGAGGGTTTATCTATAGTATTATGGAAAATTTGATTCTCGAGATTGGCTTCATTATCATTGGAAACTTGAGCATTATAATGGGATGGGGAAGGTTCTTGTTTAACATATTTCAGCAATCTATCTAACTCTAATGGATTGGGTCTCAAGTATTCAACTTGTGAAATTTGAACTTTAGTATTTTTACAAGACTCAACTATATCAAAATAACTAGATGATGAAGAAGGTGGTACCTCAAATTGCACATTGCCAAGGGCAGTTGATTCTTTTGTTTTCTATATTTTTAGGATGTATTTTGGGGTTTCTAATGAAGTGTCTTGATCATCCTTGGCATGTTGTTCCCTGGTAAATAAAACATAATTGGGATCATCAAGTCTGACATATACCTCTTCTCTTGATCCAGTATCTAGTACAAATTCAAAGAGGTTCATGTGAACATCATGATATGGACTAGGTTGCTCTACATATGGCTCTACTGCATGCTCATTTTTTGTAAGCATCTGCATAAACCTAATAAACTCAGGACAGGTAGCTCCATCATGATCTGAATTTAAATGGAAATTACAATGATTCATCTTATTGGAAGAAGGACCCTCAAAAAATTTCCAATATTTGATTTGGGGCCGATAGTGAAAGTGTTTTATTCAAAACTCCTTGATAATTTTTGGGAACATCTTGATAGGGCATTTGTGAAGAGTTCTTCAACATTTGTATTGTAAGAGTAATTAATTCATTAGCCAATCTCTAAATGACTGGGTTAGTAGAATTCACCGACGATGGCTTACCAGTTTGTAATTATTTTTTCCGTTTCCCATAGACTATCAAATCATATTCTATAGATATTGCCCTGGTCTGTGCGACAGCTATATAAGTTTTAACTTCTCGTTTCATAATAAAATTCACTTCTAGTGGAAGGGTATTAATGAACATAGCTTTCAATAATTCAGCCCTAGGTCTCATGTTGGGAGAAATTTTATTGTACAACTTATTGAATTTGGCCACAAAATATCTCATTGACTCATGGACTTCTTTCTTCATTGAACCCAATTGGGCGACCAAAACTTAATGATTTTCTGGAGAATTAAATCTGTTTTCAAATCTTGTTCTCAAGTTATCCCAATCATTGATAGAAACATTAGGGAGATAATAAAACCAATAAACAACAACATCTATGAAATATTCTGCAAAGAGCCTCATAACAACATTGTCATGTTGAACTACAAGAATGGATGAGGCAAAAAATAAAGCCTTTATATGTTCATCAGGAGAAAATTTTCCATCCCCACTAAATTTAGGTATGATCTTCCCTAATCCTCTAGGCAAGTCATGAAGTTGTGCATTTACTCCAAAAGTGAGAGGACCTCTAATGGCTCCCTATGGGACTGGTTGTGCCATAATCAAAGGAAATTTTATTTGTGTAGGAAGGGTTGTACCACACATAAGAAGAATTTGACAAGATATATTTGAAACCCCAGACACAATAGATTTAGAGGGAGGGGGAGAAGATGGTCTACTAATGGACCTATCCTTTTGAGTGGGAGGAAAATATGAGAAATCAATAGTTTCCAAGAACCCAAAATATTGGTCTAAAATCCATTTTTCTTATCATTCCTAGTATATCTTTCATAAGCTATTTTTAAAAAAGACATACATAGGCTTGTGGAGTCATCAAATTTTGATTATTACTAATCTCAAGGAGGGTTTCACTTATTCTTTACCTAGTTTCTAGGGGCTTGTGCAGGTGAAGCTCTTACTCTTCTAGCTGGAGGTGGGATGTCTTCTATAAACATAATTTTTTGAGCATTCTCAAAGCAAATAGCATTTTCTCTTACAATGTCTCTGAGATCTTCTTCTTCCAACTCTTTGTTAACTCTATGATATTGATGGTTATTTATCCTTTGTTGCTAAGAAAGTAGTCTAAGATTAGTCACTATATCTTCTTGATCACCAACCAACCAATCTACGTTAGGCTGAAGAAAAAGGGCAAGATTCTTATGAAGAACCACTACTACAAACCATAGACAAATTCATCGCACAAAAACAACAATATTTATTCCAGGTTATCCCCATCGGAGTTGCAAAAAAAAATTTCATTGACAAATTTATCACCTAACTCTGTTTTCTCACACCCAATAGAGGTGACAAATGTAACTGCAGTTGAATCGGTAATGATATAATTTTATAACTGATTCTCTGCTTATTTTAAAAGGTGGCAGCTACCTTCGTTTGATATCTAATGAATAAATTTTAACTAGAGATTCTTTTAACTAGAAAGCAACCAAAGGAAGGGGCTTTTAATCAGAAAGCTTTAAAGGTATTAACAAAAATCATGTAACAAGCTGAAGTAATCCATGACTTAATATAGAATCAAATCCACCACAACATCTTTACTCATAGATAAATCATACTATAGTACCATAACAACTTCAAAAACAACCATTATGATGATAGATCACTCATAGTAGAAAATTCAACATAAGAAAAAAAATTCATACACCATAATTCAAAGATTATGAATGCATAAACTCCACCATAGTTTTCTATATCAGAATATCAAAAAATAGTAAATCTTAATGAAAAGGTGTTTTGATATAATGAGAAAATCATGCCCAAAAGATCCAGAACCATCAGCTTATCCCATATTTAAATCATTACCATTTTTTTTAGGTAACAATTTCTTGAAAGTAATATTACCAAATAAAATAAGTCTTAAACTTGAAAAAGAGCCCAAAAAAACTCAAGTATCATGAAATATTTTAAAAAAAAACCGCTTCTAATTCTCCCATCGAAGTCTCTTCATATTCAATAGACACAACCATCTCTTTCTACAAGGTTTCCTCTTGTCTCTTCATCTTGGCCTTGTAATATTTGTATCTGGCAACAATTGCAATTATCTCCTTACTTCTTGGGATCACAATGATTTGTAGTCTAGTTCTTATCTTAGATAAAGCCGCTCCATATTTAGCCAAAGTTTGAGATCTCCTATTTGATTCAATTTTGAAGGACTCAAGATAGACCTGTAATCTCCCAAGTTTTGAAAAGGACTCCTTAGTTGAAGTAGTTGGATCTGCTATCTTCTTATTAAACACTTCTTTAAACTTTAGGCACACATCCCTAGTATCTAGAATATTCTCATCGAACTCATCCATCACATCAACCTTCAAGTCCTGAAAATTTCCTTTAATTTCTACTAACAGATCAAAAAATGTTTTGAGGACTTTAGAGATTTGATTTACCAGCATAGCATACAGGCCCAATTTCCAATCATTTGAGTTAGACCAAGAAGAGTCTAGTTCCTTGGGATCATTTACAATCTGTTCACTGACCAACTTTATTCGATCCATGGAAATCAACTCTTTTATCTCTTGAGAGAGAACATAGAGAATAGTTTGATCTTTCCAAATCTATCTTAACTGTGCTATTAATTCCTTTCTATTGTCTACAACTTGGGTGTAAAAATGCATAGACTTACTTATAAATAGAGAAATCTCCTCAGACATCTCATCAATCCACTCACCGATAGCTCTAGAATAACCAAGGTTTTGCCTAATTGATAGCATAGAATATGCATCTATATCCACTCCCTCAAAAATTGAAGCTTCATCAAATATGGTAGAGGGAATTAGAGAAGAAATTAAGTTCTTCAAATCAAGGACTTGTGACTGCAAATTCACCTTTCCTTTCCTTTCTTACCTTACACTTTTAATCAAAGAATTGACAAAATATTTAGCATGATATACATCACCTTCCAATGTTTGAGGCCCCATGTCCACGTGTTTGATATTATAATTTTATTCATTTATCTCGTCATCATTCAAGTCCCTAATGGGGTCCACAATTTCCAGTATTTGATTCCTAGAGGTAGGATCTGTCAACACCCTCAACATGTTCTAAACCTTCTTTGGTCTTGAGGAGGACTGAAATAAATTTTCAACTATGTCATCTCCAACTGTCATAGGAGTGTATTTCCTTTTCTTCTCCACAACCTTTTTCAACCAAACAAGGGAAGCTTCTATCAAAACAATATCCTACTTTCCATGTACAATTTATTTTGATTCAGTAGGGAGGATAGATGTATTTTTTCGTAGGGAAGAGGGTACTTCAGATAAAGGATGGAAGGTATTATCTTCAACAATATCCTATAAAATGGCATCTAAATCCTCTAACACATGCTTTACTTGGTTGGCATTCCTTTTAGGGATTGGAATGGATGCACTATCTTGCTTGCATACTGATTTCAACTTAGGTCTCTCTTTAGTTTTTTCACCATCACCTCTGGACTATGAATTAGCACTAGAAGACCTGATAGCCAATATTTTCAATGATACACTTATTGTAATAGTTGGAGCAGACTTGTGTTCATTCCTCTGAGAAGATCTTGGCTCCTGAGTAGAGCTTGTAGCTCACCTCCATTTCCCTCTTAACCAATCCCAAGTTTTGTATAACACTGGAGTGGCTTGTACGTTCATGTTAAAAGCTTCATTTTTACTCTAGTCTATCTTAGGATGAGATTTATCTAGAAAAACATCATATTCTAGATCGATAACCACTTAATCTTCATTGGCATCTTTAGGAACTAGAATTGAAAGACCATACAACTGAATTTGTCAGAGATTTAACCTCATGTAATCTGTTTTTAAAACCTCATTCTCATCTACACAAAAATCCCAAAAATCTCCAATAGAGGGATGATGCTAATACATAGTTTCCCCATATAGATTAAGCTTCATGAAAGCCTTTCTATCAAAACCTGCCCTCATGAACAAATATTGGAGGTTGTATTCTTTGAGTAAATTTTCAGCGCGTTTTGCTATTTGATTGTTCTTGCATGTAAAACAGAGAGTAACCAATGGGAAAGTATAACCTCGCTTTCCCATGTTCATATATTTCACATTGACCAAAGCCATCTTTCTACAAACTTTCAAAAACACCAGCAAATCTTCCGGATACCTAGGCATTTTCATGGAGCTTTTTCATAGCCTCCAATCCTCAAATATGAAAATCTTTCAAACTGAATAAAGAAGCTTCCAAATTTTGATATCAAGGATATATATTTAGGAGAAAAATACATGTTAGGATTTATGTCTAGCTTCCTCATAGCCTCCATAAAAAATGTGTCATTAACCAAACAATATTCTCCCATCTGGACTTGCTTAGTGAATTTTGGATAACATTTATACATAGGCATGCCAGGAATTATAGGTGCTAATGGTTTAAGCCTTGGCCAGAAAGATCTTTGACTAGCTACAACATATATCAAACAAGAACATAGATGGAAGGTATTCATTCTCTATAAATTGACTAGTTTCTCATTTAAATGGAAACAAATTACTTTAGCCCAGTCTATGAACCCATTTTCATCACAAATAACTAGGATAAATTGACACATCTAGTCCTCAATAGGCTCAACTTGCACATTCACAACAATACGATGTAACAGAGAAATAGAATCCATAATTTCTTCTTTAAAATGAGTACTTTTGAGTTTGGTGGGTAACTGGGACTTACCTCTCTTGTCAGACTTCAACCAGCCCTAGGCTATGAAATTCTTGCACAAGTCTTCTCTAGCTTTGAAAAATTCATTGGCTGCAAGAACCGACATTTGTCTTATAGATGCCCTCTCAAGAATTCCCAAAGCACAAGCAATAGTTTATTGGGAAATTCTAGCAACAATGGTTATGTCTGCAACTTTTATCTCTCCTGTTCCTAGAATATATCTCCTCACTCAAGCGCTAACTAAATCCACACTCAATAAAGCCTCAGGGAATCCTCTAGCATGAGCTAATCCACTTTCTAATAGCTTCGTGTTGAGAATAGATTTTCTATTGATTTCCAATCATGCCCAGAATTCATCCAACCTAGAAGATATAAAATCTATGTCCCTCATTCCTAGCCAATGATTTCAAATTTTAGACTACATGAGGTCACAATGAACAAAGGAAAACCCATTCACTTGAAAAATGAATGCAGAGAAAAGATGCACAGATGAGAACTAAAATGAATAAATATTGACCAACCTTTTTCATGCAAAAATAATAAGACATGTGTTTGGTACTAAATTAATGTAACACCTTATTTTAATCCTTGGTAGAGAAACCCTCGAGATTGGCACATTTTATGAAAATTCATGACAAGACATCTCTAGGTTGTATTATACACCTTATTAAATATATGGGTGGCACCTTGAAATGTGTGAATGAACAACAAGTCACCTTGTCGTGGTCAATTGAAACTTCACAACTCAAAATTGAGAGTTACGAAGTTTGGAAAACTTCCTACTCATCAGCTATGCAATGGACTAACATACCCAACACCAACAAGAAGGAACAAGTAAAATAGTTGAGAAGTTAGACAGAACAAGAACCCAATGACTTAGACTTCAGAGAACTGGGCACCAACCATATGAGTTTCATAACTTAAGGAATATGTGACAATGGGTTAGAAAATGCAAAGACCTCGCGACAGACACAAAAAATGATGACAAAGTTTAGACTTAGACAAAAAAATGAGAAAAAAAAGACCATGGAAGCTGAAATTAAATATTACATGAAAAAAAATATAACCTTATGTAACACACTTTAATCAATAATAAGCAATAGAATCAGCCCAAAATTGGGAGCAACAATCGTAACAACATCTCCAAAAGCTTCATGAGTAGATAAGAAGTCCCCACAAAAACCCACAAGGTAGGGATGAGAAAAAACCTTGCACATAATAGGTAGAAAAGAAAATTAAAATACTACTAAAGCATCATCCTCCTCACCCACCTTCACATGCTTCAAATTCTTTGTATGTTCCCATTCCCGCCCTTTGCCTATTGCATCCACTTCACCTCCTTTCCTATTTAATGATTTATTGTTGGAATGAGTATATAGATAAATCTTAAATTTTTTACACATCTTTAACCAAAAGGAATTAAAAAAATAATTTTATTTAGGTTAAATTATGGTGTTTGTACAAGTGCATGGTATGGTCCTAAAAATGTGACTTTTAAAAAGTGGTTTTAATACATTCCTATTAAAAATTAATTTTTACCATCTAGGTATTAGAATAAATTACATATTTGGACACTAGACTCAAAATAATAAATTTCATATCAATTAATTTTTTTAAAATTTAATGTGTACATGCTTCAAATTTAAAGTCTAATTGTGAAAATTATGAAAATTAGGAAAACCACTTCCACTTTTTGAGCTGTTTCTGGACTTAATTTCTTGGATTGGCTCTAAAGATAGTTGTGGTAAGATATCCCATAAATGAGTGAAGAGAACATATATGATACTCCTGAAAGGTCATAAATATGAATGGAAGTTTTCATGATGAGGAACTGTGGTCTCAAGAATATCATGAGTAATAAACATATAATGGATTGTACAACTAAATTGAGGGTAGATTTAAGGTCATGGACAAATGACAATTTAGTGAGGTATAAATTAAGCCTTGAAGGAAGTGATTTTAATCAATTTTCCATAATACTAATGAGGAAAATTCTTACCAATTAAAAAAGAATCATTTCAAGGAATCATCAAGAGAGGCATTTTCAAATCCTAAATGTAAGGACATGGACAACCATGTAGAGAGGATAGTGAAGATGGAAAGATTATGTTTTTGGAATTGGAGTGGTAAAAAAAGCATGGAGGCATAAAGAAGAACACTCAATAACATCATATGTAGAGATAAATGGTTTGAAGATAGTGCTCTAATATAACCATATATTTCTTGGTGTAATATTTAGTCATCTATTTGCTAGCATACCATCACGATGTTGAAATATGTTACAAGTAAGAACGAAAAACAACATTCCTTCCAGCAATATTTACATGGTATGATGGTTTAAATGTGGTTTTTTTGTTCTTTCCATAGTGGTTCTTGCTCTGTTAGGGTGGCTTTGTTGAGTGGCTATATTTGGGATGAGGTACCCTATTTGTGACTTCACTAGTTCATATCTCTAGGTCAAAAACATTTTCCCCTTAACTAAAAAAAATCCATTCCATATTTATAATATGGATATAAACTAAAAAAATATCAAGTATATCCCATTTCAACCATGCATATCATTGAAGCCTTCTTAGTATATTTTCTAACATTAATGTTTTATTTTTGACTATCAAGAAAGTATAATTAAAGGGGTTGATTTGTGAATACATATTTTAGTCTTGAGGTATCTATTGATAGTGCAAGGAAAATAAAGGTAAGAAGGTTATTCACATGAAATCCAGGTTGGATAGATATATAGGTCTTTCATGAAGGTAGATATCAAGCTTCACATATAAGGTCATCACTGTGAAAGCACTTGGAGTCCATTAAAGACCTATTAGATATCATTTGTCATCATCATTGGTGGATAGTTATCATCATTGGAAAGAGAAAATAGTGATATGAGAAGTCAATCACAAGTAAAATAAGAAAGGGTGATGATAATGTACAAAGGATAGTCCTAATAATAAAGGATAGAGTTTCGTATAAGTACATATCTAGAGGAAAGAATCCATGGAATGTAGAAGATATTCCTTGAACATAAAAAGAAGTTATGCATAAAAGAAAATAAGGCCGAGAAATAAAACATTGTCATATATAACAAACATGATAAAGTTGACATTTTGTTTTGATATTTGAGTCACTAATGGATATTTTTATCAAGGAAAAGAGAGATGAATTAAATATTGATGATAGTCTTGGCCAAGAGATGGCAGTTTATAAAAAATCCAGATGAAATGTTTTAAAGGTTTGTGGAGAAAATCAAATAGTGACCTATTAAACTCAGTTACAAAGAAAAGACACAAAAATTAAACATGAAAAAGGATAGTAAAATAAAGGATTAGACCTTTGAAACAATAAATTCCATGAAAGTCATATGTTATTGAGCAATGAAATAATATCAATATAACATTCTTAAGAGAAATAATAGTATTAGTATTAAGGGTTTCAAAATTGTAGAGCCATATAGAGTAGAAAATACCTATTTCAGAGTTCTAGAGGACAATCATGTGGATTATGGTGACAAGATTTTAGGGACAAGGTCATAAAAGAAAAGAAAAATCATCCCAAATGGCAGATTACCAAGGATGATATCAAATCAAAAAGAGGAATACAATGATTTATACTTGGTGATAAATTAAATTTTGAAGGAATGCATAAATTTATAGATTTCAAGATCCTCCAATGCCACTAGATGAAGCCCTACTCATATTTAGGTAACTCAAAGGAAAAATCAACATGTAGAAGCATTCATGATCTAACAAAATTGAAGGGGGTTAAACATTTAGTTTGATCAAACTTAATACCGATTCAGGAGATAATAAGAATCCTACATGGATACAACTATAGCTTGGAGCAATAAGTATTCCATTTGGAGTAGTTTTTGGTCCTAAAATAAAGGATTTTTTTTCCTTGTATGCCCAACAACCTAAAATTATCATGAAAGTTGATTGAAGATAGTGATTCTAAATAGTATCATGCATATTTGTGAAGACATTTTCAAGTTTATTTGGGGAAAATTTCAAGGGTCTTGCAAAGGGAAAGAGTTCAAGCATTCAAAACAAACTCTTATTCACAGATATTTACATGATTTACATCTTGTACAAAGGGAGGTCCACATCCAAACAACTCTCAATTAACATGCAAACTTTGCCTCTTCAACAAAGAAAATTTTCGTTAAGTTAGAGGTGGTTTTTCATAAAACAAAACACCCAAATATTTTTGGACTCATTTCTTTCTATTCTTCCTTTTTTTGTGTATAGTGTAGAAAATTGCACTCCTTTCTAAGTGAAATTACAATTTCACACTTATTTTGGACCTATTTTAGTGACCTTGCTTTTTTTAATTTTTAAACCTCATTAATGGGCCCGTAATACCCTTTGTTATGCATCCCAAGGCATATTGTAATTATTTTCTAACAATGTAACCCCATTGAATAAATATCATTAATTAATTTAATGCCCCAACATAATCTAGATCCTAAACTTTTAGATCGGGAAACATTCACCCATGGGTGAATGGGTCCCCTTTAAGTTCATAAACTCAAATTAAAATATATTTTTGGTGGTATTTAAAGTTCTTAAATTCAAATTCTAAGTGTCAACTTTCAGGATTTAATAAATTGGAAATTACAAAGGAATCTAATATAACTAAGTATTTCAATCATTTTTCACTACAGAAGAGAGAAATTCACATGAGATCACAGGGATTTATGTTGAAGAGTAAGGAAAAATCAGTCAAGTATTCAAATTTGAAGTCTTCAAGCAACATTCTATTTATTGTTGCAGGTCTTCAAACTCATTTGGCTAACAATATCAAGCATTATCAAAGACTAATGATAGATTCCTATGGAGGATCATGATGGATTCTAGGTTTTGGGAGATATGCCAATCCATTCAATTTTCCAAGTGGTTCCATCTTCTATTATCATTCTACTTTATACCTACAACAATGTATATTCAAACTTGTGATCTATTAGGGTGATTTGACATCTCCCAAAGTAGGTCTTCACAATTATTCATTGTTTCATTTAGGGATCTTATTCTAACATAATTGAATAGGGTTTCTTTGCATAGTATATCCTGTTAATCTTAGACACACTTTCATGTTCTAGATAAGTGTTTTCATAAAGGTTTAATTACCAAACTTGGGATTTAACTGAGTCAAACCCCTATCCACACCAATAACAACAATTTTGGTTTGTAGATTTATCACAATTACCAATCTGGGAGTGAAGGTTCATAAGTGAAAGAAGGAAGTGTACATACAAGAACTAGATCATAGTTTTTGATTTTCTAGAAAGGGAAAATGAGTCCCTAATAGGCTTACAAAATTAGAATTTTATGACAAGTGCACAACTTCCAGACATCCTCATATTTGCCAGATCTTTGTTGTTTCTCTTAGTTTTATGCTTAATCTATAAGATAGATCCAAGTGTTCTCCTGCATTTTTGATTTTCTTATCTAATTTTATTTTTTCTCCCAAAAGTGTTGTTTAGGTTGATACACTTGTCCTCAAGCATAAGGAAATCCAAATATGATGACATTAAGTTGGTTCACCTATGGGTTTCTAGTTAATTATTTAGGGGAGTCTCATTTCCTAATAAAAATAGGAAGATAAGTCCATCATAACCCTATTTTCCTTCATTCCATATTTCACCAAACCTATTTTTCTATATTTTAGTATGCAAGAGATGAGATTATAACTAAAATTTTGAGACTTTTTCAATTTAGAGCAACAAATTCCTATACTTTCAAGTATTTTCCCATATTCGTATACAAAAAAAAAAAAAAATTCAATAAAAATAAATATGTTACCTTCTTAGAATTCATGTGTTGAGTTTTATTACAAATGATTTGATCTAATTTTTGTGATTTTTCAATATTGAATCCTTCAATTATGTCTCATTTGAAAAAAATATACAAGAATACAAAAAACTCATACTATAAGTCATAGGTTCTGTGAATACTTTTTGCACTTATAGTTATGAAAACATATAGTTTTTCATTAAATAAAACATGAAATAAAACCTTCCTTTGAGAAACTAATATTGTGTGAGCTTGTTCAAAATTGAGTTGTTCATAGATTAGGGTAGAGTTTTAGAGAAATTGTGAGTTGACATGGTAGGTAAAACTCATTTAAAGTTTGGTGAATCACCTCCTAGGATCAATTATTTTTTAGTTTTAGTTATTCTACCATTTTTCCTCATCAATCCAGTAGTTTATAGGAGATTCATCAAGGGAACCAACCCTCTCTGGGGGTTCATATTTTCCATAAGCAACCCATGGCTTGAAGATGATCCCATGTTTCATAGGATAGCTAAAATTTACACTTATTCATGGTGAAATCCTCATGACAATACATCCATTCATCATTCATTGAGAACTTCCAATGATTCATTCCAACATGTATATAATTTTCCTCTTGATTGGGATTCTTATTTATTAGACATTGCATATTTTTTTGTGGAATCCAAATTCATATTTGTAGGACACATTTGATGGGTTATTTCTCTTCTACAATGACAATTGTTACACATTTTCTGACAACCCATCATAGTTTTGATTATATTAAGATACGAAGGGCCGATACCCATTAAAAAATGGCCATCGAAGACAATGAGGGGATGACAAGAAGGGAAATGCCCAAAAAACTAAAGAAAGAACTTAAACTCGAACTGTTCGACCAAAAATAATAAAAAGAACAACACATAGACCAAATATTCACAAGGGACCAAAAAAACCTACATGTCTCCCAACAACTTGAGACCACTAATAGCCTTCCACTCCTTATCTAGGAAGTGGGGCTTCTCCTCGAAAGATAGGGGTCCATTCTGAATAGTGTAAGTATCCACAATAGTATCTAGAGTCGAGTTTTCCACCACCTTACCTTTCTTCTCCATGTGACATCATCACAACCTTCTTCAGAGTTTTTTTTTGTATATTATTCAACATCAATTTTTACATAGTCATCATTTGTCACCTTCATTGGTTGGGCATGTACCTAATTTGATTGTGAAATATTTATCTTTAGTGGACAAGGATACACATGAGATTATTTTAATGACATATTCATACTTGTTTATTCCTCTCCCTTTCAATTCCTATCTAGAATGGAAAGCATTACTATATTTCTACCCGGTTTTATTTCTTTTAAAATGCAAACAAGTTCTTTTTGATGTTGCTTCATGCTTTTTCTTCAAGAACATACAATTTCTATAGGAGGTTATACATTGTGTAAGTTACATATTCTATCTCTTCCCTCTTATGAGGGACTACTAATTATATATTCATGATGTATTTATTCTCTTGGAGATATCATTGAGTCTTCCATTCATCATCAAAATTTAATCATTTCTTTCTTTTGGAGGGGTGCTTTGTCCCACTATATTTTCTAATTTTCTCCATTTTTAATAGATTTAATTTGTATATGGGTACCTAAAATTGCCTTATAGTTGGGACCCATCTTTGCATCATTTTCATAATATATGTTTTATCCTAAGTTGCACTTAAGGGGGGTGTTGGTGTAAATAGGATTGTTTACCTAACTAGTTAATTAGAGGGGTCTTATTTGCATGTTAAGTGGACACTTAGGTCCTATTCATATTTATATAAGCCTAAGTTCTCTAATAATATCTTATCAATTTTTTTCTTTTTAACTTTTATTTAATTTTAATGTTCTAGGTCATTTGAAGATAGAAACCTTGCAAATGAGAGGATGACTCTTTTGGAGCCTAAAATTTTATTTGAATTTTAGATTCCCATGTTAAAAAAATTGATTTTAGCATTTAGATATATAGTTGGAAAATATACTCAAGTGGCCCACTTTGAAAATCATGACTTCAAGCCAATACATTTTCATGCAAAATCACCTTGCAAGAATATTCATCTGACATATGGGAGTGTGCATGCAAAATTTCAGCTTCCTACTATTTGATTTGACAAAGTTTCAAAAGGCCAAGTTGAAGGGTTTTGCGAAAGCGTGTTGTTTACACAGTGTAAAAACTACCAAGAGGGGCAACTTTGGAAGATAATACTAAGCAACTAGAAGGGTTTCATGATAGACCAATTATTTCTATTGATTCTTCCCATATTAGTGTGCATCCATGTCATTTTTTAGAGCTTCAAGACATCATTTGGTATTTTTTCAAAATCAATTCCAAATGGATTTTACCAAGTTTGAATATTACACTTCTAGAGTAGCTACACAATGGTCAACTTTGATGCTTGATATTTTGTGAAGAAAATTAAATGATGGAAAACCCTCTTGCACACATGTTCATTTGAATTAAATGAACTAGTATGCAACTTCTTTGAATCACATTTGATATTTTTCGAACAAGGCAAGTTGGATAGATTCAACTGAGTTTGATAGTGGCACTTTTCAGAAAATGCTAAATAAGTAACTTTGAGCATTAATAGTTTTAAATATTGATCACCTCATGTAAAATAATTCTACAACCATGCTCTCCTATCATAACAAAACATTTTGGTGCATTTTCATGACTGTTGGAGATCATTTGATCATTTCTTCAAAGCAATTCTAGAGGCTACTTGACTCATTGTGGTCACTATGCAGCAAACCAAAATTCCATCGGAGAGACCAACCATAGTCTCACCCATATTTGCAAGAGTGGTTCATATTGTCACTAATCTACAAGAGTGGTTTGTAGTCTCACAGATCAGCAAGAGTTGGTTTGAAGTCTCATTGATCGACAAGACCAATACTATTAGAGTGAAATCCTCAACTCATCCCGATCATACGTGTCATGTCGATGGACCCTCATCGATAATAAATTCACTTTGTATCACTAATAAAATGAGGATAAATACGTCGAGGAGACGTGTTCTATCAGAGTGAGTTTACCTTCTCCTTTCGACTTCATATGTTATACCGATTGTCAAGAGTTGGTTTGAAGTCTCACTGATCGAAAAGAATGGTTTGAAGTCTCATCAATCGACAAGAATGGTATGAAGTCTCACCAATATCTGCAAGAGTGGTATGAAGTATCAGTGATCAACAAGAATGGTTTGAAGTCTCACTGATATCTACAAGAGTGGTTTGAGGTCTCACCAATACAATCTTCCTTCAACAATATGCATCAAAGAGACTCTCTAATATTGGTGTAAGATAAAATATGTCTCCTCAATGTCATATGTTGCCCAAATATAGTGAATGAATATTCTCATAGCGTAAACAAAAGATTAATAAAGTATGACTATAGTGGAAAACAATATTTCACATTTTCACTGAGGAGATAAATGCAAAGGGAATTTAAAAGTGGATAATTATTTTACCTGAGAGAGCATAATAGGGAAAATTTATAAAGACATTTTTCACAAAAGAAGATATGAGAGTAGGTAAACATTTTTTATTGGGTGCAATGTTTAAACCAAGAAACAAATAAACAAAAAATTTCCAAGAAAGAAGTTAAGATTAATGAAGATTATTAAGATTTCAAAAATATTGAGCAACAATGATTATTATCTTTCATGAGAACATGAAGATTAAAATATTTAATTTTCCAAAGGAAATTAATTAAATATTTTTATTGAAGAAGAAGAATACTAAAGAGATGTAGTGAATAGAAATGAGGGTCATAACCATAAAATAATGTATATATGCCAAATGAAATCAAAAGGGAATAAAAAGGAATTAGAAGTAGGTAGGAAATCACCAGTAGTTGGATAGGTGGAATAGTTTCCGAAATAGAACATTGTGCTATGTATTGCAAATTTTTTTGAAGTAATATAATGGACAAGAATATTTAATCTGGTGGCATATACTTGGTTTCTGTTTTTTGTTGAATTAATCAATTATCTGGCTATCTCCATACTATTATTTCTATGCTATTTGAACTAGTGTATCCAAGCCGATATTTCAGTTTCATCAAAAGACTTTTGTTGTTTTGTGTGATCAATTTGATTGGTTTCTGTTAAAATAATTAAAACCCTTTTGATTGATTGCATTAACTTGGAGGTAACATTTGGATCAGTAATAAGAGTTAGGTAATTGATAAGATTATCAGGTTGTCTCCAAGGTTGACATTTCCTTATTATTTAAATTAATATATCAAGGATATTTTCAATTTATCAAGGCACATTTGTTGTTCTTGTGTGGTTCAGTTAACTGGCTCCTTCAAGGAAGGATTCAATTCTTTTAATTAATCATAGTAATATGGAAAAGGTCATTTGGATCAATAAGAAGAGTTTTTTAGTGACATCCTTGCACGTTTATACTAGGTATAAACAAGTATAAGTGCCAAACAATTAGAATTGTAGCGAGTTAATAGGTCACATATCATTTACATCTTGAATACATTTACCCAAAAAGAGTAGGCATTGGTCATACCAATTCCATTTTAGAATTTCATACAATCTTATCCATACATTCACATTTAAAATTTAGCACTAGGAGTAGGAGTAATTAACAAGCTTTCATCTATTTCACTTTGTGCCACCATGAATAGATCCATAAATTCAAAAAATTCATACAACTTTTAATCTACTTCAACTATCAAGGTCAACCCACCTAGGTATAGCAGAGCCTAAAGTGTAGGGAGTCATCAACCAAATAGGTTATGTTCATTCATTGGTTCAAAAATGTTGCAAGTCTGATTATAGAGCTTGGAATTCTCTTAGGATTTGTAACTTGCATTTTTGAGATCCAATAGACTCCACCATCTTTCTCCAAAATTTTAACCTAATATCTAAGGGATCTTCAAGCTCCAAGACACCTAGATCTACAATCACACATGTAGAGGGTATGTGCAGGATCATCATGGAAAAAATAAGCCCTTAAGTGACGATAAAATTCAAAAAAATAAGAGTTAGGCAACTTGACATAAAATTTTAATAAGTTATCCATATTATTTCAAAAATATCTAATAATAGACTCTGTAGAAAATTGAATGTAGTTTCTAAACTACAAGTTTTGTTTTTTTTTTAAATCTATTTAGTGAAAATTTGAAATTTCAATGCAATAGTACTTAAATTTCAAGGAAACAATAAGACATAGGTGTCTGTCTGACCACCGTAACCACCGTAACCACAATAAAATGATAATTATTTTATAATATTTTAGATATAAGTAGAGGAATCATGTCTTGATGTGATGCATATTTTTTTGTAATTTTTTCCAAGTAAATAATTAATTATGAATTGTTTATTACAACTTTTAAAAAATATAAAAACTTGTATGTTTGACCACCTTAACTTGGTCAAAACTTCATGAAATTATCATTTATTTTTTTAATCCTATAGTATGTGAAGCATATAATGTGGTGCATATTTTGGATTCAAAATATGTGATACCATTTGAAATCTATAAATGTTTTTCAATCAACCTATCAATCAAGACTTTAGTCGTAATTCAAATAGAAAATGAATAATAATAATTTATTAAATTCAAAGTAAAGAATAAATTATATTGTTGGAAATCTGAGAATCTCTTTCAAAAACCCTTTTTGTTTTATCAATTTTTGGGTTTAAAAAAAATCATCAGCCAAATGGGCCATCATATCACTTACATTTCGCCACGTTTTGGCCCATCATAATCCTGCACATACCCTAGAGAGAAAAAAACTTGTTGATTTATTAGTAAATGGGGGTTTTCCTTGGTCAAACCCCTTTAAGGAAATTAAACCAAATGATTCGATAATGGAGTAAGGAAATGAAACATGAAACATGAACAATGATACCTTGAATTATGTCTTGTAAATCTTCAATCTAACATGAAATTTCCATGAAGGATGTAGATCTATGTCTTGGGATAAGTGTAGAAACATGCTTGACCTTGAATCTTGAATGCAACATCATGATACTAGCTCAATATCATGATTGATGCTTGATATCCTTGACATGATGATGGGTATTGAATTGCTACAATAATTTATGAGGAATTCTATCATTGAATGCCTTAGAAATGATCTTGAATGTTCTCTAGATGACCTCTTAAAGTCTTGGAATTTCTAACTCTTGGGTGCTTGACTTGATATCATGAATTCTTAATTTTTATTAGGTGAAATAAGAATTTGGAAGCTTGTTTATATAGGTAATCTATCTAACATCCCATAAATTGGATCTCATAGGCCGACATTCAATAAATTTGAACTTAAAACCTATATTTCTCACTCAAAACCTAAAAAGAGTCCAAATGGGACTCATATGCCACACCTGGCATATGGGTCTCACCTAGGTGGGACTCATACACCTAGTGTTTAGTATGCATCCCATAGGGCATTTTTAGAGAGAGAAAATGTTAGGGAGTGAAGAAATTAAGTATATTTGGTGTTATTTTCAAGATTTTGATTCAAATATACCTTAGGATATGAAATATAGGGTCTTAGGGGCCTATTAAAGATGATGTAAAGTTTTTCAATGTAAGAGGGCTCAAAATTCAAGGTGAAAGTGTAAATAAATATACTTTACAACATAAAATTAAGGAAAAATAAGTCTTTTAGGTTAAAAAGGGTCCTAAACCAAATGTGAAAGTGTACAACTCATTACAACAATAGATTAGGTCTATTTAGTTTACAATCATCCTAAATTTAATGTGCAAGTGTAAATAAATACACTTTACAACACTAAATTAAGGAAAAATTATGTTTATTTATCTTTAGAAGGTCCCAAAACCTAATGTAAATCTATAAGACTCATCAAAACAATAGATCAAGGCAATATTAAGTCCAATTCATCATTATTTATTCCCAAATAAAGTAAGGAAAAGGCATAATTTTTCTTTCATTACATATAGTCCCCACTTTAGTGAGAGAATTAACTTTCTTCAAACTCAAACTAAAGTAGACATTCAAGAGGGGTCCAAGTTTACCATTTTAGATGGTCTAAGATGAAAAATATCAAGGGGGTGGTCAAGCCCCCAAAATCTGATATTCTAAATCAAACTGAAATAAGCACAAAATGACATGCATAAGGTGCATGATATGTAGCAAAAAAAAGATATGCAAACATGGAATTTCAATGATTAAAAGAAGAACGAAAAATAAAAAGAAGAAGAAAAATAAAAAGAACAAGAAAAAAAAAAGAGATGGATCAAGCCTCAACCAATTGTCCAATATGATGTAGATAAGATCTAAGCTATTGGTCAAAAAATTGCACACTCAGTCTAAGGAAATGGCACTCTTGGTTGTCTATTGAGTGAGTAATCCAAGAAGGTTAGAAACATGTGAATGATATGCACTCACAGACACACTTGAGTGTCTAAGGGAAATTCATGCCTTCGTTTGGCTTCCCATCAAATCATACCAGAGTTATACCTCTTGATAAATTTGACAAGGTGCCACACAAAAATTATCTTCGAGCTTCATGGGACAAGAAAAACTTTGTATGATTGGAGCTCATGAAGAAACAATGAACTTCAAGCTTCATGAGGCAATAAAATCTTTGAATGCTTGTATCTCATGAACAAAAAAGATGGATCTATAGGCATGCAAAGTGTGTTATGTAAGGTGGCCATATAGCCCATGTTGTAAACATGAAATAGTGTAAGGTTAGTTCAAAGGGATTTTTCTTAGTTCATGTAAGGTATCTTCTTAGTGAACATTGTGCCTAATGTCTCCAAGAGATGAAAAATAAAGTAAATATCATGCTCTCAGAGGAAATAAAGCGTATTCACACCACCAAGAAAAGGATGCATCACAAGAATAAATAAAATAAAAAAATGAAACATGAGTGTTAATGTATGCCCCCATTTTAAAGTGTTTGCTAACACCATTAATATGAGCAATTTATTTAAATTAGAATAAGAAATGAGAGATTATTTGGAATTCCCTATGCCAATTCATATGTTTGCAATAATCTACATCATGAAAAGGGAAGGGGTTTCCCCCAAAATATACAACTCATTACATCACATGTGGGCCAAATTAAGGCATGCCATACACATCCCAAGATTTCTCTTGTATGTACATGAAAGGTGGTCAACTAGCCAAAAGTGAAAATGACAAGTGACATATGAATACAAGGATACCTATCTGCTTGCCCCCACTTAGTGCAAAACAAGGATGAGCTAAATAGGATGAAAATAAGTTTCAATTAGAGGATCTAGGTGCTTCAACACAAGGAAGAGCACCATTGTCCTTAAGGTGTTGAATTTTATTATGAAAATCCTTACATTCATTAGTAGAATGACCATGAACTCTATGATATTGAAAAGGTGAAAATAGTGGTTGTTTCTTTCGCTTCTAAGGTTTTGGACCTAAGAGGAAAGAGACCAATTTTCTTTCCCTTTTCACTCAAGAACAAACCTTTGAGATTCCAATGCAAAGAGGATTGAAATCAGACAAAGGGAATTTTCAAGGGGATTTAATGATGTCAAATGGGGTGTTCACCACCAAGTGTAAACTTCGAAAAGAAGAGGTTGGAAAACACTGTGTGATATGCAAAATTACCTAGAAAGATGAACAAAGTGTAATAAAAAGCTATGATACTAAGACTATGCACTTGGAAGACTAGGAAGAAGGACTAATGGAGATCTAGATCAGTGAAAAATCTATTGTTTATGTTTATTGGGACTCATTCACCAAGTTGGGTGAATCAATCTTTCGAGGAAATGTACACAAACAAGTTTAAGCCAAAAGGGTATCCAAATATGTAAAAACCTCTATAAGGCCTGTCCAATGGGACTCATTCAACAATAGTGGTGAATCATTCCCCTTCTTCTTTCTTAGATTTTCTAAAATATATTTTGTGTCTATCGCTTTACTCTCCTCTTTTTGATTAGTTTTTGAATCTAAATATTCAAAGTACCACATGTAGGTCTTCTCCAAGCTTCTCTAAGTTTTAATGGAAACTTTGACAACTTTAGAGACTTGAAAACTTTTCTCTTTGACAAATATAAAATCTAGACCTACAAATCACCCAGAAAGGAGAGGAAAAAAAATTGTTGGGTTAGGGAATAGGGGTTTTCCCTAGTCAAACCCCTTGTTAGTAATTAAACCTTAAAATGAAAGAATATATAAAGGAAGAATGATGAATGAAAAAAATATAATATTTCAACTCACCAAACCCTAGAAATAAGGTTCTACAATTATGCTTGAAATGGCTACAATGGATGTGGTTCTTGACTCTTGCTTGAAGGAGATAGATATTAAATGCAATACTTGCTTGAATCATGAACTCTACATCACAATTGTTAGCACAACAACAAATAGGAAGAATTCAATATTTGACATGGTGATTGATGCTTGAAGAATGATCTTGAATGGTTGATGATTTTCTCTTGAGTTCCTTGAATTATCTTTCTCAAATGTTCTTGTAAACTCAATTTTCTATAAGAATGAGTACTTGACTTATTAGGGGGTAAAATGAGAGAAAGAACCTTTTATTTATACTCAATTATGCAAGAATTATTGAAATTACAATACTACAAGTCGACATCAAATCTAGGAGAATAAAATCCACCATAAATTTGATTTAAATTTGAATTTTGGTCACATGGAACTCATTCATCCAAGGTGGTCAATGAGTCCCATCACACATAATGTATGGGACCAAAATCCAAAAGTGTCTAAAAATGTGTGAAACCTACATTGAGGCACAAAAGACTTAGGTGGGACTCCTTTGCCGAAGGTGGCAACAGATTCCCAAACACTAAATTTGGGCCACACAAGTCATGAACACTTCAATTATGATAGGTTAGTGGTTGGTGTCAGGATTATCCTAAAAAAGATGCAATCAATGAGGCTTGTGGATGCAAAATAGGTCAAATTAAATAATGAGAAAGCCCAAGTTTGATGGAAATCCTAGAATAATGTGAAAGTGTGTTACAACACTTTACAACACTTTAAATATGATAATATTAATGTTACTTATGATTGAAATTATTTTAATTATGCTTGTTAATTGATAAAACCTTAGAAAAGTGTGAAAGTGTGTTACAAAACTTTACAACACTAAATCAAGGCAACATTAATCCAAAATCCACAAGCAGGATCCACACAAGTGTGAATATGTCAAAGGGCCCATTTTTTCACACAACAGATATGAAAAAAATGAATTCTTGTAGTAAAATTTATTTCATGTTCGTGGAGGGAGAGATATCAAATGATCTTATAAGAGTCTCAACAAGATACTTTCTTGATCAAAAGTAGAGGATGTTTCATTATTTTGTGACAAAAATATATATTTCTTGGTACAAGATGTCATGTTTACACAAGACTCTTTAAACTGTGAGATTTTTTTCTCTCCTTGAAAGGAGGATGTAAAATCTAACAAATTCAAATCATTAGTTTTTTGTTAGATGATATTGACATTAAGAAAATATTTCTTTGTTTGTTTCAATTATTTCAAAGGATAACAATCAAGACCAATAGTGTCTATCAATTCAAGATGTAGTACGGTTAAAGTCAACTTAGAAGAATATTTTATAACAATGTTTATATTGAGTGAAGACGTGTTTCTTTCTTTCAAGGGACAATAACCAAGACCATTTGTCTTTTCTTTCATGTGAGGCTATACAGGGTTATGGATACCTTTTTCTCTAGCACCACATCCTTTTCCACTATTTCCAAGTTGTTTCATCATTTCATAACCACTTCCATAAATATTCTTCATCTCTTTTGGATTGGGTGGTTTCTCATAATTAAGTTCATCAAAGATTGTTTTGTAATTTATTGTATTTTGTTCTAAAGTGGTTGAGGTGGACGCTTTAGAAGGGTCTTCCTAATTTTGTGTTGACATTATAACTTTTTCTTTACCCTTTTTCAGAATCTTTATTTATGATTTTGTATTCACCCATGAATGTTGGTTCAAATTCTAAGTGTGAACACCCTAAACCTGCAAATGCACAAAGACAAAAAATTTTTTTAATGTTATATCAAAATGCATGCAAAAAATTAGGGATTCCCCATAAAACCCATCTATTTGAAGCTAAAATTAGGAAAATAACAAAACTTAAATGACAATGAAAGCAATCATAATTAAGCTAATAGCATGATGATCCTATGGAGGAATTGGTGCCAATGAAATGTTGTAATTGGCCCTTTCCCAATTCCTAAGTAGCAATGATATACGAGTCTAGAAATTGTCAAATCTCCAAAGATATTTGGGCATAACCTTGGTATAAAATTTGATAAAATGATGAATGCTTGAATATGATGAGCAAAATTAGTTCTCAATTGGAGAGAGTAACCTTGCATGTGAATTGTGGATGAAGATGGATTTGAGTATAATAAGTTTACTCAAATTGTTGATGATAGAATGAGAGGAAGAGTCTCTCATTAATAGATTCCCAAGTTGAAAGAATGAGGGATTTGGATGAATGTGGGATAAAAGACCAACCAATGAGAAGATGTCACTTTTCCAGATGTGAATTGTTGAGGAATGAGCACATTTTGGTCAATGTTCATGATAAATGCCATTGGATTCAAATTTGAATTTTGAATGTGACATGTTGGGGGGAGAGAAGAATGGATTTAATGTCACTTGGCTCAATGCACAAGGACATGTAAGAGGCATTGAATGCCTTGTTGGAAGGACCAAGCCCATTTGAATTTGAATTCAAATTGAGGAAATATTCCCTTTTGATGCTTTGTGAGGGAAAATAGATGAATTAATAAATCAAAGTAATTGATTAATTGTGCAACTTTCATTCTCTAGAGGATTTTAGTGAGAGGGATTAAGTTAATCATGGATTTGATTAATTTAATGAAGAATTAGGTGATGTGAGAATTTTAGACTTAGATTTATGGATTGATTTAAGTCAAGAATTGAGAGGAAATGATTTGATTTATTTAACTAAAGGGAATAATGTTAGATTAAATTAAATAAGGTTAAATTTATTCAATTTAATAAGAGGACTTTAGAGACTTAATCAAATAAAATAAATTATTTAATTAAAGAGGAATTGAGGATTAATTAAATTAAATTGATTAATTTAATCAGCAGAGGAGAAAGACCTAATTAAATAAATAATGATTTATTTATTTAAGGGATGAAAGGTGTTGATAAGATGAGAGTATGATTCAAGACGAAATGATGTTAGTAGGATCAGAATCAGGTGCATGTATATTTTCTGTGTCTACATTTTTCCCCTCTTTAAAGCAATGTACTTGTTGCATTGATTCAAAGAATAAACTGTTGTGATCAAAGTTCAAAATTTCTCGATTTTTCAGATGCTCCACTATTGCCCCAATGAAAGGACTATGCTGGTATACTGCCCCCTCGAGAGATCGAGTGGAAATGTACGATTTTTCGATCGAGATCATGATAAAATGCGAGAGGAGTGGTTCTATTGATCAAAGGACTCAAGATAATTATTTGATGTAGACAATTGTGATGATGTATAGATAGTCATTGGTCATGGGTAGCCTCATGTATATTTTGATACAACACACCGATTTTAGATAGAAATGTTAGTAAATATAGAAGAATAAGAAGAATAAGAAGAATAAGGTGGATGGAAGGAGGATCCACACAAGTTCACATTATTACCAATGATGGTGATGATTTGTATTGCTAGGAATTGGGATTTTCAAAGGGCCAATTGCTTTATGTTTGATAACACACATAGGTACGATGCATCAAGGTATAAAGAACCGAGATGGCATTGTACCTAGTGTGATGGACTTTGAATTGACAATCAAATAGGAGTGCTCTTGTTCACACTTGACATATGGAAACCTTGCTAGGACAGACCCAACAAAGCAAGTATTCGCCAAGTTATTTTACAAGAGTATCCAACAAGAACAACAGATAAAAAAGATAATGATCAATGCCACATTCCTTTCTCTCTAAACCTATTTTGTTTAGGCATCATCAAGAGGTCCTTGGAATGAGCGCAAAATAAGATAAGTCTAAAAATACCAAGAAAAATCAAATCACAAAAGCTAATGTTCTTCGTACCACTAGCCAAGACTAACTACTATGAGGGGTACCTGATTCTTATGTCCATCGTAGGAAAGCTTCATCCTAGAACATGTAGTGATCAAGATTTTGATGGGACTGATTGGGTGATAAGTTATTGATACTCCGAGTTGATCAACTTGCTTACTTTCAGACATAGACTTCCAAGAATTTTGACAATTAGGTGTTCACTTTGAAACCTTCTAAACTTTCTTTTGACTGACTCACCAAAGGGTGAGAGTGGTGATTGACTTTATTATGAGTGATGACAATCATGGGTGAAAGAAAGATGAAATGGATGCACCATTTTGGATTTTCACATATTTTAAGGCTATTTTTGGTATTTTTTGATTTTACGATGAAAGGACTAACTTAAAGACCTATCCTAGGGGTCTCGGGAGCTGATCCGTAGATTAGCCTTGCCTACGTTATACACGCAGATACCACGTAGTTTGATTGGCAATAGACTTAACTCAATGAAAAGATGGACAAATGGATTGCCCCTTTTACTGGTCAAAGGACTGACTTAAGATGCAGAATAGATGGGAAAATGGATTGCCAATGCGACAGATTCCTAAAGGACTGACCTAATTGTAAAATAGATGGGCAAATGGATTGCCAATGCAACAGATGCCTAAGGACTAACCTAACTATCTCGGGGGATGATCAAAGATCAACCTTGCCTACGTTCAAGCTTAGAGATGACGTAGTTTGACAAGGTGAAAGATTGACAAGACTCAATGATGAATTTTTGAAGATTTTCTGATATTTCGACATGTTTTTGAGTTTTTTGATGAATTTTTTGAATGTTTTTGAATTTTTGATTTTCTGATGTTTTTGAATTTTTCGCATGATTTTGACAATTTGGATATGATATGTGATGATATCAGTGCTCTGTTTCAGGATTTTGTTGAAAACCAAGCTTAATGTTGATCAATCAGATTGATGGATTGATAGTTTGACTAAGTGTGTTAAGTCAAACAAAAGTGATAATGCACTTGTAAATTCTAGGAAGTTGTGTTATCCCAGAGTAAACTCATACAAGAGGGTGGTTTGAATAAGTATGTTAAGTCAAATAAGGTGATTATGGATTTGATAATTTGGCTAAGTGTGTTAAGCCAAACAAGATGATAATGGACTTGTAAACCCAAGGAAGTTGTGTTATCCTAGAGTAAAATTGTGCATAAGATGATAGTTTGACTAGGTGTGTTAAAACAAGGTGATAATTGATTGGATCCGACGGATCAAGGTTGATGAAGCTTGATTTGAAAAAAAAACTTGATTTGATGACTTGATGTGACGATGACATACAAGTTAGATGCAACTGATATGAATTGTTGGATTGACAAAAGATAAAGCTTGATAAGGAACGTCATCTCGTCAAAATATGCCATGGGCTAGTGATTTGGATTTTGGATCACAAGTTCTTCGAATAATTTGATTTTGTGTTTACCGATGTTCGGATCACCACATAAGTTGGAGGATATAGATCAAGATTTATTCTTGAAGAAAGATGTAAACATGTGCCCCCCAGTGTCTAGCAATGTTTGAATGGCCATGGGTAGGTGCTTGGATAGGTGTGTGGATGGATAGATATGGTAAGCATGCAAAGGATGCCAAGGATTATCTTGTGACAAGATAAGGTGTTCGAATAGAGGAACACTCATTTGGATATTTGCTTCAAGGCTTAGATAGCATTGGGTAGGATGGGATCAATGAAAATGACCCATGTCAAGATGTTTACCATAAACAAGTGTGCAGCAAACCTTTATCAAGATCAAGATAAGGTAGATAAATGGAAATGTGTTGGATAAACAGTTCATGGATGAACGGGTGATATGGCTCAAATGATGGCTTTATTGTGGATGTGATAAGATGCTTTCTCCTGAACTAGCGCACGTAGATGCTTGATTCTACACATAATGCTTGTTTGCTAGGTTTTCATCATGGTACTTGTCCAAAGCACCACCAAAATGGTTTTCACTAGAGGACAATTTTTCTCTTTACTATTTTCAATCCATTTTTTTATTTTTTTGGATTTTTTGTATTTTAAATTTTTTTGTCGTCACCAAGATGCCTGTTTGCTAGGTTTTCATCAACGTGACCATTTTTTCAGGACATTTTTCTGATTGTTTTTGTATTTTCTAAGAGATTTTAAGTTGATGTTGGACCATCTGATGGTGCTGATGTAGATTCTTCTATCATAACGTGCCATTGGTATCCTGATTGAAGAAGTTTTTTTCCCAAGATATGTGCACTTGAAACAAAATTTTGAGAAATTTGTTCTGCTTTGTTGATAACGGACTTAACTATGTCTTTGTGTGCACATCGCAATAGAGTGCCTTCTGAATCCTTATGATGAAGAATTTTCACCAATACATGGTCAATGTGAGAGTTGTATATTATGCGTGGAGGCATGGATGGAGTATGTTTAGGATTAAAAGATGGATTGGTCGATAGTTTGGAACCTTTGACTCTCCAAACTTGGGAAGATGAGAAATGATGGGTGGATATGGAAGTGTCCATGGAATTAGGACCAACTGCTTGGTAAACTTTGTATGTTGCTTGAGAAGCCTGCTTTTGCCTTTGTGGAAATATTTGATGGATACTTGCCCCTTTTTTATATTTTCCTCCATAGTTTCTTTGATAGATGGAGTTTGATAGGGATAATCATTCTTTGTATTCTTTGGCATCCACTTATATTTGATTTTTCCTTCATGCTTCTTAGCTTCTTTTGCTTTGATAAGGTTCTCCATGCTTCGATTCAAGTCTTTCTTTTGACGTTCGTCCCAATTTGTCGATGGGGTGATGGGTGGATGAAGATTTGTGATATAGTGGGTTGTAGTATTGGCACTAGTTTCATCGTAAGGATTCTTCGTGATCCTTGTGTTGATGTTTTCTCAAGACAAAGTTGCCCCCAATTTTGTGGAAGTATTACTGATATGTTGAGATCCCTTGATTGTTGAATAACCAAGGCCTTGATGCTTAGGATTTCCAACAATCTGCACTTGTTCTAGGATACCCTGTTCATGTAGGCCTAATCCTCTACCTTGAAAATTCATCTCCTGAAAAAATTTATTTGCCATAGGATATGATTTACCTTGGAAACAAGGTGCTAATCCTCCTCTGCTCTATGGTGTATCTTCAAAAGTGATAGCTTCCTTATTGATAAGATAATTTTCCCTTACAAAGGTGAGTGATCCAAGTTTATAAGTGATAGGATCTTCCATAAGTGGGATGAATTCCTGATTGATATCTTTGTCTTGATATTTTGAGATATCAGATTGTAGTGCTTCTTCAAGAGGTATTGATGATTCAATGTCCTTGCAAAATTCTTCCTCGTGATTTATTCTTAGTATGCTTTCACATGATGTTTTTGATTCATAACTTCTGTAGAAACCTTCTTCATGACCCATTTCTGATATGTCTCTACATTTCTCTATATCTTGATCATGTGTATAAATGGTAAGAATAGAAGACCCTTGTTCCTTAGTAATGATTTCAAGAGTATGAGACTCTTGTTTTGAATGAAGATCATTCGCGTGTCTATCCAAAGAAATCATCTCATGGGTAGATGGAGGAGTATGTCCTATGTGGATTTGGTCATCTTGTATGGATAGGAGAGTGTCCATTATATCATTGTAGTAGTTTGGAGATGCAAATTCTTGATCTTGAATGATTTCAGAATTTCTTTCGACATGCTTTGGATCAAGTTCTTGACATGGGTCAATTTCAAAGAATGGATTGCTTTCTTGGACATCTCCAGTAGGCATAGGAAGTTTCTCAAATGTTATGAGGTCAAAAGATGTCCATATGTTTTGGAAATGATCATTGCTAGACCTTGGTGAAAGATGTTCATCATGCTTTGGAGTGAATTCTTGAGATATGTCTTCTAACTCATTAGGTGATGTAGAGACATTTTAAAAATTATCATTGGTCCAAGGATCTTGATCATCATTTTGAATGATTGTGGTGGGAATCAGTTGCAAGCTTTTTTGTGTGAGTAAGTCCTGTGTTTTCTGTTGAGCCAACAACGCTTGTTGTTGGTCATGTTGTTGTTGTTCCAACAAAGCTTGTTGTTGGTTTAGCTGTTGATGTAGCAAAAAATCTTTTTCTTGGGCTCCTTATTGTGCTACTTGTTGATGGACTACTTGTAATAGTTCCCAGAATTGTGCTTGCACCTTTCGAGCCTAGTGTTGGGCTTGAGCTTGTTGGGCTACTTGAGCTGCTTGTGCTTGCTAAGTAGCTTGTTGGTTTTGGAGAGCCTTTTGGTGGGCAGCTTGCAACATGATGGAGAATGAATTTGTCATGTTTCATTTTGGTGGTGGTGGTGGTGGTGGTGGGTTGGGGATGGTGTTGATTTTTTGGATTGCTTGGATGGTTTCCACCTATTGTTGCAATACCGATGGCAAAATGGGATGATTTGGTATGATGTTTTGAGCGGCATTATAGGTTGACTTTGAACATTTTTGTGGTTGACAATCATATTGCCTTGATTTAGGTAACTTTGATTTTGCATGGTGTTACCTTCACTTGGATCAATACCTAGAGTTGTCAACATATTTCTTGGTTTTTCAACAACATTGATGGGATTTGCAAACATGTCTACCCCAAAATTTACCAAGTGTGGATTTGAAATGGTCATGTTTGAAAAACTTGTATTTGTCATGTATGGATTTGGTGGGATAATATTGTTTGGAAAACTCATGCATTGAGTGTTTGCTTGATAGATTTTCAAATTTGGACTTGGATTTAAATCTACCATTGGGAAAGGTGTTCCAAACTTTGGATTGGGCATACTCACATTCATTGTACTTTTGAGGTTTGGAGGAGATAATGATGCCATGTATAAATGTGAGTTTCGATAATCAATTAGAATTGTGAGACTTGGATAGTTTGATTGACTTGGATTACTCGTGATAGATGGATCAAGTTTATATTCCATGTTCCTCTTGTGTTTTGACCTTGTTGCAAGATTCAACCTCTAAGGTGATTAGGATCAATGATGATATGGAGGATGAAAGGGGTGAATGATATGGGTTTTTGAACTTCTAGGAACTTTGGATCAATGCTAGACTTTAAGAATTGACTCGATTTGATTATGAGGATAGTTTGACTAGGTGTGTTAAGTCAAACAAGATGATGGTGAATTTGTAAACTCTAGGAAGTTGTGTTATCCTAGGGAAAAATTGCATAAGAGAATGAATTGGCTAGGTGTGTTAAGCCAAATCAAAGTGATCATGAACTAGTAGACCTCAGGAAGTTGTGTTATTCTAGAGGAAAATTTGTTCAAGAAGTTTGATAATTTGACTAGGTACATTTAAGTCAAACAAGGTGATTTTGATTTTCCAAAATTCTAGCATAAGGATGTTGCAAAGTTCCAAAAGTTGTTGGTGAGATGGAAACTTGATTGATGTTTGGATGGATGAAGTGATGATTTTGATCCTAGATGACCCTAAGAGGACTTACTTACAATACCAAGGTGATGAAGAACATGCTTTTCCTTAGAAGTAATTCAAACCAAATGACCAATGTTTGCATAAAAACCATAAGACTCAAAAAAGAACAAGCACATGTGTGATTTTTTTGTTTATCTTGCTTAAATTTTGTTCTTTTTACCACAAACACTTTCTTGATTTATGTTTTTCAAACTATGTGTCTAATGTCCCACTTTCGTTCTCATCCCACAAGGTGCATTGTGTGGAAATCAAGGAAAATAGGGAAAAAATTTCTTATGTTTAACCTTGTTGAAAACAAATGATGGTAGAATTTGTGCACTTAGAAACCTCTAGGAATATGATCCCTAGGGAAAGAAAGAGTGCCTAAATTCATCAAGATTATTTGTTTCCTCAAAGGGGTTTAAAATTTTGAAGGCTTTGTGAATGTTTGTTTTCAAATGTTTTTAAAACCAAACAATGTATTCCTTTCTTCAAGCACCTTTTTACACTCCTAGGATGATGAGGCAATATCTTGTTGGGTTCCCACTTGGATAAATCTAGCTGCGCATATCTTGTAAGAATGGCTAAATGCTTGACCACACTGACTCCCCTCCATGACACTCACTTATTCGGGTCAGCCAAGCATTAGTACCCATGAATCTCCCATGGCATACTTTCCCTTTCCACAAAAAGACCACATGTATAATGTGGGGTGGCTTCAAAGGACATAACCTTTTGCACTAACAATATAGAAAAGGTTTTGGACTTTTTCTAAACAAGGGGTTCTAATTCGGGAATTCCATTCGTGGGGGATTATCCAACATCGGCAAGAGTCCATTGTTGTCCATCTCGTCAGAATAATCCTCGTGATTCTTGAACTTTCCTCAAAAACCCACACTTATATACCAGTTGGAAGTCGCTTGGCTTTAGTGTGTTCTTGGTTGGGTCATCCCCTTGGGTGAGTATTTTTTCCCACAAGGTAGGCCCTCTAAGATAAACAATAGCGAAGAAACATTATTTGTAGTTCAATCAACCTTTGTTTAAAAACAAAAGGAGAACACTCGCATGTTTTGTTCAATTTTAAAATGCCCAAATTGAAATGTGGAGGCAATATTTTTAACAACCTAATATCACCAAAATGTTTTTGATTCTCAAGATCGCAATGAAGTGCGAGAGAAGAGAATAAAAATTTTAAATGATATTAGTTTGTAAAAAAGATTGCAAAACATGGAAAAAAATTGTTCATTTTAAAGCTCAAAGAAAAGATGAATTCTTTTTAAGCACCAAATGAAGTGTGAGTTTGCCTTGTTCAATTGTTACCTTTTAAAAAAAATCTAGTGTGTTTGCCTAAAGTTCTTTTTAGCCCCTTGGCAACTTTTGAAAGGAAATTTTGATTGTTAATTTTAGAACCCAAAAGAAAACTAGTGTCCTAAAATCAAGCAACTTATTAAATCCCTTATAGAGTGTTAAAAAACACTTTAGTGTTTAAAAACACTTTGTACAAAATAAACATGTTTTCATAAAATAAAAAAAAAGGTTGCTTGTTATTTTTAGTCCCAAAAATAATTTAGTTTTCCTAAGGCCAAAGATTTTTTAGCAAATTCTCTTAAGGAGTGTTAAAGAACACTTTTAGTGTTTAGAAACACTTTGGATTTGTGAGAATGATATCATGATAACTTCTCCCTTTTCTTTTCCTCTTCCCCAACCTACAAAATGACAGAAAACCAAAGAGCAATAATATAGCAAACAAAGTTAATGCTCAAAAAATTAAAAAGTGTGTTCAAATTTAAAAATAGACTGTTCCCCACGGCGGAGTTTAGCAGGAGCAATGTTGTTTAGCAGGTGTAGTGCTATTTAGAAAATGGGCCGTGCCATACAGTGTCGTGCGGTCGACTGTATGTGGTGCTCTTCAAAAATAGAGACTGTGAGTGCAGTGGACTTTGGCATGAGGTGGAGTTTGGAAGCGGTGAAAGTTGGCAAATTTTCAAATTTCGAACGCGGGAAGCAATTGTGGTGCTATATGGTGTCGTAGCTTTCTAAAGGTGCGGTGCAATACAACACCGCATCTGAGTCAGTGGTGCAATACAGGATCACATGAACTACTCGTGGTACAGTTTCCTATGTGTAAACAAAAAAAATGAAAAAACCGCAGAATTTTGAAGGAAAACGTGATAAATCTTGAGATAGCCCTCCTTCTAGCACCAAAATGTGAACCCCTAAACCTGCAAATTCACAAAGACAATAAACATTGTTAATGTTAGATCAAAATGCATGCAAAAAATGAGGGATTCCCCATAAAATCCATCTATTCAAGCTAAAATTAGGAAAATAACAAAACTTAAATGACAATGAAAGCAATCCTAATTAAGCTAATAGCATGATGATCCTATGGGGGAATTTGTGCCAACAAAATGTTGCAATTGGCCCTTTCCCAATTCCTAAGTAGCAATGATATGTGAGTCTAGAAATGGTCAAATCTCCAAAGAGATTTGAGCATAACCTTGGTATAAAATGTGATAAAATGATGAATGCTTGAATATGATGAGCAAAATTAGTTATCAATTGGAGAGAGTGAATTTGCATGTGAATTGTGGATGAAGATGGATTTGAGTATAATAAGTTTACTCAAATTGTTGATGATAGAATGAGAGGAAGAGTCTCTCATTTATAGATTCCCAAGTTGGAAGAATGAGGGATTTGGATTAATGTGGGATAAAAGACCAACCAATGAGAAGAGGCCACTTGTCCACATGTGAATGGTTGAGGAATGAGCACATTTTGGTCAATGTGCATGATAAATTCCATTCGATTCAAATTTGAATTTTGAATTTGACATGTTGGGGGGAGAGAAGAATGGAGTTAATTTCACTTGGCTCAATGCACAAGGACATATAAGAGGAATTGAATGCCTTTTTGGAAGGACCAAGCCCATTTGAATATGAATTCAAATTGAGGGAATATTCCCTTTTGATGCTTTGTGAGGGAAAATTGATGAGTTAATAAATCAAAGTAATTGATTTATTGTGCAACTTGCATTCTCTAGAGGATTTTAGTGAGAGGGATTAAGTTAATCATGGATTTGATTAATTTAATGAAGAATTAGGTGATGTGACAATTTTAGACTTATATTTATGTATTGATTTAAGTCATCAATTGAGAGGAAATGATTTATCAAATAAATGATTTGATTTATTTAACTAAAGGGAATAATGTTAGATTAATTAAAATAAGGTTTAATTTATTCAATTTAATAAGAGGACTTTAGAGACTTAATCAAATAAAATAAACTATTTAATTAAAGAGGAATTGAGGATTAATTAAATTAAATTGATTAATTTAATCAACAGAGGAGAAAGACCTAATCAAATAAATAATGATTTGTTTATTTAAGGGATGAAAGGTGTTTATAAGATGAGAGTATGATTCAAGACGAAACCATGTTAGTAGGATCAGAATTAGGTGCATGTATATTTTACATGTCTACACTAAGAATCCCCAATCATCTTCTGATAGCTTCGTGAATTTCTTAATGTGTTTTACTTTATCTTTTTGTTGCGTAGGTTATACTTGTGTAGTTGGTGTTAATGTTTTGAAAGGTTTTTCCTTGTTTTCTCAATGTTTAAACAATTTTTTGGGTCAAGATTAGCTTTGAGTGTGTAGAATTTTTTTTGGTAGACATACTTCATTACATGATGAAGAGTAGAAGGCACACCATTCATTGCATGAATCCACAATCTTCTTAAAAGGATATTATATGAAAGATCATGAGGCATAACATGGATCGATGTTTCTAGTGTGGTATTTCTAGTTGTAATAGGAAAAGTGATCATTCCAAGTGGTTTTTTTTCATATATTGTCAAACCCCTTAATAGATAAATAATTAGGCTTAATTTTATTTATCCAAACCAAGCTTATCTAAAAGGGATACACTACACACATTAAGGCTATGTTGATGTGTTTTTTATGCACTTCTCAACATAGGTAATGCGTAGGTGCATCACCTCTCTTGAAAGACAATCTTCCATAATCAAATTGCAGAACTCTATCCCAAGGTCTCTCAGATGTCAGGTCTTGACAGTGCTTGGAATATCTCAGTTGTGATACAAGAAGAGGTGGGCATAAAATGAATGCTGATATGAGCCACATGCTCTTCCTTCTTCAGCTTTCTCAATGGGTCTCCTAATGGACCCACAATAGGCTTCTTGAAACCTATATGCATGAAGTGCTGTAAGTGATTTCATACACAAATCAAGGAAAATTTTAATCAAATATCACAAAATCCTTGTTATATCCATCCATGCATCATCAAAATATCAAAATATTTAGTGGGAATTTCCATTAGAAGTTTACTAGAGGGCGTTTGAACGTTCTGAGACCGAGAGACTGAAATGTTGTTTTGAAAGGGGGAACAAGGAAAGGTGACCCAAATGGTATCTCTCAGCTTCAAATTTGGAATTTGAAAGGCCCATGGAGGAGAAGATGCAATTTTAGCATGTGGGTCAAACTCCATTTTTAGATTAGGAGGCATTTGGGTCATCATTTTGGTGTTCGGGCTTTAGCTGTAGGAAAGTCATTCAGGGTTGTTTGTTTGGAACATCACGAGGAAAATAAAATTTTGGGGATGGAATTAAGGGGTTCGGGACCTAGTAGGCTGGAAGGATAGAAGCCAGTAGACGGTGAAGAAAAAGACAACAATTTTGAACCAAAGTTCTAGAATGGCTAGGGGTGGACAAAGTTCTCGGACGACCGAGGACGGACGAAGTTCTCAGACGACAAAAGAGGAACGAACTTATAGAAGTGGCCATAGAGAGGTTGGGATCTAGAATTTAGAATGTCGGAGGTGGACGAATGGAAGAAATGGAAAAATGGAGATGGAATCCCAGAAACGGCCATGGAGGCATCGGGTTCCAGAACGGCCAAGGACAGATGAAGTTCCCAGATGGCAAAAGAGGGATGAAATTCCAAAAATGGACATAGAGGAGCCAGGCTCAAGAATCTAGAATGTTGGGGGCCGATAGATGAAAGAAACAAAAATAGGGAGACGGAATCCTGAAAATGGCCATAGAGGTGTCGGGTTCCGGAACGGTCGGGGACGGACGAAGTTCACTGACAGCCAGGGATGAACGGAGTTCCCAGATGACAAAAGAGGGACGAAATTCTAGAAGTAGCCATGGAGGGGTTGGGATCTGGAAGCCAGAATGCCAAAGGCTAATGGATGGAAGAAATAGAAAAAAGGAGATGGAATCCCATAAACAGCCATGGAGGCACCGAGTTTTGAAATGGCTAGGGACAAACGAAGTTCCTGGACATCCAGGGATGGATGCAATTCCTAGATGGAAAAAGATGGACGGACTTTCAGAAACAGCCATGGAGGTGCTGGGATCCGGAGGCTTGAATGTCGAAGGCCGACAAACAAAAGAAATGGAAAAAGGGAGATGAAGTCCTGGAAATGGCCACAGAGGCATCAAGTTCTGGAATGACCGGGGACATATGAAGTTCTCAGATGTTTGGGGAAGGACGGAGTTCCAAGATGATAAAAGAGGGATGAAATTTTGCGAAAAGCCATGAAGGGGCCGGGTTCTAGAAGTCGGAATGCCAAAGGCTGACAGATAAAAGAAACGGAAAAAGGGAGACGAAATCCCAGAAATGGCCACAAAGGCATTTGGTTCCGAAATGGCCAGGGACAGACGAAGTACCTGGACATTCCGAAACGAAAATTTTGCAACTTCTCGAAACTTAACGAAACTTTGGTAGTTCATGTAGGCACCATAAAAACATTCCAAATCCATGGGAAACTTGTCCCCAAAGTCAAAAATGAAGGAAAAAGTGAAACGAGCGAGTAGGGAGGCGAAGCCCGAAAAACTCAAGACTTAGAAATTTTTTATTTTAGAGGAAAAATATGGTCAACCACAAATGAGATTTGGAAGGACATGTTGACCAATGAGGACACCAAAACAAGTAGCACACAAAATGAGGGGCACACAAAATGAGGCAGCAAGAAAACAGCTTGTCGGGAGCGAAAAAAGGGGGTCCTTGCCTATGGCGGGGCGTGTGTGCAAAACATGCACAACATGGTTTAATTTATGCCTCTTTCTCTTGTAGAAAATTATTACCATGTAAGCATCATTTTTTTTTTGCACTTCCAAAGGGGGAAGTTCACTTTGGTGGAAAACAATGTTAGTGTTTATTCCTTGAATCATGATTATTATGTCATTTGGATTTACACAAGAGGGAATAAAAAATGGTTGCAAGGCACTTTGAATCATGATATGATAGTGAGGGTATGCTTGAATAAGGTCCCACAATGATATATTAGCAGGAGTACACTTTAGTTGTTTTATAAGATCTCATAATCCTTTCCACGAGGAGGACCAACTAAGAGACAGTTAGGTAGGATAGGATTAGGCAATGGGAGGGATGTTTAAGGTGTTTTTCTTGGTTGCATTTTGTTCCTATTGTTATATGTATGAGCAATGATATTATGACTTGGCTGTTGGAACACATTATTCTTCGGTGGGTAGAGGATAACTTAGGGTTTGTTTTGAGTTGGAGGTTTGTGTGAAGGAGGGAAAGGATTAGAGGATTCTTAGGATTTCCCATAGGGTATGCAGGAGTTTTGATAGTTAAGGGTGATTTAAAGGACACTTGTGGATTCATAACCTCAGTGGTCTTGGTTTGATGTGTTCCTAATAAAGGGAAATTTAGTATCATCTTTTCACCATAATCAAAGGATATCACATCACTATTGTTGTCATTTTCTTGCATGATGATATCCTCCCTAGGAGGAGAGTTATTAGGAGAACTACAAGCCAAATTTTATTGAAATTGAAGGATTGGTTCTTCCACATTGACTTCATTGCAAGTAGGGGAATGATCAATGATTGAATTATCTTGTTTATCAATGATTGTATTCTCTTGTTCAATAAAGTTTTCCTTAAGGGAAGAGAGAGACATAAGATTCTCATGAATTTCATAAATTGCATTTCCTAACACCAAAGCATATTCCTCACAAATAGGAGAGATACTAGGAGAAGAAAAAATTTAATTGTCATGATTGTCCATAATTTTGAATTTCTTTGTCCTATAATGTCCTCGAAAATAGGAGAGGGAACATAAATGGGGTTTTCATAAATCTTAATTTATTGATCATCTAACACCAACATATCTTCCTTACTTACACTTTCATCCTATTAAACATTATCACAAGAGGGGAAGATGTTGGGAGATGAATGTTGACTAGTTGAAGTTTCAATGGTCTCTTGTTGTGTTATGTGATCATCATGGTTACTTATGGTTGTGTCCTCTTGTTCATCAATGTCTTATCCACTGAGAGAGGTAAGAGGAGAGAAACAACTAGGACTCTCAAAAATCTCATTCATTGGTTCTTCTAACATGAATATATATTCTTCACAAATAGGAGAGATATTAGGAGAAGAAAAAATATGATTGTCAAGATTGTCTAGGTTGTATTCTCTCTCAGTAAAACAATCTCATAGGAAGGGGATATGAAATTTTTCTTAGAATGCTTAGAAAGGTAAGTGTATTGTAAAAAAGTGCATATTTTCACACTTAATTTGGACCTATTTTAGCACTCCTTGCATTAAATCCCCTTTAGGTCACATATTATGGGCCCCTAAGAATCCTTTTTGTGCATTCTAAACCATATTTCATCCATAAACTTGATCAAAATCTATAATCAGCTATTCATCTTGGTAAACCACCTTTTAAAATGGAAAATTAAGCCTTGTGGGACCAAGATTCCCTTGGTGGTATCTTAGTCCCACCTAGTGGGATGAAGATGAAACCTAGGATGTCTTAGTCCTAAGGGCTTTATTTTCGAGAATTAAGACTGAGAAATTAAAATATTTGATTCAAGTTAGTAGTTTGTCAACCTTTGGGATCTAATAGCAAAGTTATTAGATGGGAATGCCTATAAAACTAAGTTTCACACCCCATTTTCCCCTAATCAAGTGAGTTGAAGATAATTGAGATAAGTTTTGAAGCAAGTTTCAAGGAGAGTTTCAAGATGCAATGAATTGAAGTCTTGGAGCAACCTTCTATTGTGTTTTTGTAGGTTTTCAAGCCCACTTTCGAGTCTAGATCTAGCATTACTGAAGACTAATGATGGATTCCTATGGAGAATCATGAGAGATTCTAGATTGGAGATGCACCTAGTCATTCTTCCAAGCCCAAGGACTTGTTTCTTCATTGATTCCATCTTCCATTATTGTTCTATTTTCTTCCTAAGGTATATTTCATGTTCATGACTTATGAGGGTGATTAGAGATCTCCTTTGTATGTCATTTTTATTTGCATCTTAGGAATTATATTATAACACATTTTAATAGGGTTTCTCCATGTTCTAGCTTGCATAATCTTAGAAACACTTAATATTAGTGCACAGACATTTGTATTTTCAGATCTATGCTTTTTATCAAGGTTTAATTACTGAACAAGTGGTTTGACCAATATGAAAACCCCTATAAAAAATCAATCAAATTTCCTTTGTTTTATAGGTTATTTTACAAGTTTAGATCTAGAGACTTGGTGAAGAAGTAAGTGTAGACCCTGGATCTCGGGATCACGTTCAAAAATTGAAAAAATTGAAAACAGGACTAAGTCACCACTTAGGGAATCTTAGTCCTCCTGAGGTTATATTTCATAAATTCTATGAAATCCAATTCTAACATCTGAAGATTTCATATTTTCCCTAAAAACCAGCAGTGGGACTAAGACAACAGTAAGGGTGTGATATTCCTCCATAGAACTTCTTGATAGCTTCTTTGTATTTCCAAAATCCTCAATACATTTCTAGAACCTCTAGGTACACATACCCTAAATTTCTATTGCATAATTTTATTATTTGCATCATTCATTTAGCTTGCATTACTAGGTTTTGTGAGTTAAATGTTTATTTATCTTTTCCAAACATTTTCTTGGTGGTGAACCCCTCAAAGCTTAAAAGCACCCTTCCTAGGTCTTCCTTGTTGAGAATTGACTCACCTTTGAGGTTGATAGTTAGTCCAATTAGGATTCCTAGTTATTGAATGAACTAAGGAGAATAAGTGAACACACACCTATTTTCCCATCATTCAATAGGTTACTAACATTGTTTGAACAAAAATAAAAAGAAATTATAACCATTTTATGCAATTGTTCAAGAATGTAAACAATGTATATCCAAAGATGAAAAGTAATTTTATCCAATGTATGCAAAATTTTAAGAATGTAAACAATGTATCTCAAAAACTGAAAAGAACTTTTATCAAACTTATGCAAAGTTTTATGAATGTAAAAATTGTATATGGAAAACTGAAAAGTACTTTTCTCCATATGATCCAAAGTTTCAGAAATGTGAACATTTTCAAATCTAATGAGTTTTTCTATTGAAATGATTTCAAAAATGACTACCCAAAATTGATATTTTTGGCCTAGATACTTAAAAAAGAAGTTCTTGAAAATTTCAATACTTATAGTCTATGTTACCGACATGTTTAGGAAGCACAAAAATGAGGTTTACAATGCTGTAAAATGTAGTTTAAAATGTGAACTAGGACTTGTAGACACCTAGAAATTATCACTAAGCCTACGAATTTATTAAAACCCCCTTTTTCATCTTTGATAATTAAATAATCTTAATTATTTAATTATTACCTAATGCTATAAATTCTTCTATTAATTAGATAATATAAATTATTTAATTAATTAATTTTAGCATTTTCCAACACAAATAAATTAAATTCTATTTAATTAAATAGCTTATTTTCCTCTAACTATTCAAATTAAATTTCTATTTAATCAAAAAGTGAACTCACTTTTTCTCCTGCAATGAGATAATGTTTCAATTATTTGAAAATGCAATTTCCCTCTCTAAACTACTTGATATTGTCAAAAATCATTCAGTTTTCTCTTTCTCCTTCACTTTTGATCTTATCTCATTCTATCTCAATTAATTACAACCATTGATTGAAATAAAAATCTTCTAATCTTGACTGTTCATTGTCCATCTATCTCTCTATCAATACCATTGTCATTCATCATCTTATAATATCTCAAAAAATCTAGAACTTGCATACTATTGTGTTGTTGAGATAAAAAATTCTTTTATTTTGTTAGCATAGTCATAGGATTGTTATTACTGATTAAAATATGAGGGCCATCATCACATAAAGTGAAATGGAGAAGAGCTATAGAGGTCATTCAATGGGTGTATACATTGATTTAATTTCTTGCAACGATGACTCTTGCATGTTTGCGAGAATATTTTGTATCTATTGTAGTGGCTCTTATGAATTTTAATTGTCTGCTCACAACCACAACCTCTTTGGACATCATAAATTCATTTGATAGGAAAAGATAATATTTTTCACAAACATATCTCCAACGACTACTATCATTATGCCTTGATTGATTTTCATTTTAGATTAACTTTGTTGATTTTGATTTAATTTAGTTTAGATTTAAATTTCAATTTAAATTCGGAGTTTAGATTTTAGATTTAAGATTTTTCTAATTTAATTTAAATTTAGATTTGTAATTTTGTTTAGATTTAAAATTTAGTCTTTTCTAATTTAGTATAGATTTTAGTTTTTTCTAAATTAGTTAAGATTTAGATTTTTTATTTAGTTTAGATTTAAGTTTAGATTTTTCTAATTTAATTTAAATTTAGATTTTCTATTTTAGTTTAGATTTAAAATTTGGATTTTTTTAATTTAGTATAGATTTTAGATTTTTATAATGTAGTTAGATTTTTTATTTAATTTAGATTTAAATTTAGTTTAGATTTTAAGTTTTAGATATTTTTTTCTAATTTAGTATAGATTTAAATTTAGTTTAGAATTAATTTTAGATTTTTTTTTAAATTATAGCTTAGATTTTGAATTAATTTAGATTAAACTAATACTGTTTACTAATTAGCTACATTGATGTTGTTTTTATTTTAGTTTAATTTTAGTTTTGTGACTAGTTTTTGCTAACTTGGCTTTTTGTAGGTTCACATGTCAAAGACTTAGAGTGAAAACTTGAATAAATGTTTGTTGAAGACTTGAAAGTCACAAACTACTAATGAAATTTGTTGTAGGATGTTTCTTGATGATTTAATTTTTTTAAATTGATTGTCTTTTAGTATAGAAAACAATTCATTTGATGCTTAAAAAAAAAATCTATTTTATATGTTTGGCATGCTTATGCATGTGTTTTTTGGACCTACTGCAAACACACACTATCATCTCCTCTAGATTTTGTGGTCCTAGGTGCAAGATAAAAGTGTTAGCGACACTAAAGTTTTCTTTTTCGGAGGGGCATACCTCACAAGAGGGAACGACTCCAGCCATTTTTTCACTCAAGCTGGTATATAATGGATAATCAAGTCCTCATGGTATGTAGGCCTTATCCATGCAATTTCACTCAAAATAGGGTACTACCGTAAAATGTATAAGAGCCCCTAGTAGAGTGATTAAAGCCTTAAGTGGCTTGTTGAATGCTCGTGAAGTGTCATGTCCCTGAATATTCACTAAGAACCATTGTTTTAGTGACAAAAATCCCTTCCAATTTCTAGTGCAAGAATGGTCATTTTGAAGTTGCCCCACATTTTCACCATTCATGTGTAGAGACAAAAATTCCTCTTTTGGGGAATGAGACTTGGTGCACCAGAGAAGTATGTATCATGGAGGGGAGCCAGTTCCACCAAGTCCTTAGTTGTCTACCTTGTTTGGTTGGCTAGAGAAATCCAAGTAGGAATCTAGCAAGTTGTATCTATTCTTATCCTAGGTTGTGTAAATTTTTTTTCATTTCACAATCAAAAACAAAAAAAAAATTGTATTTTATGTGTTTGTATTCTGATGGAGCCCTTGAATTTTGTTCTAGTTCCCTTTATCATCCTAAAAAAACATTAATGTATCTATCCTAAGAGCTTAGGGTTTTGTCTACTTTCACTATTATAGGGTTTTATGTTGCCTAAAAACCTTCTTCAATAAATCTCAAGCTTGTGTCTTCGCCATGGTTCTAATTCATCGTTGACCTCTTGTTTCCCATTCCCGGTCATATTAAAACATCTTATATCATTCAAGCTCATGAACTTACCATCCTCATGTGCCTAGGTCTAAAATTATTTTATTTAACAAGGTTAAGTGATTAACCTTTTTTGGCCTTTACATCCTTTGAAAATGTGTGTCTTAATGTTTTCTAAGGCCTTTCAATTGTTGTTCTAAGCGGTTCCCCTTTTAAAAACAACTTATGGGCACATGCTAAATTATTCACTTAATGTCCCATTCACCATATCCTTTATGACTCATCATTAATGGCTTTTAAAGTGTCAATTCAAATGACCAATGAGTGATGAGCGGTGTTTCCTTGATTTCACACATCGTGGATTGGTTTTGAATGTCCAAAGTCTTATTAGATATGTGTGATGGACTATGTTATCATTGCTATCTCTTGTATCGCTAATTGATCATATGTTTTGTAATATGGATTAGTGATATGTGGTGGACTTTGGTGGTCATTTTATTTTCTCCTTTTTCTCTTCACAGATCCATTTTAGGATTTTAATTTCAAATTGGCAATGAGCAATGAATTCTTTTGTTCAAACTTTCTTTCCCCAATCTGAGTTTCTCTTGTGAGTGATGTATTTTTTGCCTTTGATTTACATGTAGGTTCATGTGTCTTAATATTGCTCCATTTCCTTATCACCCATCATTGATGTGATCTGAAGAATGAAGTATGAATCAATGATGCATGATAGAGAAGAGGAATGTAATCAAGGATGGGTCTTTTGTCCAATGACTCAGATCTCATCGCATGGATGTTTGCATTGCCGATAGGATTTGTAAAAGATGAAATGTATTAACAATGAGTGATGGCTTCTAGATGAAAGACAATGTGGAAACATCCCCAGGACATTGTTTAAGGCATGAAATAAAGTAGCGAGGTGGAGGAGAATCATTGATGTGGTTTTTAAACACAATGCTCAATGATCAAGTTTTAAATATGAATGGCTAAATGTCAGTTTGCTCGCGTGAGCTTTCTATTGAAAATTTATGGTCATACATTCCATTTATCTTTCATAAAGAAGGTGGTTTTTTTGTTTCTTACACATTCATATATTCTCAAGAGTGGGGAGGAAAACCACAAGCGAAAGAAATTGTGCAAAGAACACTAGTAGGGAAATTGCAACATTAGTATCAATCATTCACCTAGGTAAGAAAATTGTGTATCTTTGTTGCAAGTATGGATGTGTTTGGTGGTGTTTTCATTAATTTTGTCATTGCTGTCAACATAGTTCAAAGTGATTGCAAGTGATAATTTTATAGTTGAGATACTATAGAAGTGTTTAGATTATGTGGAGCTATATTTATGAAGTTGCAGTTGTGTTGAGGCCAAGTGCTTTTGAGAAAATTAATAAATAATGAAGACTATGTAGTTTGTGTGTTTTGAGAGTGCTTCAGTAATGTCCTCTACATTTATTCTTGTTGATTCTATGCATGTGTGGATCCATTGTATTGTTCATGATTTTCAATGGATAAAATATCTTAAGTTTTATCTTTTGAGTTAATGGAGAGTGAAAGATGTGTTCATTGATGTGTGAACCAGTTTGGTAGAGCTATTTGTCTATGGACTGGGAGAATTATCTTTGCTTTGTAGTCTTCTAGTGGTTTGTCTAAGATTCTATAGATCTAGAAAAAGGTTAATCTTGATGTTCTCTATGTTCTACAAAAAGTGCTTTTGGTTTGGTGCTCTAAGAGGCTTGTACCAGAGCTACTATGTGTTGCTTCTTGGTTTGATTAGACTGTTAAAGAGTGTTCTAAGAGTAAAAAATTTTGTAGATTTTGTAGATGTATCTAAAGGTTTCTAAGAAGTGTTTCAGTGTCTGGTGAAGTGTGTTGGGTGATCCATGTGTGATCATCCTATTGTAGATGTGTGTAATTCAAAGATGACTTGGTATTTTCATTAGGTTTGGTTGACTTGGTGTTTACACGTTACATGAAGATTAAACATCAAATTAAGGAAGCATGTGATTGATCCAAGATGTTGTTTGGGTCCTAATTAAATATTTAATTGGTCCTATTTCATTCCTATCCACCACAGGAATGTTGAGTAGTTGACCTAATATGAATCTGTAAAATGGAGGATGTATAGCCAACCTTGGAGAAAGCTTCTAGGGTTGAAGATGGTATAAAAGCAAGTCAACATGTTCTGAATTGTGAAGCAAACAAGTGAACTATGTGAACAAGTGCAAAAAGTAGATTGTGTAATAGCGAATCAAGGTAGTAGTAATTTGATGTGGTAGATTCTTGAAAGTAGTGAGATGATGGTGTCTACAATATTTTGATCAAGTTGTGACTGTGTAAAACCAATTGTAGTGGATCTCTATTTATCTTTTCTTTATTTGTAGGTAGTGAGCCTCATTCTAGATAGTGATTCCAATTGTAGGTAGTGATCCTTTGTTTCTGGGTGGTGAGCCCTTTGGCAGTGATCCTTTGTATCTGGTATTGCATTACTACTATATTGTGAGTTAATCCTCACCTTGGATTTTCCCTCATTGGGTTTTCCATGAAAATCTGGTGTCTGTGGTGTTTTCTTTCTGTTATTTGCATTTCATGATTACTCTTAATAAAATATTAATTTTAGTTGGAATTGATTAAGGATAGAAGTAAAAGTAATTAAGTAAAATTGATTCACCCCCCATCTCAATTGTCTTGTGCATTTTAAAAATTTGTATCAAAGCTTTGGTTCCTCAGTGAAAAGCATAACCACTTGAGGTAGATTAGATGGCAAACAAGTTTCAAATCTTGATTTTTGATGCAGCTATTTATAGTGATTGGAAAGTGTAGATGAGAGGCTATCTTATCTCTCTTAGTTTCAAGACCTGAAAAGCTGTATAGAAAAAGTATGTTGAACCAACCATATGTATTTCCTCTACAGATGAGATCTATGCTTATGAGGAGAATTAAAATGCAAGGCATACTATCTTTAGTGCTCTATCTAAAATTGAATGAACAAAAGTTATTTCTCTAGGCACTACTTATGAAGTATGGGAAAAATTGAAAGAAATTTATGAAGGAAATGATAGACTAAAATTTTCAAGGAAGCTAACAAAAAAACATAGATGTGAGAACTTGAGAATGGAAGAGGGTGAAGCTATTGCAAGCTATTATCTAATATTTGAACTTGAAGAAAATGAAATCAAGAACCAAGATGGTACCATGATAGATGAAAATGTAATTGAGAATATCTTGATGACCCTACCAGAGAATTACAGTGATAAGGTCTCTGCTATTGAATAATCATATGATCCAAAGGCATTTACTAAGGAGTGGCTATTTGGCTCCTTGACAAAATTTGAGGTGAGAAAATTTGGAAGAGAAAAGGAGAAATATAAAATACCCTTTAAAGCAATAAAGATAAGAGATGACTCGAATAGTGATAGTTCAGAAGAGTTGGAAGCAAACTTTACAAGGAAATTGAAGATAGGTACTGGTAAGTACAAAGGTATGTTTCCTTTTAAATATTTTAGTTGTGGAAATATGATCAGTCACTATGCTTCAAGATGACCAAATAGAGCTACATAGAAGAAGAATAAATATAATAATGATTACAAAGACAAAAAGGACAATAAGTTCAAGAAATTGTATTATGTTAGAGAAGATGCAAGAATTACTAATGATGAGTCTAATTTTGAAGAGGATAAAGATGAATGCTTATTTACAACCCTAGAAAGTAAATCTATATTTGCTAACCATGGAATACGTGCAAGGGAATATAGTTTGTAGAGAAAGAAGCATGAGATGGAAGGTACTTTGCTTAATTCTTTTCATGCCAAAAAAGATGAAGAATATTGGGTAATTGATAGTGGATGCTCAAATCATATGACTGGAGATAAAAGTAAGTTCATTAAACTTGAAAAGTATGCTGGGGTATTAGTTATGTTTGGAGATGATTTTGGTGCTAAGATTGTTGGAAAAGGAACAATTAGTCTTGATGGAAAACATAGTACCGATGATGTCTATTATGTCAAGGTCTTAAGGCATAATATTTTGAGTTTTGGGAAAATGTGTATCAAAGGATTTAAGCTTTTGTGTTAGGATAACACCTATGAGATCAGAAAAGGGTCTAGAACTATGGCGGTAGTAGGAAGAAGAATTCATGGAAACATCTATCAACTTAAAAGTGGTGATGGTCAATGCTTTGTTTCTCAAATTAATGAAAGTTGGCTATGGAACCAGATGATTGGACATTTAAATTTTGAAATTTTAATCAAGATCAATTCAAGAGAAGTTGCTAGAGATATACCTAGAATCACAAAGCCTACAAATTTAGTTTGCAGTATTTGTCAGTTGGAAAAACAAACAAGATACAACTTTAAAGGAAAAGAACAATCATCTACCAAAATGTTGGAATTGATTCATACAGATCTCTGTGTCCCTACAATGAGAGGAAGTCTTAATGGTGATAGGTATTTTATGCTTTTGATTGATGATTACTCTAGGATGGCATGGGTAAGTTTTCTTAGAGAGAAATCTTAGGCTCTAGATAGATTCAAAGTGTTCAAAGCAAGAGTAGAGAATGAGGTAAACCTACGAATCAATTTTTTAAGGTTTGATAGAGGTGGGTGATTCACTTGTGGTGATTTTAATGCATTTTTTGAAGAGCATGGCATAAAGAGACATTATTTTTACCATAGAACCCCTCAACAAAATGGACTGGTGGAAAGGAAAAATTAAATTGTTCAAGTGGCTACTAGGACAATGATGAAATAAGCAAATATTCATAATGTATATTGGAGAGAAGCTATCCACATTGTTGTTTACATTCTGAACAAAGTTTAGATCAGAGATAACAATACATAGTATCCTTATGATTTATGGACTGGTAAGACTTCTATTGTTAAACACGGGTATGTGCAGGATCATCATGGAAAAAATAATCCCTTAAGTGGCAATAAAAGGATAGAAAATCAAAGTTAGACAACTTGACGTAAAAATTTGAATAAGTTATATATATTATTTCAAAAAAATGTAAAAATAGAATCTGTAGTAAATTGAATTTAGTTTATAAACTACTAGACCTTTATTCAAAAAAAAAAAGTCTATTTAGTGAAAATTTGAAATTTCAATGTAGTAGTATTTAAATTTCATGGTAAAAATAAGAAGTAGGTGTCTGTCTGACCACCCTAACCACAATAAAATGATAATTATTTTTTATAAGATTTTTGATATAAGGAAATGACTCATGTCCCGATGTGATGCTTTTTTTTTAATAATTTTTTTCCAAGTACATAATTAATTATGAATTTTTTATTACAACTTTTTAAAAATATAAAAGCTCGTCTGTCTAACCACCTTCACTTGGCCAAAAATTCATGAAATTCAATTTCTTTATTTTTAATCCCATAGTATGCAAAGCATCGAATGTGATGCATGTTTTGGATTCAAAAAATGTGATACCGTTTGAAAGTTACAATTTTTTTTCAATCAACCTATCAATTAGGACTTTATTCATAATTCTAATAGAAAATGAATAATAATTATTTATTAAATTCAAAGTAAAGAATAATTTACATTGGTGGAAAGCTAAGAATATCTTCTAAAAACCCTTTTCATCTCATCAATTTTGGGTAAAAAAAAAGTCATTAGCCACATGGGCCATCATATGGCTTACATATCACCACTTTTTGGCCCATCATGATCCTACACATACCCACACTTTAAAGTGTTTGGCAGTAGATGCTACATTAAAAGAGATGATGAGAATCTTGGAAAGTTTGATGCTATATTTGATGAAAGAATTTTCCTTGGACATTCAACTAACAACAAAACATATAGATGCTTAAATAAAATTATGAGGAAAATAGTTGAAAGTGCAAATGTAAAGATTGATGAAGCTATGCATGGACTATTATAAATAAGTGAAGTTGAACTAGATGATCCTATATGTGGGAAAATAAAAGAACCAAAAAATGAAGAGAAAGAAAAAAGGGATGAAGAGGAGCTTATGGAACCTATTCCTAAGAATCCTAAATATGTACAAAGGAATCATCTAGAGGAATAGATAATTGGAGACATAAGTGAAGGTGTCAAGACAAGAAGCAAAGTGGTTGAGGTAAAAAAAAAATTACTTTCTAAAATAGAACCTAAGACTATGAGTGAGGCATGCAAAGATGAGAGTTGGGTTAGAGAAATGAAAGAGGAATTGCAAAAAATAGAGAAGAATCAGACATGGGAACTAGTCCCTAGACTAGTGATCAAGAATGTGATTGGTTCAAAATGGGTATTCAGGAATAAGTTGAATGAAGATGGTGAAGTGGTAATAAATAAAGAAAGACTTGTATGAAAAGGTTATTAACTGGTTCAAGGAATATATTTTGAAGAGACATTTGCATTGGTGGAAAGAATGGATACCATTTAGATGTTCTTGGCATTTTCAGCTCATAAAGACTTCAAAGTGTAACAGATGGATTTCAAGTCTGCATTTTTGAATGGAGAAATAGAAGAAGAACTGTATATAGAACAACTAAAAGGATTTGAATTATCATAAAAATTGGACATGGTTTTTATATTGAAAAAGGCATTGTATGGACTTAAATAGGCTCCCAAAAAATGGTATGCAAGGTTGGATAGATACTTGACACAACAAGGATTCAACAAAGGCTATGTAGACAATCGACTTTATTTCAAAGTTGAGAGAAATAAAATGTTGATAGTTGTGGTATATGTTGTTGATATTATCTTTGGTGGAAATGAAGGTATGTGTAAGAAATTTGTAGCAGAGACACAAAAAGAGTTTGAGATGTCTATGATTGGTGAGTTAAATTTCTTCCTTGGAATTCAAGAAATTGATAAGGGTATATTCATTTCACAATACAATTATGCGAAGGAGTTTCTAAAGAATTTTAGAATGGATGACTCCAAACTGATTTGTACCCCTATGGAAACCAGATATAAATTACGTAAGGATGATGAATCTTCTAAAGTTGATCAGATCATGTACATATCTATGATTGGTGGATTGTTGTATCTTAATACTAGTAGATCGGATATCATGCATGTAGTATGTTTTCTTGAAATATTTCAAGAAGAAACTAAAGAGACACATTCCGTAGCTATGAAGGGGATATTCAGATATCTCAAGGGGACTCTAGATTATGGTCTATGGTATCCTAAGGATACTTATTTCACATTGAATTCCTACACTGATGCAGATTGGGTTTGTTGTGTAGATGACTGGGAGATTACAAGTGGTGGTGCATTCTTCCTTGGAGGAAGATTGGTCTCATGGTTGAGTAATAAATAGGATTCAGTTTCTTTATCCACTATAGAAGTTGAGTATATTGCAGCAACATCTTGTTGTACATAGATAATTTGGATGAAGAAAACCTTGAAGGACATAGGTGTGATGTGTGATGAGCCTATCTCTATCTTTTGTGACAATACAAGTGCAATAAAATTTTCAAATAATTTGGTGATGCATTCTAGGACAAAGGATATATCTATTAGGTATCAATTTCTTGAGGGAGAAGGTGTTGCAGAATGAAGTGAGACTTGAATATGTTTCTACGAAGGATTTTTTTTCTGAAATAATAACTAAATCCATTTCAAATGATACTTTTGACTATCTCAAGGGGAATTTAGGGGTTACGACCCCTCCTTCCTTAAATTAGGTGCACATGGAGGTGCATCATTTCAGTGAATTCATAGATTATTTTTTATCTGGACTGATGATTAAGGTCTACTCCTCAAGGGGAGTAGAGAGTTTCACTCTTGAACTATGTCATGTGGGTGCACTCCTAAGGGGGAGTGATCAGAGTTTTATATGGCATATGTTTCATGCAAAAATTTCCTTTTCAATTAATGTAAAAGGGGGAGAGAAATTCATGTGAAAAGGTGAAATGGGGAGATAAAATATTCTAAGGAGAAGAGAGTGCATAAATGCTTGTGCAGGATGTCTAATCTAAAAAATAAAAGGAATAAGAAGGAGGAGAATGTGTATGTTGTCTTTGATGGTTTTTCACATCATGTGTTGCCATAAATCAAAAAGGGGGAGATTATTGCAAGTATGGATGTGTTTGGTGGTGTTTCATTAATGTTGTCATTGATGTCAACATAGTTCAGACTGATTGCAAGTGGTACTTTTAGAGTTGAGATACTATAGAAGTGTTTAGAGTACATGGAGCTATATTTATGAAGTTGTAGTTGTGTTGATGCCAAGTTATTTTGAGATAATTATTAAATAATGAAGACTATGTAATGTGTGTGTTTTGAGTGTTCTCTGGTAATTTTCTTTACATTTATTATACATTGATCCTATTCTTGTGTGGATCTATGGTATTGTTCATGAGCTTCAATGGATAATATATCTTAGGTTTTAGCTTCTGATTTTATGCAGAGTGAAAGATGTGTTCATCAGTGTGTGAACCGATTTGGAAGAACTATTTGTTTGTGGACTAGGAGAAATATCTTTGCTTCATAGTATTTTAGTGGTTTGTCTTAGATCTTGTGGATATGGAAGAAGGTTAATCCTAATTTTCTCTATGTTCTGGAAAATGTTCTTGTTGTTTGGTGCTTCAGAAGGCTTGTTTCAGAGCTACTATGTGTTGCTTCTCAATCTATTTGGATTGTTGAAGAGTGTTCTTAGAATGAAGATTATTGCAAATGTTTTAGATGTACCGAAAGGTTTTGAAGAATTGTTCCAAATTCTAGTGAATCATGTTAGGTGATCCACATTTGATCATCTTATTATAAATGCATGTAGTTCAAAGATCATTGGTGTTTTCATTAGGTTTGGCCGACCTGGTGTTTACACATTACATGAAGATTAAGCATCAAATTAAGGAATCATGTGATTGATCCAAGACATTGTTTGGGTCCTAATAAAATATTTAATTGGTCCTCTCTCATTCTTATCCACCATAGGAATGTTGAGTAGCCGACCTAATTTGAATTTGTAAAATGGAGGATGTATAGTCGACCTTGGAGAAAGCTCCTAGGATTGAAGATGGTATAAAAGAAAGTCAAGATGTTGCAAATTGTGAAGTAAGCAAGTGAAGTGTATGAACAAGTGAAAAAAGTAGAGTGTGTAAGAGTGAATCAAGGTAGAAATACTTTTATGTGTTAGGTTCCTAAAAGAAATGAGCTGATGGTGTTTGCAATATTTTGATCAAGTTGTGATTGTGTAACACCTATTGTGGTGGATCTTTATTTATTTATTTTGTCTGTAGGGAGTGACCCTCCTTCTGGATGGTGAGTTCTATTCTAGGTAGTAAGCCTTTATTTCTAGGAAGTGAGCGCTCTAGCAGCGATCATTTGTATCTAGTATTGCATTACTACTATAGAGTGAGTTAATCCTCACCTTGTTTTTTCCCTCATTGGGGTTACCACCTAAATCTAGTGTCTATGGTGTTTTATTTATATTTTTTCATTTCATGATTACTCTTAATAATCGATTAATTTAGAATTGATTAAGTATATAATTAAAATTAATTTGGTACAACATATTCACCCCTCGTCTCAGTTGTCTTCAGCATTTCAACAACCTCTTCATGTCAAAAATGTTGAATTGTGCTTCCTGAATTATCTTGAGGAATCTGGAGATAATTTTCTTAAAGTTTATTTATTTGAGCATCTTCAGTTTGGGTGATATATATATTGTAGATGGTTTGGGATTATTTTTCTTAGTAATTTGTGCCTTTGGTTTTAAGGAAACTGTAAACCCTAGTCCCACCACATTGCAAATATGAGTGAGCCAGAGCCTAGTGAATCTAGTATTAGGCCAGAGAGTAAACCTAAATAGAAGAGAGTTAAGAGGCTCAAGACCTAGGATGTTTCATCCATGGCTAAGCCAAAGCCACTTGCAGTGACAAACCCTATACCAAGTACCCCTATTGTGTCTACATTGTCAAGAGGTGAAAAGAAAACTCAAGAGATATTTATGGAAAGTGTCATTGGAGAAGTAAAAGAAGGTGGGTAATGAATTAGTAAGAGAGCCATGGGCCATGTTGGTGTGACAAGCAGATTAATTGACACTTCTAGTGAATTTGGAGAGTTAGCTCAGCCCCAAAGTGGGTTGCAATTTTTCACATATGCCTTCAATAGGAGGTATTCTAGAAATCCTACATGTTACTTATGGATGCTCAACCTTGGGATGTTGGTGGTACCGAATGTGTTTGTAGAGGTGGGTGTAATGATGGAATTGGCCAAAAATTATGATCTTATAGACAAAAAAATCAAAAGTAAAAATGGAAATGTAATCCTCAAAGTAGCAAGGGATAAAATGGTAGAGATATTTGAGTTGAATCCCAATTGTACAATAGAAATCAAGCATGCAAAGCTATATGGTGAATATGAGAGTAACAAATTTGTATATAGAAGTAGACTATTGATTTGACATAGAAAAAGAAAGGAGAAAATTCTCCCTAAAGATGTTGAGCCCTTTAAATGTGAAGAGTTTGTGGATTATTTTAAGAGCACATATTATTGCCTAAATTAGGTTCTAGCTCAATGTTTTGAGGCAAGGATAGCTTTTGACCTATTGGTAATGGTTGTGGATATATAGGGCCACAATCAAAACACTATTTTTAATTATGTTACTTTTGTTGCAAGTCAAATGCATTGAGATTTCATCAATTTATAGAGGGAGGTTCTTTCTCTACATTTTTCACACTATTATTTATTAATGTATATGTTGCTATTTGAAGGTGATTATAATTGGAAAAGGAAGTTGAAATTGAGGATGATGGAAAATGAAAATAATGTTCTTCCTATCCAAATGTGGACATATTTTTAGGACCAGGATTGTCCCAATTCCAATTATTTAATGTTTGGTAATATTATCAGGTATGGTATTTTGGAGAGTTTAGGTGTCGTAGCCATTCATAGGCTTTCTCCAGAAATTAAACATATTATGTGTCCAAGGGATGTGGTAGTGATAGATAAGCATCATGATATTGTAGAGTGGGTTATGCACTTAGAGTATACTCTGATAAAAGTTTATGGCACCAAGGTTGCACCACACCACTTTCCCTTGTATGTTTCTGACCGATTGGATTTTATGGAGTTGATGTGGCAAATTGATTTTATGGATTATGAAATGTTAAGAAAAACCAAGAAGGTTATTGTGGTAAACCCTCAATGCTCTTTTTCTTACTTTGTAGTTACTTCCTAGGAGGGGTATGAAAAATTTGGAATCATGGTGAATAACCTCAGACTACTTGTTGATGAGGTTAGGGCTTTTGACCCAAAGGGTTTTGTTTCTACAAAGAGAAGGGAGAAAGAATTATCTAGGATTGACTATCAGTTTTTTTACTTGGATGATGTATTAAGGAAATTGGCAAGTAATGTGGTTCTTATATCCAAAAAGAGGGAATGTACATCCATAACAAACATTGAAGAGAGTATTAAGAAGATAAATTCCTTCTATGTAAGTCCTTACATGATGAAATTGAAGATCCTTTTGAAAGAGCTTCTATAAAGCTGAGAGATTACCAAAATGATGATTTCAAAGTGAAGGTGAAAGAGGTTGTTGAGAGAGCACAAATTCTATTAGAACAATATTTTCATGCTATGGATACTCCAGAGTAGTCTACAGATGTGAAAACGGAGAGTGTCCAAGTAATTGAGGTAGAGAAAATGGTTGAACATGTTCTTGATGATGGGGAGGTGGAGAAGAAATTCCCTCCCCCTAATACTAAAGATACTACCGATTCTGAGGTTCCCCAATATAAGATGATCTAGTGGCACTATGATGAGAAGAATGATTATGATCCTAGGATTAAGGATTGTAATTAATTCCTTGTAGATGATAAGTTTTAACAAACTAAGGAATTTTAGGAATTCATGGTTCAATAGAGGAGCAAAGAGATAAAGGAAATACTTGAAAAAGCTAGGGATAATGTTGAACCTTCTCAACAAGAAGAGGCTAAAAAGGTAGAGGAATATAAGATCATGGCTAAGATTTCAACTATCAATCCTAATGAAGATAGGAAAAATTTTACAGATAGTGGACTAATGTTGTTACCATGATGCACTAACAATTCAACTATTGCACTTTATGCTATAAAAAGAGATCATTAGGCCTCAATATTTGAGGAATGAATGGAAGGTAAGGTTTTTAGATCTAGATACAGTCCAAATTTGCATACCCTTGAAATTTGGTCAATGGAACCCAATATAGGAAAGCATGAGGTTTATCAACCTATTCAAGAGGTTATGGGTTCATTGGTGCTGAAAAGGGCCACAGATATAACACTTGTTCAGACTACTAAATTAATTGCTTATGCTGCAATGCTCAATGTAGACAATGCACAAATAAATTAGAATACGTATGATTCCTTGGTGAACGAATATAACAAGACCTTAGATGAAATGAACAAAATGAGAGCCACTCTTCAGCATAACCAATAAGTAAAGAAGATGGGTGATCCCACAAAGTTGGTTTACAATTTTTGAGAGCAATTGATTTTTATTGAAATCACATATTTTTAGAAATCATAGTGATTTAAGACTTTAAAAGTTCCATTTTAAGGATTCCAATTAAAGAGGGTTTGATCAAACCACCTTAGATCAAACCCCCTTGGATATAACCTCACTAGTTTTAAACTATACCTATAAATGAGTCTCCTTTACACCTATCAAAATGCTGATAAAAAATCACTTTGATTTACCTTTTGGGGGATCAAATGAATTCATTTAAAATTTATTTCCAATTATTATGGTAGTCCTTGAAATGAGCTATCCCACGAATATAATTTTAATATGTTTTGGTTTTATTATGTATGTGTTTTTTTAGTTTTATTAAACATAGGTTTTTCACCGTAAATCAAGCTCTCTATTTTAAACATGTGGAAAATAAGAAAATTATCAAAATATATATTTTTTAAATATGTTCGTGCTGGCTATTGATTTCCTTGATCCACTAAAAATAAATAAATTGAATTTTGATACATACAAAAAAATTTATGTTGTATACAGTCTGCCTATGTCTGAATTGCAATTGGTTTGACTTCGAAATTCTATTAAGGAAAAACTAATCAATAAAAAAATATGAGACCAAATGAAAGTGCTAGATCTCATAGTTAAAAATCTAAATTCGAAAAAATTAGAATTTTATCCTTCATACATGTTTGTGTTTAAAATCCACATAGATATTGCAGATCTCTAAGAGGTAGCCAACCCCTATCAAGGATAACTACAACCACTAGTGGCCAACTAACGAGATTCAGTTGAGGATTCAACTCTCCTACACTTTTGGCTCTGTAGGACCAAGGTGGGTAAACCTAAATGTGTTCATAAGAATTCCTCGTGACTGGTAAGAACACTTCCCACATACAGATCACAATTCCTACACACTCAGAGGGATAGTCATCATTTCATGGTATTGGCAGACCAGAGAATGATTACTAGTGCCATTGAGAAACGGAATTGCCCCACTTACTACAAGGAAATACCTCCTAAAGGAGGACAAGGTTTTAAAAAGTTTTTATGTTCAGTATTTGGATTACCATGCTTAGAGCTTACAGTCTTAAACCAAAAAAAGGGCTACAAACATTGTTTAGCACCTCATCCATTGGAAAACAGAGTCATACAAAATAAAATCCTGATACTATGAACTTATCTTCATATAGCATTACTATCATGAGATATTTCAGTACACTAAAACAAGACTTATTCAAGAATCCTGAGCATATACAACCATGAACATGTAATTTACTCTTCAAGCATTTGATTAACTCCTTAAGTTAAAGCAAGAAAAACTAACTACACTTTCAATTAACCGTTGAAACTGAAAGGAGGAACCCTTGATAACTCCATTCATAATCCATGGCACACACACAGGAGAGTAAACCATCTTAATTTTGTACATTTCTTTCGATATCAGTAATTAAAAAAAGCATATCACACTAACTGTATACAAATCCCCACCCGAGATGATTTCTTGAACAAAATATTCATAACACTTCAACCATAAGACTGATTGTATAAATTTCAAAGCTTCGGACCCAAAAATCCCGACTCCACAATGAGCCGTGAAATCTCCTTTATATAATAGGAGAGAAACAAGCATTAGGCTACATTGTCGATACAAAATTGAATTTCAACTCAAAGTGAAATTCAAATTTATATTCCTTATCATTAGATGACATCATGCATGATCGACGAAATAAAAAATGGTTACACGGTAACCAGCCAGAGAACAAAATTCATGCAAAGCACTCACACATCCATGTCCACATAATGAAACAACAAGAGAAAACACATCCAACGAACCCACCACCGGTAACCATCAAGAAAACACATGGCCCCAGTACAGGCGACCACTTCGAGTCTGTGCCTAAGACAATGACGGAACCACCTCTCTCTAACCAACCTTGCTAGCACAATGCCTATCAACTAGAGCCGGTGCCACTGCAATTATCGATTCAACTACCATGACCTCCTTGTTTACTCCAATGAGTTCAGTTAAAGTGGCCAAATAACATCGATAGTCCGAATTGGTGTTAGATTCATCAGAATCTGAAATGATCACCGGGGACGAACAATGTACTGGCCGCTTTCCAGTATTTCTTGTAGCACCCCTAGGCACTATGGGTGTAACAGGCTCCATTGTGACTAGCAACCCATGGGATCTCATCCTCGCACTCCTATGCTTAATTGATTTATCCATGAAAGAAACAGAGCTCTTCAACACATAGGAGAAGAAACCTTCCTGTACACAGATACAAGAAGATGCAATGTTGATTGCATACAACTCATTCAACATTTATAGAATAGCCCAGCATGCAAGGTATGATTACTTGAAGGCAATTCAAGCATTCAAACAATTAGTGACCAAGATAACCATGAATACTCCCAGTAGAATGGCACTATTTGCACGTCAGAGGAAATCAGGTGTAGATCCTCTGAAGAAGGAAAACACATTCCATTAATGACACGAGCAATGGCCAAGCAATATATGCCACGCAAACAACTCACACACCCCCTCATTAAAAATTAACCACTGATTCAGAACACACTTGACATAACGGAGGGTTGGGATCAAGTGAATGAGTATTGATGATCCACCTCGACGCCCTCAGAAAACATACCCAATCAAAAACCTCAAAAATAGTAGATTTGAACCACACAGTGGGACCCACTTAGTCCCATTTGCAGGAAAAGAGAAGCCACGTGCCATGCCCTCACAGACTTCACAATACCCTCCCAAATATTTAATCCGATCGTTCAAGGTGTGCAAGAAACCATAATTAACCCTATTATTAATGGCCATCACCAGTGAAAATACAACCCCATGTTATATCCAACACCTCGGGAAGAAAACCCACTGATCCGTTCACACCAGATGGCGACATCTCACAAGCCTCACACCACTTTGGTGATGCCAGTAGGGAAACCCACGAGGTCGGCGAGAAGTGGCCAAGATCCACTCCTACGATCAGACGGTTCATCAGACTTCAAATAGAACATTAAAGTGGGGCCCGCATTGAAATTTTCGGTGGTGTAGAACATAAGCCATCATGCCAAAAGACCGGTGAATCAGGTGAAACGAGGCCGGTAAAGCACAACCTGAGAGGGATAAAACCTCACTTAAGTGACCGGTTACCCTCGACAGCAGGTCACCGTTGGATTATAACAAGAGGATTTACAATAGTTGATAATTTTGAAGTTACTATGGGTAACTTCAAAACCCTAATACCTCAACTCTTATCACTTCAAATGAAATTCCCATCAATGGCTTTGACTGGGGATGTATGCCCCCTGTGGGCATAGAAAGAATCCAAAATCTCTAGTTTCACAGACCAGATTAATGAATTGCACAAGCCTTTGAACATATATATTGCCTTGTTCTATCAATTGGACCTGTGGACACAAACTTGGTAGCCCCCAGGCCACCAAACAAGAGAAATCAAGGTTTACCCCTGTCAAAAACAAAAATTTCCATTTTCTGACAAAAAAATAGCTTGTAGTATTCACCACCTGATGTCTCGTAACTCAGGGGATAATCAATACCTTTGAGAATACTATGGTGATTACCTATACATTTCCCTTGTAGTGATTTAGTTAATGCCTTGCCCCACCATTTTAAGAGCAGCATATGACCATGATGATACTTTATCTTATCTTGCTCCTAGTCATATTTCATAGGATGGCAGCTTAACTATACCGGGAAATGGAAACTTTCATAACTTGCCTGGTCTGTAACATCATCCATTCTATTATCCTCAGTTTGCATATTGAACTGAAAACTGTCATATAGAATAGTATGCAAAGTATCCTTACTTCCATTAGCTATCCAAGATGATACATAGCTTGAGGAAATTTTCTCCTGGCACATCTTTTCTTGTACCTCTTCATTCATCTCAATATAAAAACCCTTAGAGACAGGTTTAAAAACATCATATTTACTTTGATTAGAAAAGATAGAGCAATACATACTGGTTTTATTATACTCAACACTATCTATTGAATATGTTGATCTATAAGTGAATAATTCTGCACAATCTAAAAGCCCCTTACTGACTACATCAATGCTAGAGGGCAGTAACACCTCCATCTCCACTTTACATAGATAGTCAGGGAAAACCATAGGGCCAGTGTATTCACCACAATACTGGCCGCCTCCGATTGTGTTCTTCTAATCATAGGTATCAATATCCTTAGATTGTTCAATATTTATATAACTCCCCTATTCCAATGCTTATATATTTGAGGTACACTCCAGATATACACCACCTGAAAAAAAATTCTTCACTTGGGAACAAATATGGGGCTCTTCATCCCCACATATCTCTAGTAAAAATAACATTTTTTTTGCATTCTCAACACTGCAATTATTACTCCTAAAATCATAATCATTAGCTTGCAGCAGAATCTCAGTAATATTAGAATCATAATTAGGATTAGGAAACACAATAGGTGTCTCATACAATCCTACATCATCTTTCCTGTCAATTTTGTCATTACTTATGCAAACATCTTGTAATGAATGAGCACCACCTTTATTTTGTGTAGATACATTCCTGGCCGACTCTTCAATCTCTATCCATTGAATCACCTAAGCCAAATTAACAAGTTTCAATTGCTTTGGTAAGGAACTCAGTCCGGATTCATATAGTTCACAAAAAAATTAATGCATTCATAATCATTAGATCTTTGCTCTATGGGAATTTGTATTAAGATTTCCAAAAATCTCAAAAAAAACTCATATGATGATTCCTTCTCTTTCCTTCTCATATCATACAGTTTTGATACACAAAAAACCTGATCATCTTCACTCAAATTAGACTCGGTTTCAACTTGGATCTCATTATCATCAAACTACATTTCTGGACTTATAACACTTCTAGCAAGAATTTTATCATCAATTCCTTGAATAATCGGCTCAGATATTATATTAGCATTGGTTAGGCATGGGTAACCAATACCTATAGCCGGACACCTCTTCATCATTGAGAATTTCATATTATTTTCGATTTCCATAGCTAGCTTGTACGCTTGAGGCACAGTAGTAGGTTTTTTATCCCTTAATGGATAAGTCATCCTCTTGTTGAAAGCACCTAGATACACAACCAAGCTTTCAACCTCATTTGGTCTTATTTCTTTAGGGATCTCCCTTAATGCTCTTGAAAACTTGAGATTAAAATGCGGGACTAATTCCTCCTCTTGTATGTGAATTCCCATAAATCCTTTTCTCAATGTGTTGCAATTGACTCTTTCACCGAATTGTTCCAAAAAAGCAATCACCAACTGATTCCATGAGTTAACAGAAAAGGTAGGTAGATAAGAAAACCAATCCCTAGCATCAACTTTTAAGGTTTGCACAAATAATTTCATGACAACATCCTCATGACTGATTTCATAATCACCCATTACATCATCAAAATGTTGTAAATTCTTAGAAGCAGATTCTGCAACTTGCCCTGTGTATTGAGGCAAATACTTCCTAATCTTGTTAGTAATTGAATTAGGGTAGTTACTGATACCAACAAACATAAAAGGCATATACCTTTGAGTTAAAAAATTCCCCAAAGGACTTAATACAACTTTCTCTTCTGGCATATTTATGTTTGACCTTACACACAAGAGACTACTCACTAACATATACATATCAGGCACACCACTTGTCAGCTCAGCCAAAAGTTTGTTAATGACTGATAAAAGTATTCCTTACTTTCCAAGATTTTATGCAATACAAATGTGTTTCATAAATCCTTTTACATATTGTATTACTAGAAGTATGGTAAAACAAATCCTTGTTCCCTTGTATATGCTTAACATATAAATTTGGAACCATTTTTATCTTTAATCAAAACACCCATTATCATTAAAAGTAGTGAACTATTTTAGTTTTGGTGAAATACCTAGTAGTTGTTTGCAACATGTATCAACCTCTTTTCCAGATTGTAAATAGCACAAATCTAGAACTATTCCTTCACTTATTCACTGGTTCTTCAGTCAGAGTCACCACCACCTTTCAGTGGATAATATTTCAAAGAACTTTGAGAGCCCATTTTCTAGGTTCTGTCAAATTATGGGTTTCATTACCCATTACAGAGTCGCACCATACCACCAGTAATATCTCTCATAGTCATAGCCCATTACCACTAAAGTTTATCACTTATCTTTACTTTGAACAACAAGTTCTGGATAAGCACCTCCTATCCCTATAGTTACTTTGGCTTTTTTCTCCCTCTTTTTCTTTAAATTTCTTTGAAGTTCTCCCCAAATAAAACCATCCTTCAATGAATAACTCTAGAACTCCTAAATCTATTGCTTACAGGACACCATAGACCACAAAATTATCAGGATTATTTTGGTCTACCTCCTTTCACTTAGTTTGAAAACATTCACTGTGTAGATTCAGAACAACATATCATTTAATATGACTCTATATCAGCACCGTCTACAACCAAAACTTTTGAGTTCATCCCCAGTGGAGTCACCATTCTGGTGGTGTTTAAAATCCACATAGATATTGCAGATCTCTAAGAGGTAGCCAACCCCTATCAAGGATAACTACAACCACTAGTGGCCAACTAACGAGAGTCAGTTGAGGACTGAACTCTCCTACACTTTTGGCTTTGTAGGACCAAGGTGGGTAAACCTAAATGTATTCATAAGAATGCCTCATGATTGGTAAGAACACTTCCCACATACAGATCACAATTCCTACACACTCAGAGGGATAGTCATCATTTAATGGTATTGGCAGACTAGAGAATGATTACCAATGCCAAACAAAAATGGAATTGACCCACTTACTACAAGGAAATACCTCCTGAAGGAGGACAAGGTTTTAACAAGTGTTTATGTTCAATATTTGGATTATCATGCTTAGAGCTTACAGTCTTAAACCAAAAAAGGGACTACAAACATTGTTCAGTGACTCATCCATTGGGCAACAGAGTCATATAGAATAAAATCCTAATACTATGAACTTATCTTCATATAGCATTACTATCATGAGATATTTCGGTATACTAAAAAAATACTTCTTCAATAACCCTGAGCATATACAACCATGAACATGTAATTGACTCTTCAAGAATTTGATTAACTCCTTAAGTTAAAGCAAGAAAAACTAACTACATTTTCAATTAATTGTTGAAAGTGAAAGGAGGAACCCTTGATAACTCCATTCATAATCCATGGCACACACACAGGAGAGTAAACCATCTTAATTTTATAGATTTATTTCGATATCGGTAATTAAAAAAAGCTTATCATACTAAGTGTATACAAATCCCCACCCGGGATGATTTCCTGAACAAAATATTCATAACACTTCAACCATAAGACTGACTGTACAAACTTCAAAGCTTCGGACCCAAAATTCCTGACTCCACAATGAGCCATGAAATCTCCTTTATATAACAAGAAAGCAACAAGAATTAGGCTACATTGTCGATACAAAATTGAATTTCAACTCAAACTGAAATTTAAATTTACATTCCTTATCATTAGATGACATTGTGCATGATCGAAGGAATCAGAAATAGTTACACAGTAACTAGATAGAGAACAAAATTTGTGCAAAGCATGCAAACGTCCACGTCCACATGATGAAACAGTAGGAGAAAACACATCCAACAAACCCACCACTGATAACCATCAAGAAAACACATGGCCCCAATACAGGTGACCTCTTTGAGTCTATGCCTGAGACAGTGACGGAACCACCTCTTTCTTACTAGCCTTGCCAGCATAGCCCCTATGAACTGAAGCCAGTGCCACTGTAGTTATCGATTCAACCTCCATGGCCTCCTCATTTACTCCAATGAGTTTAGTTAAAGTGGCCAAATAACATCGATAGTCTGAATCGGTGTTAGATTCATTAGAATCCGAAATGATCACCAGGGACGAACAGTGTACTATTCGCTTTCCAATATTTATTTTAGCACCCCTAGGCACTATGGGTGTAACAGGCTCCATCATGACTGGCAACCCATAAGATCCCATACCTATGTTAGTTTTAGTAGCAACCATATCTAATGTTTGCTAGAGGTTTTAGCCTTCATACTAGGTCATACTATTCCATCCCTTCATTATCCACTTTGCATGCTTTAGTCATAGACTATCATCACCTTGAATCTTAATCTATGTATCATTATTAGGAATCCCTATATTTTTGAAATAACAAAAACATATCTTGGGTTGTATACCTTAGGCTTAAGTTATACCTTTTCATTGCCATTTTCTAAACTTCACCTCCACTACCATGTCTTTCATTCACCTTGATATTCTTTCTAGCAAATTTGAATAAAAAATAATCCATAATGGTCAATCCCAACAAGCCATAGACTTCAAAAGATAATTCATCCAATAAAAATACCAATTGACCTCAACCCATATTCAACTACCCATCTATGCCTCTTACCAACAACTCATAAACTGTATTCATTCATCTGTCTACCCTCACTATCAAGATTCCCTTAAAAAAATACATACAGTTTATACACAACAAACATCCACTTATCACCCTTATCCTAACCTTGACAAGGGAAATCAGCTTTCCATGAATCCCTTCCAAGCCTCCACGTCCTATTCTATTCCACCATTCATTAATCCATACCAACACTCTACATACTATCCTAAACAACCTTCAACTAACCCATTCCTATTCACTCCATCCCAAGCTACATATAGTCATGAAAATACATTTGGTCATGGTCTCCAAAATCACATCCCATTGCCTATACTTGAGAGTATATTGCAAGAAAAAAACAAAGGCATGAAAAGATAGCTTCACCTTCATGTAAAGATAAAAGTAGTCCATCCCATGACCCCATACTTAATTCCATAAAATAAATCCTTTCAGACAATCATGTCACCCAAGACAAACCTAACTTTGATCACAACACTACCATTTTTCATGAAATCCAAAATGATTTGCTCATCGAGCCTTATGCCATTCATGATCAAACATTTTAATTTGATCCTATCCAAGTACCAAACACATCCATTTCAAAAAATGAGACAGTTGTCTCCTTTGGACACATACATGATCTTCCTCTAGAACAAGATTCTCCTATTCTAGACATATTTACAAATGATCAAGCTATAGTTGAATTCATTGAAATTTATGATAATGACATAAAGACGCTTTCTACATCACCTTCAAAACACCATTAGAATAATCTAAATTTGATATGTCACCAAATTAGACCAAAGATACAAGTCATAAATTTATCCAACATGTTAATTAGTCTACAACATCTTATCAACTAGGATCATCTATCTTTGTTATAGAAGGATTTGTTGTAGAAGAGAAGATTCCAAGTAACAATGTCCACATACACAATGATGGGTTAGCATATTGTTTTTAAAACAAAAAATAACCCATCTGAAATAGAATCTATCAGAGCATTTAGTATCAAGGAAATGTCCTAGGCCTACATGAGCAAGGAATTCTAGAACAAGTATAATTTCATGCAAATTCTAGACATCAAGGTCTTGGTGATTCTTCAATCAAAAATTATAATGATGTTAGTGATACCTCCTTGATATTGGGCAAAAATTTATCTGATACAAACATCAAAATGGAGGCCATGAGTAGTCCTTTTCATAATTTTTTTTCTAATACTCCTTCCATCCACACCACAAAGTGTCATTCCAACTTGTATGAACCTTCCATTTGGAACCAACAATAGGAAAATTATTATAAATCCAAAGCCCAAAATCAAATGTTAAAGGAAATTGAATCAAGAAAAAATCCAAGTGGACAAATGAAGTTAAAATGGATCCAAAATAAAAATGGATCAAGTAAAGAAAATATTCCAAATCCAAAAGTCAATCAAAATGTGGAGCCACAAGAAAAGAGGAATCCCACATATAATAAATGTCCACCTCCTTAAAAATGGTCATCAAGAAAGGCATATAATATTGTTGGTTCTAAACATTATCCCATTCTAAATACCAATCTCCATCATCCATCACCCTAATTTTGGCAAATTAAAATTCCTAAATCTAAATTGCCAAACACATCTACCATCATCCTTCATAATCGTACATTGTTCCTAAAGTAAAAAAGACATACCTCACAAATCTATCACATCCTGGAAGAAACTCTTTATTGTAAGGATTCTCATGACACTCTATCATGATGTGTGTATTTGGATAAGCCCAACTCTAGTATCAACAAGGATCACAATGGTATTGATCATTTGTATGCAACCACTTCAATCCTGGTAAGACAACTACTTCACAAAGGTCATTATTGGAATATCATGGCCCTAGTCTTTACGTCATCACCATCAATGGATTCAAAACATTCAGTGATCAGATAAAATAGAAAGGCCATCTAGAAATATCAAAAATCGAAAAAAGTTTGAAAAAAAATGAAAATTGTTCCATTGATGAAAACCTAGAAAATAGGCATCTTGGTGACAGCAAAAAAAAGTCAAGAAAAATAGTAAAGAGAAATATTTCGTCTAATAGTGAAAAAAACTTTATGGAACTTTGGATAAGTACCATGATCAAAACCTAGAAAATAGCCATCATATGTAAGATCGATTATTTATGTGGACCATTACACTTGGGGGAAAGTTGTCTCATCTCCCATATGCTTCGCATGGCATTTCTTATGAAATTTCCATATATCCATCTAAGCCCTATCATTTCCATCCATTTTCCCACCTACTTTGATCTTGGTAAGGACTAGGGTACAAACATAAATCATGCTTTTGGAAAACTCATTACATGTCTATCTGTTGGTCGTACACTATCCATGAAATATCACGTAATAGCCTTCTTCGCATTTTCCAAAACCATGTTTCAGAGAAAATTATTTTTTCCTATGTGACATAATCCTTGGAGATTATATGCTAATTCTACCATCTAATAATCCTCATGTCTCTTATATTTTACCAAATCTATCCATCCTCCTTTATACCTATCACTTGTCTTGGATTTCCCTTTTCAACATTCTACGAATCTTCCAGCGTCCCATCTAGTCCTAAAGAAGTCATTCCAAATTCAATAAGTCTAATCTATACAATATTTTTATGCATCCTAGCATCCAAAAGACTCCTTCGCTCTATTTATATCCTCATTTCAAACTTTGATCCTTTAGTCACCTAATTTTCATCCTCATATTGTTTCAAGATGTGTCCTTCCCACATCAAACAACATTGTCATCATCATTATCACCTATCAATTGGTTTTCAGCTTGACTACGAGAAAGATCATGGTTTTCCTTAGATTCTTATGTGTTCATTCTTATAGGCATCATTCAAATGCATTTTTCTTGATCCTTATAGTCACCCTTCATTCATAATATTGAATCAACATAATCATCTGAACTTCAAACAAAAATATTGAATCAACAAGACAAGCAAGCCAACAAGTCTCCAAGTAAAAAATCAATCATTTATCATAATAATCAAACCAATCAAATTGATCAAAACCAATGGTCTTATACATGATTTTTCCTTCCTAAAACTAGACCTTGTCACTCTCACACTCTGTCATTTTCCTTATATAGGTAATTACATGATAAAAAATAGACTTGACATGTTTCTTCTCCTAAAACTAGACCTTGTCAAAACAATCAACCCATCACTGACTTTGTCCCTTAATACACTAGCAAACACTTATTGGAAAATAATCTGAATGACTATTGACCTTGTTGGTCTATTTTGTCTTATCTTTCTTATTTACACCAGTCATGCTACTAGCCACCTTGAGAATTCCCCATGAAGGATTTAGAGGAGCGATGATGTCTAATGAATCGACTCTTTTTTTATTGTTGTATGTGGTTTGTCTTGACAAAAAACTAGGGAAACATGACCCTTAGTATGAGTTAGGACATTCATTATTTGTGACTATCTTTGTAATAGATGGATTACCTTACACACCTTGTTCTATGTCATACCATGGTGTTTGCTATCCATTTTTCATATTTTACCACCCAAGGATGAGTAAATGCAAAATCCTTGTATACAAAAATATATATCAGCAAATTATCTCAACTAGCACTATCTCAACATCCAGGTTCTCTATGCTAACATCCATGTCTTCTATGCTAACATTCATTGCTTCTATGCTCACACCCATCTTTTCTGCTCTAACATTTCTTCTAGTCTGCATCTTCATCATCTTTATCTATTTTTTCTTGTCCTTCATCTTTTATTCCTCTCATCCATTTTGAGAGCACACTCGTGTTCTTTGGACCCACCTTCCTCTCAAGGGGTCATACCACTACCTCCTCATCATCCTTCCTCACCATTTTTACATTGGGGCATATTTTATTTTCTTTGACACAATGCAATAAACTCCATTGTATCAAAGAGGGGAAAATTTAGACACCTAGATATTATCACTAAGCCTATGAATTTATTAAAACCCCATTTTCACCTTTGATAAATAAATAATCTTAATTATTTAATTATTACCCAATGTCATAAATTATTCTATTAATTAAATAATATAAATTATTTAACTAATTAATTTTAGCCTTTTCTGACACAAATAAATTAAATTCTATTTAAGTAAATAACTTATTTTCCTATAACTTTTTTAATTAAATTTCTATTTAATCAAAAAATGAAATTGCTTTTTTCTCTTGCAATGAGATAATGTTTCTATTATTTCAAAATGAAATTTCCCTCTTCAAACTACTTGATTTTGTCGAAAATCATTTAGTTTCCTCTTTCTCCTTCACTTCTGATCTTCTCTTGTCTTATCTCAATTAATTACAACCATTGATTGAAACAAAAATATTATAATCCCAGCCATCCATTGTTTGTTTTTATTTTTATAAATACCACCATCATTCATCATCTTAGAATATCTCAAAAAATATAAAATTTTCATATTGTCATGGTAGTGTGAGAATTCAATATTTTGTGTTGTCTTTGTCATAGGCTAGTTAAATGCACACAAATAATTATAAGGGCAATGATTATTTAGTAGAAAAATGGAGAAGGATGATGGAGGTCATTCAATGTACGCATGAAGATTATGGTGAAATTTTCCTTTATTATTTCATCTCTTGCACTTCTTTTTTCTCTATCATTAGATTAGGAATTTTGAGTTTACTTAATATGATTATTAATATTAATTTTGATTTACAAGAATAAATCATCTAGAGGGGAGTATGAGTCCTAGTTAGGGATTTTTTCACAATTTATAAGAAATTTTAAGAGTTTTCTATGCTTTCTAGTTTGGATGATGTCTAAACCAAATGCCAATGTAGATTTTAGATGATTTTTAGTGATGCAAGATGAAAAATTGCAACCTATATGCACTTTTACTAATGCAATATTTTGAAACCCTAGATGCAAACAAGATCTAGGATTATGATGCACTCCAAATCAGAAAATTAAATTTTCTAGATCTAGGTTAACCAAAATGTAAGATAGAAAATTGTTGCTGGTAGGGTTTAGGACCTAGGGCAACAAAATTTATATACTCCACATTCAAGGATGCCCTAGACATCTCACCCCAGGAGTGGAATAGAGGAAATAAATCTACTATAAGGGTGTCCTAGGGTCTAATTATTAATTTATTGGGGGTTCAGCACCAAGATAGGGCTTGGAAGGACAAATGTAATGCAAATCAAAATGCTTAAACCTAGTATGATGCAATACTTCACTAAATGACCTAAAACTGAATATAAATCAAAAGAGAGAACTACAAGATGAAATGTGTGCACCTAGAAACCTAAAGAAGCCTGAATAAAGTTTTGAAATGTTGAAAACACTAAAAAATTTGCCTATTGGGACTCATAAACCAGTCTAGGCATATTAGTCTCAGATTAGGGTTTTTTGTTTGGAACAAGTTTCTGTAAAAAAGGTATTTAGAACTACAAAAATATAGAAGAATGCCTATAGTGAGACTCATACACCACTTATAGCATATCAATTTCATTCCACTTTTTTAGGAATTCAAAGTTTAGATCTATACTCCTATAGTGTAGGAAAATGCATACCCTAGCATTTTCGCACTTGTTTTGGCCCATCTTTCTTTCTTTATCTCTATTTATGTATTAATTGGTCATAGTTTGCATCCACAAGCCTATTAAAATATATCTTTTTTCTAGAAAATCTTGACAAACATTAATGGATAAATGATAATCTAATGATTTTGGCTAAGTGGCCTTGATTTTTGGGTTGGACCTAAGATGGCACCTAGGGTGTCTTTGTCCCCCTGAGGTCATGGGACCCCCTTTTTAATGAAACCTTAAAAGGACCCCTTTTTGGAGTCTATGCCCCAAGTTTTTGGGACTTGGGACTAAGATGCCACCAAGGGTTTCTTAGTCTCCCTCAAGATTTTTTGGGATTTAATTTCAAATTCTAGTGGGATTTGGCCACCTTTAATTAATGATTCCATATTTCAGCTTGTTGTGGCATAATTTCATAATTTCAGGATATTAAGCATGGATGAGTATAAATATAAGATTCATTCATTCATTTTCATATCTAAGCAATCCTAAGAACACAATTATTCAAGTTTATGAGATCAATAGAAAGTCATCAAAATTCAACCATCCTATCAAGGAGATTGTTGCATCATGTGTATTTTTGACCTAACATTTATGACATAGGGTTTTGATTCAAGCAAGAATTTCAAGTCCATATCTATCAAGCATTCAAGCATTTCAAGATTGACATTCAATCTATCCATTTCACACAAGTTTGTGGACTTCATAGCAAGGGTTTGGTGAGTTGTAACATTTCATGTTGTTCATTCATTATTTCCATCCATTTCATATTATTTGAAGATTTAATTACTAGCAAGGGGTTTGAGCAAGAAAAATACTCATTTACTAATAATCAACAAGTTTTTCTCATCTTGTGTGTTTGTGATTGCAGATTTGGATTCAAGACTTGAAGATCATTTGGAGTGAAAAAATGAAAAGTTGCATCACAAATTTGTCATCTTCATGGAAAATCACCTACCTGCCAGATTCAGAACCTGAGATCTAAGAAGAAGGAAGTGTAGACCTTGGACCTCAAGACCACATTCGGAGATTTTTGAAATTTAGAATTGGACTAAGTCACAACCTAGGGCATCTTAGTCCTCCTCGGGTCAATTTTTATAAATTCATTTAGATCTGGTTCTGACATCTAAAGACTACATTTTCCCCGAAAAATAGCAATGTGACTAAGTCAACAGTAAGTGTATCTTAGTCCTCCATAATAATTATTGACAACATTTTTTCATTTCTAGAATCCTCATTTCATTTACAAAACTTCTAGGTACACATACCCTAACTTGTTGTTGCATAATTCCATTTTTTGCATAATTCATTTATCTTACATTATTAGGTTTTGTGAGTTGAATGCTTATTTTTCTTTTCCAATATTTAGCTTGGTAGTGAACCCCTCAAAGCTTAAAAGAACCCCTCTTAGGTCCTTCCCTATTGAGAATTGAATCACCTTTGAGGTTGATATTCAATCCAATTTGGGACCCTAGGAAAATATCGAATGAACTAAGAGAGAATAGGTGAACACACACATTCCCCTATTTATCTTTAGTTCAACTCCAATCTCTGCTCTTTCTTTCCAAATTGATTTTTTGATCTGAAATCTTGATTTTGGACCTATAGATGATTGTTTGTGAAGATATAAATGTTGCAAATGAGAGGATAACTCCAACAAATTTCTCCAAGCTTGTAACCTAATCTCCAAGGGATATTCAAGCTCTAAGACACCTAGATCTCCAATCACATATGGAGAGAGAGAAAATTATTGATTTGTTAGTAAATGTGGGTTTTCCTTGGTCAAATCTATTTAAGGTAATTAAACCAAATGATGAGATAACGAAATAAGGACATGAAACATGAACAATGATAGCTTGAATGATGTCTTGTAAATCTAGAATCTAAAATGAAATGGCCATGAAGGATGTAAATATAGATATTGGGATAATTCTAGAACAATGATTGACATTAGATCTTCAATGCAACATCACAACACTAGGTCAATAACATGCTTGATGCTTGATATCTTTGACATGATGATGGATCTTGAATTTCTACAATAATTGATGAAGAATTCAACCCCTGAATGCCTTAGAAATAATCTTGAAGGTTTTGTAGATGACCTTGTGAATTCTTGGAATGCTTAACTCTTGGGTGATTGACTTGATATCAAGAATTCTTATTCTTTCTTACGTGAAATAAGGATTTGGAAGCCTATTTATATAGGAAATCCATCTAATATCTCATTATTTAGATCCCATAGGCTAAAATTCATGAAATTTGAACTTAAAACCAAGATTTCCTACTAAAAACCCTAAAAATGGGCCAAATGGGACTCATATATCACACCTGGTATAAGGGTCCCACCTGTGTGGGATTCATATGCCCAAGGTGGCATATCAGTCGCATAGGGATTTTTTAGAGAGAGATAAGGTCAAGGAGTGAATAAATTAAGATTATTTTTTGATATTGTCAAAATTTTGATTGAAATATGCCTTTGTATGTGTAATATAGTGTCTTAAATTCCTATTAAAGATGGTATAAAGGTCATAAATGCAAGAGGGATCAAAAATCAATGTGAATGTGTTAATAAATATACTTTACAACATGAAATTAAGGAATAATAGGTCTTTTTAACTTAAAAAGGGTCCTAAACCAAATGTGAAAGTGTACAACACATTATAATACCAGATTAGGTCCATTTAGAATACAAGCCTCCTAGATTTAATCTAAAGGTGTAAATAAATATAGTTTACAACATTAAATTAGGCAAAATTTAAGTTTAATTAGATTTAAAAGGGACCAAAACCTAATGTGGATGTGTAAGACTCATCAAAACACTAGATCGAGGCAATATTAGGTCCAATTTATCATTAACAGTTCCCCAATCAAGCAAGGAAAAGGCATACATTTTTTTTCATTACAAAAAAAAATTGAAATCATAACACCACACATAAGAGAACAACACATTTACATGGAAAAGCCAATGAGGGAAAAACCAGAGTCAGGATTAGCTCATAATATAAGTAATAGGAAAACCTTTTACAATAGGGCTCACTACTAGAATAGGGCACATTGTCCAAAAGGCTCATAGCTAGGGTTGGAAACCATACAAGAATATAGAAGAATAATTTCACATAGAGAAAACTTCTCAATGCAACAAGGAGTCCACCACAATTTCTCACACACTTTTGTAGTCTCACATGAAATATTTTAGATGCCTTCAACTCACTACCTTCAGGAACCTTAGCATTAAGTTCACACTACTCTAATAACATTTTCATCACACACATCACTTGCATGAATCTCATATATATCTTACCTCTCATTCTCTCAATTTCCTCACTTGCATCAACACCATACATGTTTATATCAAGTCGTACCTCACAAAATTTCTCCAATGTCCCCCACTAGCTATTATACATAAAAATTTAAAATAAGTTGACACCTAAACATTCCCATGGTGGATAGGAACAAAAAAAAATCTATAAAAATCCTTAATTAGGACACAGAAGGATCCCAGATTTCTTCAACATGCTTCCACAAGCCTCACATGTAGTATTAAACATAAGTCCGACCAACACTTGTGCAAACAACAATAATCACTAAGTACATGCTTCCTTAAACCAATCCAAAAAGATAAAATTTATAGAAAACATAATTCACTCAATCTCAATCTAGAATAATCCATGAACTATTTAAGATTCATCAAACACTTCAACTCAGAACAACTAGTAACCTTTATTCACATACTAATAAATAAAGCTCACACTATACTCCACCAAATCAAGTAGAATCTCAAATACAAAAAGATAAAAGAATTATAAGAAACTTCCTGAATCTGCACAACCTAAAGCCAAATAGAAGAGAAATTTGTATCATATTCATTTCTCCTAGGCCAAAAAAAGCATCATTAAACAACTAGTTCACATACTAGTGAAAATATCTCACATTGTACAATGATCCAAAAACTGAAATTTTGAATATAGGAATATCTAACAATCTTGAATTACCTATAAGATCTATACAGGTATATAATCAACATATAAAAAATATGGAGAACAATACCAAAGCACACTATGAACACTTTCACAACATAGTTTACTTTTTTTATCAATATTTCTCAAAAACACTTAGAAACCAAGTACTTGAGACATCATCTTCACTCATTACTTCATTCCAACTCACTTTCAAAGTCTACAATAAAAATAATAACTCCACATACACACAACATTCCCTCAAGGTCTGAAATACACATATACAATATTATTTCCTCCTTTTCAAAATTTTCTCAATATCCTCAACATCTTCATCCCATATTTGACATAAATGACAACACCAATTAGTAGAATTTTTTGTTGACATCAATGAAAACACCATCATACTTGCAACAATATACCCCTTTATCATTTATGGTAACACAAGATGTGAAAAGCCACCAAAGACCACACAGTAGCTCTAAATACTCTCTCCTGATACCTTACATGATTCTCTCTCTCCCTAAGTAGATAAGCTCTTTTTCACATGATTCTCTCTCCCCATTTGAAATCAAGGGAGAAGGATAATTTTTTTACATTGTTCTTCGTTTACATTGAACCAAAAAATTTCTAAGAACACCCCCCCTAGGAGCATACCCAAGAAAATCAGCAACTCAATGAAAACACATTACACTACCTACTCTCCCTAAGAGGTAGCCACAAACATCAGTTCAAAGAAGACATATACTCATAGATCCACTAGATTGATGCATCTCCATATGAATCTACTTCAAATAGGGAGGGGTGATTATCCCCAACCTCTCCTTAAGATACTCAAAAGAATCCTAAGGAAGAGCCTTAGTAAATATATCAACAATCTAATCCTTGGTAGGAACATACTAAAGCTTCACTTCATTCTCCATAACCTTTTCCCTCAAAAATCGATATCTAATAGATATATGCTTTGGTCTTGAATGCATCACTAGATTATTTGAAATTTTTATTGCACTTGTATTATCATAAAAGATAGATACAGGTTCATCATATACAACTTTGATATCATTAAATGTTTGTCTCATCCATAATACTTTTGTAAACATGATGTTGCTGCAATATACTTAGACTTTGTAGTGGACAAATAAATTGAATCACATTTCTTACTCAACCATTATACCAATCTACATCCAAAAAATAATGCACCACCACATGTATACTTTTATTGTCATCAACACAACCAGTCCAATCAATATTTATATATACACTTAATCTGAAAATTGAATCCTTGGGATACCATAAGTCATAATTTGGTGTTCCTCCTAAATATTTGAATATCCTCTCAATAGCTAAAACATGTGTTTCTTTAGGATCTTCTTGAAATCTAGCCACAAGACAAACTACATGCATGATATTTGGTCTAGTAGCAGTCAAATACAACAATCCACCAATCAAAGATCTATACTTGCTCTGATCAGCCTTAGGTGAATCATCATCTTTGATCAACTTACACCAGTCGCCAAAGAATTACACATCAGTTTGGAGTCATCCATTCCAAACTTCTACAACATCTCTTTGACATACGTAGACTGTAAAATAAAAGTCCCTTTATCTATTTGATTGATTTGTAGCCTAGGAAATAAATTCATCTCCCCAAACATTGACATCTCAAGCTCTTTCTACATTTATTCTACAAAATTCTTACACATATCCTCATTTCCATAAAATATAATAGCATCCACATATACAACTCTTATCAAGATTTTTCCTTCCTCAATTTTAAAGTAAAGATTACTATCTATAGAGCCCTTATTGAATCCTTGATGTATCAAGTACCTATCTAATCTTACATACCAAGCTCTCAGAGCTTGGTTCAAACCATATAGAGAATTCTTCAACTTACATACCATATTTCGTTGATTTGATAGCTGAAAACGTTTTGGTTGTTTCATGTAAACCTCTTCTTTCAATTCTCCATTCAAAAAAGAAGACTTCACATCAATCTAATAAACCTTAAAATCTTTATGTGTTGTAAATGCCAAAAACATTTTGATAGCATCCATCCTAGCCATAGAAGAATTTTTTTCCTCAAAATATATACCTTCTACTTGTGAGTAACCCTTACCCACAAATCTTTCGAGGTTGTTTCTTACTATTTCTCCATTCTCATTCAACTTGTTCCAAAATACCCATTTAGTTCTAATTATTTTTTTGTTTTTGGTCTAGAAACCAATTCCCTTGAGTCTATTTTTTATTTTTTCCCATAAGTTCTTCTTCCATTACCTTCATACAATTCTCATCCTTACGTGCTTCACTCGTTGATTTAGGTTTAACTTTATAGATTAAAGATAAGTTTACCTCAACATTGGCAGATTTTCTTCTTGTCAACAGAAATTTCCTCTTATCTCCAATGATTTGATCTTGGGAATGATTATTTTGCACATACTTAGGGGTTTTAGGCGTCTTCTCTGGAGCTTATTCCTCTTCATTCTATAATTATTTTTCATCAATTTTTTCTTCTAATTCTTTGCAACCAATTTCATCTAACACATATCCATCTACTGCAATAGAATTCTACAAGTTTTCATCAAATTTAACATTCTCACTTTCAATTATATTTCTCAAGATTTTGTTGTGAAATCTATTATATTTGCTTCTAATAGAATATCCAAGGAATATGACTTCATCAAACCTTGTATCAAACTTTCCTAAGTTTTCTTCTTCTCTTTTAAACTAACACTTTCTTGCAAACACTCTAAAGAAATTCACCTTTGAAATCCTTCCATACCATAGCTCATAAGGAGTCTTTGTGTTGTTCGTTTTAGCTTGAAATTTTTTAAGTATGTAAAAAATAGTATGAATAGCTTCTCTCTAGTAGAATTTTGGTATATTTTCCTTTTCCATCATATTCCTTGCAACTTATTGAATATTTCTCTTTTTTTTTTTCAATAATTCCATTCTATCACGGAGTTCTAGGGACAAAAAAATGCCACTTTATTCCATGAGATTCACAAAACATGTTAAACTCATTGGAGGTAAATTCACCAACTTTTTAAGACTTCAAAAAACTTATTTTCAAATCCATTTCATTCTCAACCATAGCATAAATTCCTTGAATTTATTTAATGCATCAGATTTCTCTCTAAGAAAATTAACCCATATAATTCTAGAATAGTTATAAATCAAAAGCATAAAGTACCTATCACATTGTAGATTTCTCACCCTTGTAGGACCATAAAGATTTGTATGCAATAATTCAAGTAGTTTTGTATTATATTATTCCTTTCCCTTAAATCTATTTATTGTTTTTTTTTTCAAATTAACAACTCTCGCAAACAACATTAACAGGTTTTGTGATTCTAGATAAATCTCTCGTGCTGCATGAACTAAACTAATTCTTGCCAAATTATCAAAATTCATGTGACACATCCTCCAACTCCGTAACCAAATATCATTAATTTGAGACATAAAGCAATGACCATCAACAACTTTAGGTTGATAGATGTGTTCATCTGTTTTCACACTAGCAGCAATCAAAGTTCCAGATCCTTTTCACATCACACATGCTTCATCCTTAAATACAAGATTATACCCTTTGATAAAAATTTTTATGACACTCAAGTGATTGTGTATTAATCCATTAACATAGTAAATATTTTTAGTAGTATGCTTGTCATCAAAATTGTCACCTCTAGATTTAACTAATCCTCCATCATACTTTTCAAGTTTAACAAAATTACTTTTTTATTTGATAATATGATTAGAGAAGCCACTATCAACAACCCAATAATTATTATCCTCTTTGACATGAAAAGTGGATACCAAAGTACCTTCAACCTTATCCTTCATCTCATGAATACTTTCCTTCATACAATTTTTAGGGTTAGAAGAACTAAATTATATTTTTATTCCCAAAAATAGGCATTCGTTATCATGAAAATCTCCATAATCAGATTCATCATAAAAAATACCAACATCTTCTTTCACATAGTAAGATTTCTTAATCATATTTCCATTATTTTCCTTAATCTTATTATTTAGATCTCTTTCCAGACATCTAGAAGCATAATGACCTATCTCACCATAGCTAAAACATTTGAAAGGTAATTTGCCTTTGTACTTACCAGTCTCCTCTTTCATCTTCCTCACAAAGTTAGCTTCCAAATCATCAAGATCTTCTTCACCTGAATCTCCAACCTTCTCTGATTCACTATCCTTGAAATTAGTCTCAAATTTTTCACCATTCTTTATTTTTCTCATTTCAAATGTAGTCAAAGTACCAATCAACTAATCTCTAGAATAATCGTCAAAAACAATAGTTTCGTCAATAGAAGATACCTTTTCTCTATAAGAATATAGAAGAGATCTGATAACTTTATTCACCACTTTAGATTCCTTAACTGTTGCACCAAGGCCTCTCATAGCACTTACCAACTCATCAACTCTCTAAATGTAGCCTTTAATTGTTTCATCTTTAGGCATATGCATCATTTCAAACTTTTCTTGTTTGAACTTTGGATCTATTGATTATTATTTTAGTACCAAAATTAATCTCAATCCCTACCTATGAATATGTGAGAACTCAATTATTAAGAAGGTTGAGGATTAGCCAAGAAATTAGTAAAATCTACATGACTGTTACTCCTACACTTTGTGCTTTGTTAGAACCAAGAGGGTAATCCCACAATGTAAACTTAGGAATTCACATGACTACACTTGAACAGATTGCCAATAACAAATGCTTCTCATAAAATTGCTCAATAACATAATATGTCAAATAAGTTTGAAGCTCATTTATTAATGTCTTATCTTAGGAGCATGAGAAGACAAAAATCAATACAAAAAAATATAGTTTTATCCAATTGAAAGTATATAAACATAGAGTGATTAGTTGTTGCATCAACCAGAAAATTGAACCATGAATACTTTGCATGGATGAGTGCCCTTATCCAAATACAGAGTCAATATCAAATTATGTAACCCAATAACAACTTAAACAATAGCACATACAGTTCTAAGAAAATTTGTATTACATCATTTCTTTATAACATTCATGATTATTACTACTCATAACTATCCTACCACCCAATTCTTACAAATTATTAATATCACCGGATCACTTACATTAATTCATTGAACTAAGAAGCAAGAATGAAATTAAACATCTATTGAGAAGCAACAAAGACAAACAAAAGAATCCTTGATTCCTTTCTTTCATAACTTATAAAATGAGCACAAGGAGAGATAATAACCATGAAATTGGTATTACTCTATATTGTTATGAAAATTACATACATGAAAATAAACTCTAAACTGAAGACAATTACACAAAACATGCAATGTATTTCTATTACAAATTTTTGCATAACTCAATTTTCAGCCCACCCTTGCTTTTAGCCTTGAATTCTCTATAGAGATGAAAGAGAAAAACAAGCCTTAGGCCAGGAAGCACACCTATCAATATCTCATTGGACAATTGTAACAAATATTCCTTATTCAGATACACTTGAGCCTTTAGGTGGAAATAAGAAACATGAGGTGAAATTAACCCTCATCATTTTAGAGATCAGGTCCCACCTCAAAAAGGCATCATTTGTTCATTGTAACAACTTCAAAATATTCCTCATGCACTCAAAATGTTTTCCCATGGAAAAACCTACGAAGCAATGAAAGTAGATAAAGAAATAAAGTTAACTAATCCATATTAGCACTTGTGCCACCAATCTTCATGTTGATAGGAAAAAAATCTTTTGCAATACTTTATGAAAATCCTAATATGCACTATTTTCAGGCTATGTATTGTTTTATTCCCCTTATAAACTTACTCGGTATATTTTTCCAACCAAGTAGTATACTCCTCCTCAGTGGGACACTTTACATCCAACAAACTCTCTACCTTTTCATTGTGTTGACTATACCTAGTATCAATTAATGCTCTCGCCTCTTTAATAAATATATCCATCCGTATTTCAATCTCTATCAACATATTAATATGTTGATTCAACAAAGTATAGTCAAACATAGTTTGAGGAATTTTAATTCATGTGACAAGATCTCCTAATTCCTCTCTCCATTTTCTAAACTGATGTAACTCACCTTTGTGATTAAATATTGCAGGAATACAATGTTTCACCACATCATTGAATATTCCTAGCTTATTTTGGAGCTTCATACCTATTTTTCCATGAAAGGTGGCTATTTCATTAATCAAATCAAATTTTCACAAATTTTTAGTGATGTTAGTAGGTGCCTTAGGATCCTCCTTCATTTTGGGCACCATTTCTCTTAAAGCACCTACCCTAGTACCCCAATTACTCCATTCCTTCTTGAAAGCCTCTTGTACCAGAAGATACATTGTGTTCACTTCATGAATATTCTTATAGGTAGCCCAAACATCAAATTTTTTGACCAACTTGGTCACCCTATGCTATAATACATCCTCAAAGATCTCATTTGCCACCATAAAAGTGTCAAACTTATCCTTCTTGAAATTTTTCTTTTCAATATTTATTTGATGATTCAAATCTTTAATTCTCAAGGCTAAAGTTTCCTTATTTTATGTAGACAAGTCTAAAGAAGAATAGGATGGCATGGATATTGTTCATATTGACTACACAGCCTAAATAATGGCCCTCATCTTATTTAACTCATCCAAGGGCTTACTATGTTCCTTCACTAAAGAATAATACATTTTTTGAGAAATTTGTGCAGTGTCCACACTAAGAATTGCAAAATGAATAGTTAATTTAGCTACTTGGATAGGAGTTATATGTGTGGCTCTTTTGACCACCAAGGAACCAATATCCTCTTCAATTGGCCTAGCAACCTCATTTTTTCTAGTATTAGGTGCCATAGACCAAATTGCAAGAGTATGCAACTTTAGACTATATCCAGATCCAAAGACCTTATCCTTAAACTACTATTTAGATATTGAAGCCTGAGGGTCTCTTCTTACTACATCATATTCTATAATAGAGGTCATAGTGGATCTTGGTAACACCATGATTCCACTATCTAAGACAATTTTCCTAGCCTCAATGTGAGTAATAGATGCAATTTCAAACTTGATCTTTTCTTCCTCTGCTCTCTCAGCTTATTTTTGATGAGAAGGTTCAACACTAGCCTGAGCTAGTTCAATTCTTTCCTTTATCTCTTTACTCCACTATTAAATCATAAATTATTGAAATTCCTTCGATTGCACAACCTCATCATCTACAATGAATTCATCACATTACTTAATCCTAGGATCATCATCACTTTACTTATCATACCTAATTTTTCTCTCAATGTGATGATAGTGCCTAGCCAGTTCCACCATCAATTCCACATTTACAAACACATTTGGTACCACTAGTTTTCCAGGTTTCATGCCATATAAGTAACATGCAGGATTATTAGAATACTACCTATTTAAAGCATATCAAAATAGTTTCCACCCACTCAGAGGCTTGGTTTTTTCTCAAATTTCACCATCACCATTAATCAACTTTGTGGTCATGACAACTTGACCTATAGGTCTCTTTCCAATTCATAACCCTCCTTTTATATCTCTAGAAGCCTCTTGCATGAACCTTTTTGTTTCCTTCCTTGCACATCTAGTCCTTGTAGACATTGCAAGAATACTTGGTGTAGAGTTAGCTACTACAAATAGTTTCGTCTCAAGCTTAGATGAAACATCCTAAGTTTTAAGTTGTTTAACCCTTTTTTGTTTTGGTTTCCTCTTTGGTCTAATACTAGATTCACTAGGCTTTGGGTCACTCATTTTTGAAATGCAAGGGAACTAGGGTTTCTGATTTTTAACAATAAAGAAGAACCTCCTAAGTATGAAAACACACGAAACTACTTGCAGAGCAGAAATTTTATCCAAAATTTTGACTTGAAACTTATCACCAAATTTAAACTACCACTAATGGATAAGCAAATAATCTTCCCAATTACCTATCAACCTTCTAAACAATTTCACTTCAATATTTTGGCTAGGAGGAGATATATAGTTTTCTTATGTAGGCGAATGATTTACATACTTGTTGTATTAGTTCACCTGAGCTTCACAACTTCTTCAACTTTTGGTACTATTTTCCTCTTCCAAGCAAATCCAAATACACAACTAACTAGGAACTTACCTTATTTTATGGAGAAGAGATAGAAATGCTACCATTAATGTGTGATAGTATGTTTTGCATGAGTGAAATGACATTTAGCCATTCATGTTCAAACCCTGGGCATTGATTTTGTTTTAAAACCACATCAATGGTTCTCAACTCACCTCGCTACTTTCTTTCTTTCTTTATACAATGTCCTCAAAATTTATCCACATTGCCCATTCATTCAATGGTCATCACTTATCATTGGCATGTGTCCTCCTTCATCAGCTCCATCAGTGATGCAAGCATCCACATGATGATACCTTAACCCTTGGATCAATGGCTCATCCTCAATCACGTTCATCCTCCCACAACACATCGCTAATGTAACTTTGCAATTTGGATCCTATTAGCAACATGTGATACAAAAAATAGGGTAGGTTAAGAAATGTACACTGGCATGAGAATCAACGATACAAAAGACATCACACCTAATATTTTTTCAAATCAGTGAAAGAAACTTGAACAAAGAAATTCATCGATCATCGCTCTTTTGGAACTTAAGCTTTTGAACGAATATGTGATGAGTAATGGAAGAAAATACAAAAGCACTAGGCCATCGCTCATTGGTAACGCTCTTCATAAATTTGGCATGAAATTAGTGATGAGAGATCCTTGATGACATTGAGTACTTGTATCATGTATTACTAATGTAGAAATTATCATTTAAAACCTATCTGCAATACACAAAGTTCAGGAGATCCATCATATCGCTCATCACTATTTATAAATTTACCTTTTCAAAATAATTCACAATGAGTGATGTAGAGAAGAACATGAACACCAAAGGCCATTTCTTATTGCTATTACAATTTTAAAGTTTAAAATCCATTGGTGATCAATGATAAAAGGAGAAACAAAAAAGAATCGCTCATCACTCATTGAAATCAGGAGCTCCAAAATCTATTTGTGATGAGTGATAAAATGAAATACCATTCATCACCTATCACTGGTTCAAAACATACACTCTAGAATAAATTCACAATATGCAATTAAGAGAGATGGCCAATGGAACTTAAGTGAAAAATTTTAAGCACGTGTTCATAAGTTGTTATAATGAAGGGGACCCTCTAGGATGACATGAGAGAAGGACCCAAAATCTTCTAAATCATGAAATGAAAAGGATGTAAAGGTGAAAAGGCCCCTTACTTAGCCTTATAAAATAAAAGGAACTCAGACCTAGGCATGGGAGACTGGTTACCCTACAATGGTGAATGGCATAAGATGTTTTAATGTGACAGGGAAAGAGGAATAGGAAGTTAATAGTGAAATAGAACATTGGATGAAAAAAAGGACTCTGAAAGTATTACAAGAGAGGATTCAGAATATTTCAAAACCCTACAACAGTGATGACAAGCAGGAATCAAAGCCCTTAGATACCAGCCCAGTATTTAAAAAGTTGCAATATTTTGAGATGGAACATAAAAAAAATTCAAGTTCCAATAGTGGCTCCCATTGGGGACATCTTTTTATCTAAAATAGAGTGAGAATCCAGAATCTCAGGTGAAGTAGAATGACAAAACACAATAGATCAAAAACAAGGGGACTAGGCAGACAAGGTAGCAAGATACAAAATAAACACAACCAAAGAATACACACCTATATACATAATGTACAAAACCTATCACATACATTTAAGATAGCATACTTATGAGAAGTATGGCTTTAAGAATTTTCCATTTACTGGTAGTTTAAAATGTTCACCTATTAAGCTTTGGAGGAAATAAAAATCCTCCCCATGTGTGCTAGCTATCAAATAAGGGCCTACCCAGAATGATTCAAACTTTCCATGTTCACCCTTCTCTTGATCCCTTGCATTCTAGGCTAAAACCATACTATCTACCTCAAATTTTGTGGGAGAAGATTTCTTATCATGTAAATGCTTAACTTGCAATTGTATCTTCATATTCTTAGCATGAGCTTCTCTTCTAGTCTCATCCAACTATACCAAATTATTTATTCTGTGTTGCATATCATCACATATCTCTTCATCATATTCCTACACAAATTTATACATCTTCAACAGGTTATTCTGTGGAAATATATAATCTATACCATATACTAAGCCAAATGGTGAATAATCAGTAGCCTTTTTTACAGTCACTCTATCTGCCCAAAGTGCCAATTTCAGTTTTGAGCCCCAAGATTTTTGCTCATCTCCATCACTCTCTTGATGATCTTCATCAAGATCTTATTGCTAGACTCAAACTAACCATTTCCGTCAGGATGGTAAGGTGAAGAATAATAAAAATGTATACCATGTTTCTCATTAATGTCTTTGAACTCCTCAGACCTAAAGCACGTAGCATTATCTGAGATGATTTTTTTGTGGACTCCAAATCTAATGAGAATATTATTTAAGAGGAAATATACCACCGCCTTGCTTGTTTCTTTCTTAGTAGGTATTGCTTCTACCCACTTCCTGAAGTAGTTACTGGCAACAAGGATCCATGAATGTCCTCCATTGAAATTTTTTGGTATCTCTCTAATGTAGTAAATTCCCCATTGTTGGAAAGAGGCTTGAATAGTTATAGGCCTAAGTGGTAAACTTCCTGAAAACTTCAACTTTGGGTGATCCCACAATAGTGGTTTACAATTTTTGGCCAAACTGGACACTAAAATGATTATTTTTAACTAAATCTGCACATTTGAGCACCTATAGTGGCTAACCCGTGATGAATTTGAAGATGATGCAAACTAGATTCTCATCAAATTTCTTTTGTAGATTCTAAAAATATTTTTTTCAAAAAGTTTGGAATCAGATTGCACTTTTTTTTCCATCTCCCACAAAAACTAGTTTATTTGAGAAAACAACATTTTAAAAAAGTGACGCACATCGTATAGCACATAATTTTTTTTACATGAAGGATAAAATTATAATTCTTTCAATTTTAGTTTTATAACTCTGATATATAGTGCTTCCACTTGGTCATATAAATTTTTATTAAATATTTTTTCTTTAATCAAGTTTTGAAGTCAAACCAACTACGATTAGACATAGCACGACTGTATAATGCATAACTTTTTTTTGTATATATCAAAATTCAATTTATTTTTTTTGTTGTATCAAGGACTTCAATATCTGGTGCACTCATACTTTTTTAATTTTATTTTTGATAATTTGCTATTTTTACACATGTGGAGAACAAAGACCTTCATTTTCGGTGAAAAACCTATGTTTAATAAAACTAAAAAGACAAATAAATAATAAAACCACAACATATTAAAATTATATTCATTGGATATCTCTTTCTAAGGACTACCATAATAATTTCAATTAAATTTTAAATGAATCCATTTGATCCCCCAAAAGGTAAATCAAAAGTGTTTTTTTATCAGCATTTTGATAGGTGTAAAGGAGACTCATATATAGGTATGGTTTAAAACTAGCGAGGTTCTATCAAAGGGGGTTTGATCTAAGGTGGTTTGATTAAAAAATATTCAATTGGAATCATAAAAATGGAAACTTTTAAAGCTTAAATTATTATATTTTCTAAAAATGTGCGATTTTAGCAAAAATCGGTCCCTTTCATAAATTGTAAACCAGCTTTGTGGGATCACCCCTTGACTAAAAACCTTTGACATAAATCACAAGTTTTAATAAACTTGTGAGAATCCTTAAAAATAGTAGCTCACAAGAAGCTTGCTCTTATAATCTTGTGTGTCATGGTATTTTCCATATAATGACCACCACACACTCCATTAAGCATCTAATGGAAAATTTCTAATGCTTTCTTTCCATCCACACTTATAAGAAATATACCATATAGGTTTTATCACCATAGTTCATTATCAATAATCACAAATTTGATGGAATGAAACTTTAATGTCCTCTTGTCATTCCCAACCATAGCTACAGGGCCTAAAAATTTTGTAAGTACTAGAAAATTCTTCTATACCATCCACATGTTTGCATATCATAGATAGGTGCAACATCAATCAATTTTGTTTGATTTATTCGGTTAGCCTCTAGATTAGCTTCTTTCATTAATTTAGCTAGTCCTATCTCTCAATAATTTTGTGATCTAAACATCAATTTTAAATTCTTGGATCATGTTGATCCATACACACCTTCTACTTGTAGTCTCCTACTGAGTGAAAATATCTTTCACAACAGTGCTTGGTACGAAGGCTATGATAGTAGCTCCTTGTAAGTAAGTCATGAAATTCTTTAAAGCCTTAACCAAAGTGTATGCTTGCTTCTAATATGTTTCATATTTCAGCTCTACAACTTGTAAAAACTCTAAAAAATGCAATGGGTTGTTCAAATCCCACCTCATTTTTTTGTAATACAACCGCAACAATGGTATGAAAAGAAGAAAAAGACAAAATGTGCATCAGCTTAGAGAAGTCAAGAGATTTCAAAATTGGAGCCTCCTTAATTTCTTGTTTGATCTTATTGAATTCCTGACAAGGTTCCTCACTCCAAAGCACATTTTTTCCCTTCTTCAACATCTTAGAAATAGGTCTTGTGATTTCTACAAGGTTAGTCACAATCCTTCTCAAAAAAAATATTTTCCCAAAAAGAGATTGAATTCCATTGACATTTTTTGGCTGAGTGATCGTGTCTATGGTTTCCACTCTTTCTGGGTCTATTCTTATTCCTTCCTTAGACACAATGTGCCCCAAAAAATTTCCCTCAGTGACCCCAAAATAAAATTTCTTTAGATTCAGAGATATCCCATATTCTAAAGCTTTGACAAGAGGCCACATCCATAGCCCTTTGGAAAGTGGCACCTACATTTGTTAAACCTAATGTAATCCTTACATAGACATAGGTGCCCCACAAAGTAGTGAATGCAATATTATACTACTTAGACTCCTTTACCTTTACTTGGTTATAACCTAAGAAACCATCCATCATTAACAGTAGCTCACAACCAGTAACCTTTTGTAACATGGTTTCCATGTTTGACAATGGGTAATTGTCCTTTAATGAGGATACATTTAGGTTTCTAAAATCAACACACAATCTTATGTCACCATTTTTTTTCTTATTGGTATCAGATTGGATACCTATGAGGACCATCTAATGGGTTTTATAATACCAACATCTCTCAACTTTACCAACTCCTCTTGCATCTTGGGAGCTAAAGTAGGATTAATCGGTCTTTGCTTCTACCTAAATGGTCTAGCATTCTCTTTCAAAGGAATCTCATTCTAAACAAATTCATCTCTGTAAGCTCTCAAGTCATCATATGACCAAGCAAAGACATTGTTGTATTTTCAAAGTAAGGCAATTAACATTGCCTTTACTTTTGGCTTCATCCTTTTCCCTACATATACTTTCCTAGGGGAATTTTTGATCCCCAAATTTACTTCCTCTGGGTCCTCAGGATGAGAAGCAGATGTCTTAACCTTCCTTTTATTGTGATTATCAAAGACTCTTTCAAGTGCTTAAGTCCTTTGGCGATTTTCTTATCTTTAACAAGATCACCTCATTTCCAAATATCGCATCCTTTCCATAAATACTTTCAACAAATACACCAAAGTCAATCTCTTGAACTTCATATTCATCAACACAGTTTAAGAAATTCAGAAGATCCTCATTATCATTGAAAATATACTAGTTGTACACATTGTTAAGAATAGAAGACCTTGTATGTACCTCAACCTTACAAATGCCTATTAAATTTATGTCGTTTGATTTTAATGCAATGTTTGCAAGTAAGCCAGCTCGTCTATTCTGTCATCTTTCCATCTAGTCAATTCTGAAAGCATCAAATTGCTCAATAGAATCCCAGAAAAAAATTTAGTATTGCTTAAATATATTATTTTTGTAGGCATATTTGGCCCTTACTTGGGATATCACAAGCTTAGAATCACCAATTTCCATTAACTTCTTTATTTTGTGCTTCTTAACCAATTTTGATCCCAATAATAAAGATTCATACTCTACCACATTATTTGTATAAAAAAATTACAATGTGAAAGAGAATTTATAAGTACTACCATTAGGTGCATACAAATAATATCTCTACACCAGACCCCTCTTTGGAACTTGCACCATCAAAGTACATTTTCCAAAGTCTGTTACTATCTGATAATCCTAAAACCTCATTTTTAATAGGTACAAGACATCTATTAACCTCTCTTGGTACTTCTTATATCTTGAAATCATTGATATCAGTGTCTATGAAAAGAACTCTGTAATATTCGGGAGCATGCTCCAACATATGTGGTACCTTTGGTTCTCTCATTACTTCAACATCCTTACCATCAATGGAAAATGTGGCATAAGACATGTCACATTTCATACTACCTCTCATAGATGCACTCTATTTTTGAGATAGAAACATTCCATAATTAGGTGGGATATCCAGTATCACCACACTCATTTTGAATTATTTGTAAGGGTAAGTTGCTAATTTGTAGGGAAATTCATTTATCACACTAATGCCAGGGACTTCTCTTGCATCCATGGAATAGCACTTTCCATGAGTTCTATCAAATTTTAATCCTAGTGCGTCCATGATTTTAGCTAGCATGATGTTGTTGGATGCCATAGAGTCAATAATAAAAAGATTTATAAAAAAATTCCCAACCACTAGGGTGAGGAAAAATGAATTTATCTTATTAGGACAAGTGGTCACTAAATTTCCTAGGAAGATATGGGGAATCTCAATAATGATTCCCTCAAATTCCTTCTCTTTCTTCTCATTTTCACTTAGTTTAGGTGGAGTGGGCACCACTAAGTCATTACAAGCCATAGTAACACCATTGGTAAGGGCTACTACCTTTTGCTTATGTTCCTCTATTCTCATCATTTCAAGAAAATTCATAGATACATTCACTTGGCTAAGTAATTGAAACATATAAACAAGAGTATACTTGGGTAATTCAATTTGGAGCATACCTTGTTCATTATTGCTCTCCTTCTATTGATTTTTTGTTGCCTCAGTCCTATTCTGAGCATCCTTCCTCATGCCTTCAATATTTTTCCTTTGTGTCTTTATCTTCTCAATAGGAGATTTAAATTCTTGAGTAACTTTTGGCTTTTCTGCTCTCTTAGCCAAAATTTTGTCTCCCCTACCTTCTTTAGCCTTGTCTGCTTCCATTTTTGCATCAGGATTGTGCTCTTTATTCTTGGAATTCTTCTCCTTGACTAAAAGACCAGCAAGATTACCTTTCTCACCACCAACCATTTTGTTCCTCAACTGATAGGAACTTCTAGCTTGGGTAGCCAAGGCTATAGTGTATTTAGTAAGCTCCTCCTCTAAGGGACTTCTTAGTGAAACACTATCCTCTATTGCTTCCAAATTTTACACTTCAACATCACTATCAACATCCTCATCAAAGAGAACTTGTTGATGATATGTACTAGTGATTTGAATTTAATTATCTACATCCACTTCATAGGAGTCCACATCCGAAGAGAATTCACTTTCAAAAACATTAGAATCACCCATAGTCATAAGCACATCAACTTGTTCCTCATTTTTTTGATCAGATTCTTTAGGGATATCTTTGTCTACTTCAACCATCTATGCAAATACACATTCTTCAAAAGAATGTGGCATTAGGAAAGTCATGCAACAAGGGGTATCCTCAACAAAATTTCCTAAATTCTTCTATAGAGGATCTGGAGGGATCTTACTCTGGGTATTTCTCTCATTATTCAAAATAGGTTTTCCATTATACCAACTGGTATTATATGGTTGGTCTTGAAACCAATGAGGTCTCTCATTTATTTGATAATTTTTTGGTTGAAATTTTTCTTGTTTCACAATTTTATCATTTATAGTTTTCATAAAATTGTCAATCTTGTCTTCAAGAGTTCCTCCTTTAGCACCTGAACTCTTATCTTCCCTTTTTGAAATTTTGAAGAGTTTTGAATCATCTCTTCTACCAACTTTACTAGTTGCTATGCTAATATTCACAATATGCTCCACCATCTTGAAGGCTTCCCTCAAAGCCTAGGGGTTCTTATCTAGTAGGTGATAAATCATTTTTGTATCAAAAGCATTGCAATAATTTATCAAACATACATGATCATTCAATTGTAAATGAGGAGGAAACCTCTTCCTAGCCTTTTGGAATCTCATATTGAACTCAACCATAGATTCATTAGAACCCTTAGCAATAGTATTAAATTGATTGAATAAAAAATTTGAATCCATCTTGTCACCATATTTCTCTCTAAACACCCTCTTGAATTCTTCCCAAGAGCCAATGCTCTTGGTGGGAAAACTTCTATACCACTCTCAAGCATCTTCAATGAGAGAATACATAAACAAATTCATCTTGAAATCTTTTGCCTCTACCTCAAAATGATCCATAACATTAGTAAATGCTTTGAGGTGATCCTCACCACTTAAGGTATTATTACCTATATAGGCACAAATTTGCACCCCTAATGCAAATTCCCCTTTTACCCCCTTCCACTTTAGAAAAATTAAGGTGGAGGATTCATTCCACATAAGCCCATTGCTCACATCACACTTGGCACCTTGTTTGTGTGTTGGTAGAGGCATTTCTATCAGGGATCCCACACAGTGTGCAGATGTTCACACAACGTGCTTAGATCCCTGGAAGATTCCTATAGCTAGAGACTGCAAAAATGTTATACTTGATATTGGGAGTCGGAGTGTAATTCCTTTCTTAGGCTGGCTGACCTGAATATAATCATTTTCTTCATTCTTCCTTCATATTCTTCACTCCTTCATCCATTTTCATCTTTTTCACAAGTCTAGACGTTCTCTCCACTATTAGGAACATTCACTACAAGCTTTGTAGTAGCACTTCATACTTCATAACAACAATCTACCACTCCATCACTTCGATAGTGCAAGCACAAGACAATCCATTGCAGCAGAGCCTTAAGTTCCTCTCATCTTTCTCCTCCACTAGCCTTGAGTGCTTTGGATGGAGGTGGTAATATCCTCTTATCTTCTCCATCATTTGGTTGAGCAAGGATATACTATTTTTTACTGTATTTTTCAAACTTTTCTTGTATTTTCTTCTTTATGATATTATTCCTATCATTGCAAACTTGGTTGTTAGTGGAGGTGGAAACACCAAAATGGGGATCTACTAAGGTAGACCCCTAAAAAACCCCCTAAAATTTTCCCTCCTTACTGTGTGTAGGTAGATAGATCTTGGATCAAGCTGGTGATGAGATTTTTGTATGAAGTTATCTTTGTCACCCATTTGGTAATCCATTTCCTTTATCACGTTCATGTTTACATTTAACACTTCTTAATCTTGTTCTACACGTTTACAAGTTCTTAAACTATGTTATTAGTCTTTCTTTTAGAGCTTAAACCTTGTCTCTCTGGTTTTTTGGCTGTACAGGTGCCAGCACACCTACGAGATGCCAATGCATCACACTGTCATCCTAGAACCACACTTATGTCTTCTACCAGAGAGCTACTTGAGACACAAAGTTGACTCTAAATATTGACTCTCCCGATTTACTTCAACTCTTAGGTTTGAATAGTGATCGAAGGACCTTATAGTCCTCATCATTCTCATCCTGTCTATCCTAACCTTCCTTTTAACTTAGGTAAGTTAGGGTATCCATACTGCTCTTGGCCTTTCATGACCTAGGGCCTTGTAGTGGTTGGTCCCCCTGTCACATTTTTGGTGAACCCAATGTGAACCATTTTCATTTCATTTTGTGATACTAAAATTCCCTTTGCGCATGTCCTAGGACTGTTATAGTTGTGTTCATTGTGATGCTTCTTCCTTGCAACCCAACCTACGTCCCCTAATAGGCATAGTTAGAAGGTTTTGATGGTGTTGTGCAACGAAACCTCAATTGGTCACTATCATATCTAGTAAACCTTTGGAGGCTTTGTAGAAATACTATTTGGTGTGTGTGATGGCCTCTTTCTTAAACCAACCTATTCCCTCTGCAAAGATTATGAGCAATGGTACTAGTGCAACCTTTACTTCGCAGGACTTTCTGATGGGCTTCAATAGGAAACCATCTACTCTCTACATTCCTACAAGGATTAATAGCAATACTATAGCCGGTGTTATCATTGATCTGAAATCCCAAGTGAGTATCATAACTAAGGAGATAATGCTATTCCTACATAAGGATAGATACGACACACCTAAGAGTACCGTCTGCACACATGACAAAATTTTTGTACCTCCTATAGGAAGTATTGTCCTATCTAGGGATAACTTTAAGAAATGACCCCCTCAGCAAAGGTGTAAAATCCTAGCGAATCTTTCTTTTTATTTGAATTTTTTTTTAATTTTCCCTGGTAAATCTTATGCATGTTATGAAAAAAATTATAAAATCTTCGTGAAACTTAATGAATAATTGGTAAAAAATATTATCACAGTGGCGAATCCTAGTGAATAATCACTAAAAAAATTAATTATAATGGTGAATCTCTCCTTTAAAAATTTGTATAGTTGGTCGGCACAATTCCCCAATTTTTTATTTTTATTTTTAATATTGAGGTAGGGACCCAGGGATGGTAGCCACCAGTGGGGTGAAGGGGCAGTGCCCCTTGCAGGGGTCAAGGGGGAAGAGCCCCCTTGTGGGGGTCGAGGGGGCAATGCCCCATCGCAGGGTTTGGGGACAACGACCTCGACATGCTCCTATTGAAAATTCACTATTGAAAATGCATTGGAGCACACATGGCTGAAGTTTTTTTAAAAAATATCACTTGAAAAGTAAGACTAAATGAAACTTGAAAATTTTACCATCAATTAGCTTTTAACTTGGATGGCTATAAGTTCATTCTGTGAGTGAATATCGGCATGAGTGAACATCATCGGTGGGACACTTGGGGATGTCCCACCGATACAACGATGATGACATATGTGATGAAATATTGGAAACAATGAACAATGGAGATCAAACAAAGCTTTGATCTAGTGTCTTTTTGGGAGCTTGGCGCAGATATTGTAGATTCACTTCATGATTCTTTGGAATTACACAAATGATGTACCTATTCCTTGGTGGAACCCAGGTGGAGTATGGAAGCCCTATCGGCATGAGTGACCATCATTGGTGGGACACTTAGGGATGTCCCACTGATACAACAATGATGGTGTATGTCATGAACTATTGGCAACAGTGAACGGTGGAGATAAAATTTCAGGCCTCAACAACCTTTTTAAAAGGCAAATGCATAAAAAGTCATAGAATTGACTTGCAACCATTCAATTAAAAAGCTAATTGATGGAAATAAATAAAAAACCTATTCAAGGCTAAAATATCCTTAGAATGAAAAGGTAAATTATTATTAGTGGTGATATTTCCCAAAAATTAATTTTAGGTATATTAAATTAATGGCGAATATAATTAATATAGGTAATTACAGTGTAAACTACTCGTGAATCAGTTTCAATGACGTATTGTTTAAAAAATAATACTTTGGAAAATTAATTGAGACAAATTTATTTTCTGGTAAAAACCTGGTGATTCAACATCCTTTCTAACATGTATTATTCATCATTTTTGGAGGTCCCAATTTCAAATATTTTCCAATTGATGAAGATTCACCACTAAAGTTTTGCCTCGTCCTGTCGGTCCTCATTTGACCTAAATCTATGAACCTTAAATTTGACATTATCATGACGTCTGAACTCTTTAGGGTGAAGCTAGGCATCCCCTGGATGGTAGCTATGAATTCAGTTCCATCTATTATACACAAGTGCTTGAAATTCGTTCATAGAGGTTCAATACATGTTGTCCATGACACCGGTTATAAACTACCAGTTGCACATGGTAGGTATACCTTAGATTAATTTTGGCCTACACATATTGGTCCTCTCCCACCTAGGATGGACCTCCTATATTGCACATATCAAAACTGTAAGAAAGGGTGTTCCAGGCTAAAAGTAAGATACCCTCCTTTGCCTTATGTTATTTCACATAGGGCTTGCGTGAAAGGTGATAGTGACTCCAACCATGCAAATAGAAGAGAAGAAGAGAAGCAATCCAAAGATCATCCTTCTTCCTCTTCCATTTTTTGGCCTAATGCTTCCTCTCACTCTATTGTGGTACCATATGCTTCTATCTCGCACCTATGATAGAATCCCATGGTGCCTGCTTGCTGAAGGGCCAAGTGTCCTACATTTAAGCATCATGTCTTACCCATGGAGCCTATGACCATTTTTTAGGGTAGATAGAAATCCCCCTATGGAGATTCCTCTCTATCTCAGCATCTGTAGCCTCCTACTATTCCTACTCCTAGGATAGTGAAAAGAAAGAGGCCCACTGTCAAGGCATTAGAGTCAATTCCCCCTACCATTTATGAACCATATCTTCCCGCTCCCATCATAGATTCCATCCCTCCGCTATAGATAGCCATGGAGGAAACTCTCATGGTTAAGCAGGAACCTCCCCTGCCTTCACAAACTTAGGGTTCTAGTTCAAAGAGTTGTAGAAATCACCTTGCGCGCAAACACAGACATTGGTGAAAGGATATTTTGGTTGAGCAAGCCTCCTTACAGAAGAAGGAAGAGGAGATGGCTACTCCTCCTGCAATGTCCTCCTCTCTCTTCCCTTTTTTTCTTGTCGCAACTAGCTCTGTTCCTCCTCTAGCTTTCGTTGCGAGCACACATGCACTTGGAAAGGTGCAAGTGTTTATCGCTCCTTCCATGGATCCACCCTTGTTGAAATTCACTATAGATGTCTCACCTTCCCCAAATCCTGTAGACATAATTAACACCTCGATTGTGTCTATTGTGGTTCTTTCCTCCTCTCCCTCTACCCAATTGGCTTTGTTTGTGGGGAGTACGCCTCCTTTGACAAAGAAGAAGGTAGATAATGGTCCCTCCAGTAGTGGAGGATGCAAGAGGATCCCACCTTCTCTGAGAAGTGGCTCGCACTGACTTTTTTTATCTAAGTAACATAACTAGCTCTAGCCTCCCCTGAGTTTGTCACCGCTCATGAGTCTCTTGGTGAGCTTAATGGTAAACCTTAGGTGTGAACTCCTCCATCTGTCAAGGTGAAACTTGGAACTTCCATCAAGTGTATGTTTAACTTGGTAGATGAATTTTTGACCTTGTCAGCGATCTTCACAAAGTCGTTGACCTTAGACCCACAAGAGTTGAGTGATGGAGACCTTACAGGTCCATCTACCTTGCCCCTTGTTACTGGAGGATTAAAAGCTCCCCCCCTTAACATTATACAATCGTAGGCTCATCATCCTCCCCCCTACAATGATCTAGAGTGGGAAGTTGATGACCTCTTGGTTGACGAGTGTTAGGGGGAGATCCTCTTCTTGATCTTTAGATTAGATGTGTGCGTGTTGTGATATTTTCCCCCATGATCATGCTATGTGTGCCTTGATGACCCTTGTCATCCCTACTGGTGCTTGGATATAGGTGTGGAATTTGTTTTATAAGAATTCTTCTATGTGTATCATCCTTCTTCCATGTTTATGATTGAATTTTGGAAAATTGAAAATGATGCAATGTGTTGGGGGAATTTAGGCTTCCTTCCATGTTGACCCAATTTTTTATATTTACTATGTCTTCCATTCATTCTTCCTGATCTGGTTGGGGATTGATGATCTTTCACCTTTCACCACGGTGAACTATTACATAAATAAATGAAAATCTAACCTCGTGAAACCAGATCCCCTATGCCCTTTGTTTGTATTCCATCCTCTCCTATTTTACCTTTATCTTTCTCTGTCCTTTTCTTGAATTGTCCCTTTCATGTGTGAAAAATCCACTTCTACATTGCTTGATCTTTAGGAAATACATTTTTTTTCTAACAAATATTTCCTCAAAGACCCTTCACACACTTCTTTGTTAGAATTGCATTCTTGAATTGAAACCCTAGCGAAACATGTTTCCTTCATCATAGGTTCATAAATAAAGGACTTAGACACCTTCCTCTGAAGTGGGAACACCTTTGATCTTCCCCTCGCATGGGGGCATATCATTCCTTTTGAATTCCTTGATGATGAATCGATTAGAGAAAGAAGGCATTGAATTTTGAACAATCTGTCCCTTGAATAGACCCTTTCTCTTCATGTTCGGTTCCTAATGGATCCCTTAAAATGGTTTACCTCTACTGAGTTCTATGGCAGCTAGCTCGGGGGAAGCTTGACTAGACTGGTTTCACATCTTCACGTCTAGTCTAGGAGTAGGCTGACTAGACCTACTTCATATCCTTACATCCAGCTTGGGGGAAGCCTAACTAGACCTTACCTTTCAAATAGCGTGTCCCTTCAGTGGACCTCTCTTCCTTTTTCAGGGTTCTCAAGGGATCCCTTTGAGAGTATTTTTCAACTTAGTGATGGTTTAGATGATTGTTTGTTCATTGGCCTGTGTGTCTACTTCCTGATGTGTTATATCCATGAGTAAACATGTCACTGTCCTTGACTCTATGGAGTCCCCTCTACTCAGTGTCCCTCATGTGAGAACTCTTGGGGGATACTTTTATTTCATGTCTGCAAGTCTATGAGGTGCTTTCCTAGTTTCCTTCATGTGAGTGTTCATGAAGGATGCCTCCCTTGCAGGATTGTGAACCTATAAGGTGCTTTCATTCTTCAGCTTTATAGTTTTGTGCAACTATGAAGCCCTTTCCTATGCTTCTGAGTTATCCAGGTCATGATTTGCTTCCTCATCAGTATAGGTATACATCTCTAACCTTACTACTCTACTTTACTGAAGCACTCATCAGTACTCATGCTCGCTAAATTTGGAGAAAAATTTATAGGCATGAATTTGCATGCCTAATGAAAATTACCCTTTTACCCTCTTCCACTTGAGAAAACCTAAGATGGAGGCTTAATTCAACATAAGTCTACTACTCACAACACACTTTGCACCCTATTTTTATTTCAGTGGCAGTGTTTCTATCAGGGAAGCCTATGCAGAATGCAAATGTCTGTGTGGTACACTTACGTCCCTAGTAGATTCATGTGGCTAGAGACTGTAGAAATGTTACATTTCCTATTGGGAGTTGAAGTATAATGCCTTTCTTCGGTTGGTCGACCCGAGTATAGTTGTTTCCTTAATTCTTCCTTCATATTCTTCACTCCTTCATCCACTTTCATCTTCTTCACAAGTCTAGAAACTCTCTCCACTCTTAAGAACATTCACTTCAAGCTTTGTAACAACACTTCACACTTCATAAAAACAATATACCACACCATCACTTTGATAGTGCAAGCACAAGACAATCCATTGATACAGAACCTTGAGTTCCTCTCATCTTTCTCCTCCACTAGCATTGAGTTCTTTGGACAAAGGTGGTAAGCCCCTCTTATCTTCTCTATCATTTGGTTGAGTAAGCACGTACTATTATGTAGTGTATTTTTCATACTTTTTTTGTATTCTCTTCTTTATCATATTATTCCTATCATTGCAAACTTAGCTATCTATGGAGGTGGAAACACCAAAATGGGGGTTTGACTGAGGTAAACCCATAAACAGCCCCCTAACATTTTCCCTCCTTGTTGTGTATAGGTGGAGAGTCTTGGAGGAACCTAGCGAGGAGATTTTTGTGTGATGTTATCTTCATCACCCTTGTGATAATGTACTTCCTTTATCACATTCATCTTTACATTTCACATTTCTTAATCCAATTCTACATGTTTACAAGTTCTTAAACTATGTTATTAGCCTTTCTTTTAGGGCTAAAACCTTGTCTCTTTGGTTTTAAGGTCATATGGATGCTAGCGCACTTGTGAGATGCCAGTGTGTCATGTTGTCATTCCAGAGCTGTTCTTTTTTCTTCTACGAAAGAGCTACTTGAGACACAAAGTTGACTCTAAAGATCGACTCTCTTGGTATCCTTCATTTCTCAGGTTTGTAGAGTGATCAATGGACCTTATAGTCCTCATCATTCTCATTCCATCTATCTTAACCTTCCTTTTAAGTGAGGTAAGTTAGGGTAGTCATACTCCTCTTGGCCTTTTGTGACCTAGGGCCTTGCAGTGCTTGGTCCCCCTCTCTTACATTACTAGAGAATTTGACCATAGAAATATTGAAATCTATAAGGAATGGGTTAGGGTAGCCAGGTATTCTGATGAAACACAAATACTAGTATCTATCTACTTAGAGTGGACTCTTAGTATGTCAATCCTCATGATAATTTTTTTTCTCATCATTTATTTTATTATTAGATTGACTTCTATCCTTAACCTTTCTACTTTCATCACTACCACCTCCTTTATTGCTTCCTTCATCATCTTTAGATTAGGGATTGTTATTATTATTATTTCCTCCACCTCCACCACCCCCTCCACTAGGAGTATGTCCTTCTGGCTTCTTCATTTGTGACTCAGTAATATTATGTCCAGAGCTTGAAGCTTCTAGAGTATATGTGGAAATCTTAAGGAAAGTAATTTTCCTAGCCATCTCTGCATTAGAAGCTTCCATCTTATCTTTCTTCAAATCTTCTTGAAACTTTTCATTTTCTAACTATAATATCAACATCTCAAGATTTGGAGGCGTAGTAGATAGAGTTGGATTGATCTTGGCCTTGTGTGTGGGGATTTCAATAAATTATTTATTGGTAGTGGTACTGGTGTTAAAGGTAGTTTTCTTAGGCTGATCAATGGGTCTATTCCCATGATCTACAAATGATGTCTTCTTAGTAGTAATAGGAGGATCTAAGGCTTTATTAGTTGAGATAGATTTAGTATAGGTATCACTAGCAGATATTCCCATCGAGACTATTGATTCAAGGATGTCATTAGTCATTCTAGAAGAAAACTTTAAAATATTTTCCTCAAATATTTTTAGTGTAGTAGCATCTTCTCTAATTTTCTCCAATCTTTTCTTTCTAGCATCTCTCTCAAGTTGCTTAGCTCTAATCCTATTCTCTCTCTCTTTTATCTCCCTCATTCTATTCTCTTCTTCTTATTGAAGCCTTAGTTCTTCCTCTTCTATAACTTTCATGTCTCTATCTATATATACTTCATTCTCTAGGACATCTCCATGCTGACTTGGTGTATGAGTATAATATGTCTTATCAATTTGGTTTTCTTCAAGAGATAAGTGCACCTCTACATTAGGAGCTTCACCTGTTGGCTAAAAATTATTTCCATTTAAAAAAAAACAACTCTAGGGGTTAAAGGCCCTGGAAAATTCTTATTCTCACCCAAAATCCCACCTATCCTCCTATCTTGAAATATTAAGCTCAGTGTCAAACACTTGATCAACGAGAAAAATTCCTTCATCTATTTTAGAACCTTAAATTTCATGTACCTCTTCATGGATACTAGCACTACTTATATCAATATTTTAAGTAGGAGATGCATTAGCAAGGGAATCGAAAGACTTGATTTAGAGCCTTTCTTGACCTAGGCAAGTTGCTTCTCTTTTGCAGGTTCAAATTTTTCCTTTTGCTCAGTGTCATTCTTTGAATAAATTCTAGTCTTCTTGATGATGTCAAATATTTTAGAATACTTCTTCTTACATTCCTTTCAAGAAATTATCTTCACATTGGTATTAGAGAATTCAGATTCGCCACCCAGAATGTTGGGAAACAAAAAATGATTACTCTTTGATTTTATACTTTTGATTTCAGAAAATATTTTAAACATAACCCAACACAAGGTGATCAAATGAAAAAATACCTAACACATAATACTGAGTACATTTGGACTAATGTAACATAATTTAACTGAGTTTTCATCAGACATTAAAGAATACTATAACAAACAACTAACTCTAACTATAACATATTTGAACTAGAGACTTTGGACTTAGCTAGTCCCCAACAAAGTCACCAATTGTTTGGCTATTTTTCTAGAACCAAACTTAATCTCAATCCCTACCTATTAATTTTCTAGAAATCAGTTGTTATCAAGGTTGAGGATTGGCCAAAAAATGAGTAAAAGCTACAAGACTCTTACTCCTACACTTTGGGGTCTATTAGACCCAAGAGGATAATCCTACAATGTAAACTTAGGAATTCACAAAACTACACATGAACACATTGCCAATAACAAATGCTCCTCATAAAATCACTCAATAACATAATACATCAAATAAGTTGGCATCTCATTTATTAATGGCTTATCTTAGGATCATGAGAAGACAAAACTCAATACAAAAATACTACACTGGTATCCATTTGAGAGTATATAAAATTAGAGTGAATAGCTATTGAATCAACCAGGAAACTAGACCATGAGAACTTTACATGGACCAATTCCCTTATCCAAATACAGAGTCAATATCAACTTTTTTAACTCAATAACAACTTAAACAATAGCACATATAGTTCTAAGAAATTTTTCATTACAACATTCCTTTATAACATTCATTATTATTAGTACTTATAACTATCTTAGCACCCAACTCTTACAAGTTAATAATCTCACCTAAGAACTTACATTAATTTATTGAACTAACCAGGAGGAATGAAACTAAACATCTATTAAGAAACAATAAAGACAAACAAAAGAATTGTTGATTTCCTTCCTTCATAACTTATAAAATGAGCACAAAGAGAGATAATAGCCATGAAACTGGTATTACTCTATATTGTATTTGCTATACTATTATCAAAATTACATACATGACAATAAACTTTGAACATAAGACAAAAACACAAAACATGCTATGTATTGCTATTACAGCTTTTTGCATAACTCAATTTTCAACCCACCCTTGCTTCCGGCCTTGAATTCTCTCTTATAGAGACCAAAGGGAAAAACAAACCTCGAGCTAGGAATCACACCTATGAAAAATTCATTGGACCGCTATAACAAATAATCATTATTTAGTTAGACTTGAGACTTTAGGTGGTGAGAAGAAACATGAGGAAAAATTAACCCACATCATTGTAGAGATGAATTCCCACCTCAAAAGAGCATCATTTTTTCATTTTAACAACTTCAAAATATTCCCGATGTGCTCAAAATGTTTTCCTTGGGGAAAACGAATCATCAAAACTTATGAATCACATAAAGCATATAAAGAAACAAAGTTGACTAATCCCTATTAGCACTTGTGCCACCAATCTTCATGTTGAGGGGAAAACAATCTTTTTCAATAATTTATCAAAAACCTAATACGCACTATTTTCAGGCTATGTATTTTTTTATTCCCCTTACAAACTTACTCAGTATATTTTTCCAGCCAAGTAGTATACTCCTCAGTGGGCCACTTTACATCCAACAAAACCTGTACATTTTTATCATGTTGAAGGTACCTAGTACCAATTAATACTCTGGCCTCTTTAACAAAGATATTCATCCCTACTTCAATCTCTATCAACATATTACCACGTGGATTCAACAAAGTATAGTCAAGCATAGTTAGAGGTATTTTAGTTGATGTGTGTAGATCTCCCAATTCCTCTCTCCATTTTTCAAACTAATGTAACTAAAATTTGTGATTAAATATTGTAGGCATACCACACTTCACCACATCATTGAATATTCATAGCTTATTTTGGAGTTTCATATGCTATAGAAGAGGTGATAGTGCATCCTTGTAACAAAATGATTCCACTATCTGAGACAATTTTCCTAGCCTCAATGGGAGTAATGGCTAAAATTTCATCCTTGATCTTTTCTACCTCTGCTCTCTCAGCTTCTTGATGAGAAGGTTCAACACTAGCCTGAGATAGTTCAATTATTTCCTTTATCTCTTTACTCCACTATTGAATCATAAATTGCTGAAATTTCTTAGATTGCACAAACTCATCATCTACAAGGAATTCATCGCATTCCTTGATCCTACGATCATCATCACTTTCCTTATCAAACTTGATTGTTTTGTTAATGGGATTATAGTGCCCGACCAATTCCACCATCAATTCCACATTTACAAACACATTTGGTACCATTAGTTTTCCAAGGTTCATGCCATATAAGTAACATGAATGCTTATTATAATACTACCTATTGAAAGCATATCAGAATAGTTTCCACCCACTCAAAGGCTTGGTATTTTTTCCAATTTGACCAGCACCATCAATCAACTTGGTGGTAACGATAACTTGACCTGTAGGTCTCTTGTAAATTAGTGACCCTCCTTTTATATCTCTAGAAGCCTCTTGTATGAACATTTTCATTTCCTTATTTTCACTTTTGGTCCTAGTATACATTGTAGGAATACTTGGTGTAGGGTTAGCTACTATAAATAGTTTCGACTCAAGCTTAGATGAAACATCTTGAGTTATAAGTTGTTTAACTCTTTTTTTTTTTGGTTTCCTCTTTGGTCTAATACTAGATTCACTAGGCTCTAGCTCACTCGTGTTTGAAATGCAAGAGAATTAGGGTTTATGATTTCTTGCAATTGAAAAGACCCTCTCGATTATGAAAATATGTGGCACTACTTGCAAAGTAGAGCTATTTTACCAAATTTTGGCCTGACACTTATCACCAAATTGAAACTAGCACTAATGGATAAGAAAATAATCTTCCCAATTCCCTATCAACCTTCTAAAACATTTCACTTCAATATTTTAGCTAGAAGGATATATAAAATTTGCTTATCCAAAAGAATGATTTACATACTTGTTGTTGTATTATTTCATCGGAGCTTCCCACACAACTTCTTCAACTTTTGTTACTCTTTTCTGCTTCAAAGTAGCTCCAAATGCATAATTAACTAGGTAATTACCTTATTTTATGGCCAAGAGATAGACATGCTACCATTAATGTGTGATAGTAAGTTTTCATGAATGAACTAACATTTAGTCATTTGCATTCAAACCATGGCCACTAATCTTGTTTTAAAACCACATTAATGGTTCTCAACTCACCTCGCTACTCTCATTATTGCTTTATATGATGTCCTCAAGATTTTTCCACACTGCCCATTCATTTAATGGTCATCAATTATCACTGACATGTATCCTCCTTCATTAGGTCCATCAGTGATGCAAACATCCACATGATGAAATGTTAGCCCTTGGATCAATGGGCCATCCTTGATCACGTTCATCCTCCCATCGCACATTGCTAATGTACCTTCTCACTTTCGATCCTATTAGTGATGGGTAATATAGAAAAGGGGCTAGATTAAGACACGTAAACCTACATGAGAATCAACGGTACAAAGGAATTCACACATAAGATCTATTCAAATTAGTGAAAAAAGTTGAACAAAGAAATTCATTTCTCATCGCTCTTTTGGAACTTAAGCTTTAGAATGAATTTTTGTTGAGCAACACAAGAAAATACAAAAGCACCATGCCATCTCTTATCACTATTACTTATTTAAAGTTCAAAAGCCATTATTGATCAAGGATACAAGGAGAAACAAAAACCCATCGCTCATCGCTCATTGAAATCAAGAGCTCCAAAAGCTATCTGTGATGAGAAATAAAAGGAAATACCATTCATTACCTATTGCCAGTTCAAAACATACACTCTAGAAAAAATTCACAATATGTGATAAAGAGAGATGGCCAAAGGAACTTAAGTGAAAAAATTTAAGTACATTCTCATAAGTTGTTCTAATGAAGGGGACCCTCTAGGATGACATGAGAGAAGGAATCAAAAATTCTAAGTCATGAAATGCAAAGGATGTAAAGGCCAAAAGGCCCCTTAACCTTATAAAATAAAAAGAACTCAGACCTAGGTGTGGGGGACCAGTTACCCTATGATGATGAATGGAATAAGATGCTTTTTTGTGAATGGAAAAGGTCAACAAGAATTCAATAGCGAAAGAGAACGGTGGCCTAAACAAAGGACCCTAAAAGTATTACAAGGGACGATTCAAAATATTTCAAAAATCTACAACAATGATGACAAGCAGGGCTCAAAGCCCTCATATACCAGCCCAATATTTGAAATGTGACAAGATTTTGGGATGGAACATAAATATTTTGCAAGTTCCATCCAGATCTCCTTCATAAATTCTCTCTTACTTATCCCAAACTTCTTCAGAAATCTTCAAACTCAACATTAACTAATTCAATATTTGAAATACTATTCACAATAATAAATCTTGCATTAGCATTAATCTCACGTGCCTTGAATTTTTCACTTGTACTTGGACCATTGGGAGGTGTAGTATATGTATTCTGATAAGCCTTCTCAATCTCATATCCCTAAGTAGAAAAGCATCCTTTAATGTTTATCTTCCAAAATGCATAATCTAACCACTAAATCCAAGATATTCCAAAGAAATCTTGTTCATCATCCTAGATCTACCTCAAGCACTTAAGCTCTTCTTCAAGGAACCTTGCTCTGATACCAATTGTTGAAATGAAAAAGACAACTGAGAGGGGGCATGAATCAGTTCTAGCAAATTAAACCTTTGAAATCCTCAACAATAATCAGATCTACAAGAATTTTAAATCCTTATTTTTCAAAATGATTAAAGATGAAATACACAAAGAAAAAATTGGAATGGAAACACCATACACAAGAGAACACTAGATTTATGTGGAAAACCCAATGAGGGAAAAAATGTGGTGAGGATTAACTCACAATATAAGTAATAGAAAAACCTATACAATAGGGCTCACTTACAAAATAAGAAACACTATGCAAAAGGCTCACATATAGGTCTCATTACCACATAACTAATACAAGATAGAAGAAGAATATTACATAGAGAAAACTTCTCAATGCAACAAGGAGTCCACTAGAATTGCTCACACACTTTCACAATCTCACATGAAATATTTTAGATGCCTTCAACTCAGTACCTTAAGGAACACTCACATGAATCTTGCACTACTATTATCAAATTCACATCACATATATCACTTGCATGAATCGTGCATCTATCTTACTTCTCATTCTTTCAGTCTCCTAATTTGCATCAACAACATATATATTTATATCAAGCTCTACCTCATAAAATTTCTCTAATGTTGGCCACTAGTAGTTATACATACAAATTCAAAATAGGTCGACACCTAAACATTCCCATGGTGGATAGGAATGAAAGATGACCTACAAAAATCCTTAATTAGGACCCAAATAGACCCCAAAATATTTGAACACACTTCCACAAGTCTTGCATGTAGTTTTAAACACAAGGTTGACCAACACCCGTTGAAAACACCATAATCTTTATATACATGATTCCTTAAACTAATCTAAAAATATAAAAGTTCCAAACAACATAATTCACTCAAAGTCAATCCATAATAATCCATGAACTACTTAAGATTCATCAAACACTTCATCCCAGCTTGCATTATACAAATGCCTCAACTAAGATAAATTGGTAACCTTTATTCGTGCATATTGATAAATGAAACTCACACTGTACTACATGAAATCAAGTAAAAACATGAATAAAAAAGGATAAAATCATTATAAGATACTTCTAAAATCTGCACAACCTAAAGCCAAATAGTGGAGAAATGTGAAGCGAATACATTTCTCCTAAGCCATAGAAAACATCACTGAACAAGGTTCACATACTGGTGAAAATATCTCGCACTATACAATAATCCAAAAATTGAAATTTTGAATATAGAAATATCTAACAATATTGAATAACCTATAACATCCACACATGCATACCATCAACACAAAAATAATACATAGCACAATACTGAAGCACACTATGAACACTTGCACAATAAAACTTACTCTATTTATCAAACTTTCTCCAAAGCACTTGGAAACCAAGTACCAAAGACATCATCTTAGTTCATTAATTCATTCTAAATAACCTTCAAAATTTGTAACAAAAACAATAGCTTCATGTACTCAAAACACTTCATCAAGGTCTCAACTACACATACACAACCTGTTTTCCTTTTTTTCACAATTTTCTCAATATCCTCAACATCTTCATCCCATATTCGACATAAATGACAACACCAATCAATAGAATTTCTATTGACATCAATGAAAACACCATCACACTTGAAACACATCACAGCTTTTCTATATTAGAAATGTCATTGTATGCTTTCATAATATACCTCAACATCATATTTAATAGACCTTAATATTAAGCAGTCTCATTTATTTCATATTGAACTGAAGAAAACTGGGGTGGAGACTCTCTCTAGGACTTTTAGGGCTTTAGACCTAAAATAAAAGAGGTCCACCTTTTTCTCTTCTAAGTCACGGTTCACTCAAGAACAACCCTTGAGATTTCAATGCAAAGGAGATTGAAATTTGACAAAGTGAATGTTCTAGGGGATTGAACAATGAGAATGAGGGGTTCACCAAAAATTTTAGACTTGGAAAGATAATGCAATGAAGGATGAAATGAAAAAACCTAGTTTGATACAGTGCTTCAATGAATGACTTAGAAATGCAAGTAAAATGTACTAGAAAACTGCTAACATGGAAATGTACACCTGGAAACCTCCAAAGCACTAGAAACAGCTCTGAAATTCTGGAAATGTTGGCTTTTTGACCCACTAGGACTCATTCACCAACCTGGGTGAACCAATCCCAGATTTGAATTTTTGTGTGGGAGCTTGTTTTGGGAAAAAGGGTATCAGAATCTACAACTTGATCTAACTGACAATAGCAGTGGGACTCATTTTCCACTCATGGAAAATCAATCTGATTTAGCTTTTTCAAGATTTGAAAACTTTGATATGCACCTCAACACTTTCCCTTCTCTTCCAAGTTGAGTTTCATATACGAGCCTGTGAAAAATACCTACAAAATAGAGTTTCACTTGATTTGGTAATGGGGGCTTTTCCTTGGTCAAACCCCTAGTTTGTTAATTAAACCTTGAAAAAGATAATGAAATGTGCATGAAAACCCTAGACTTAAGTGTGTCTAAGACTAGGAATTCTAATACATGATGCAATCCTATTCTAACATGAAAGATTATGATGCAAGAATGGAAATGAAGAGATGAATGATTCACTTGTGATTATCTTCAATCACCCCAAATGAATCCCAATAATGTGTGTACCTTTCCTTAGGATGAATGTAGAGTGATAATGGAGGATGGAATCACTTGGGAAACAAGTCATTAAGATTGGCTTGATGGCTTGTTATATCTCCCCAATCTGGAATCTATCATGATTCACCATAGGCATTCATGATCAACCCTTGGAAATTCTTGATCTTGATTGAAAGTGAGATTGAATATTTGTAAAACACTTTAATGTTGCTCCAAAGTGTCAACCTTGCTTTCGATACTTGAATATTCTTGTGAGAACTTGCTTGAAGATTCTTGATACTTGATGCTTGAAAATGCTTGCTCAAAGTGCTTAAATATTGATGAAAATGACTTAGAAGCTTTCTTTTATATGCATCAACACCTAATTAAGCATTATTTATTTTGCAAAGGGTGACATTCACCAAAAATTTGAATTAAATTGATGAATTTTGGCTCAAATTTGAAAAAGGCCCCAAAAGGGACTCATTCACCACCCTTGGTAAATGGGTCCCACCTAAGGGGACTCATTCACCCAAGGTGGTGAATGATTCCCACAATATGTTTTGGAGGTGGGTTTCTAAATTTTTCAAGATTTTGATGGGTCTTAGAATTCTAAAATAATGGGTCCTAGGGGCCTATAAATGATGATATTCTAAATGATAATTAATGCTAGGGTGCCAAAATAGGTCCAAATTAAGTTTGAAATTATCTCTTTTTTAAAGAGTGCATGATTTTGTATGCTACATTTAGGCCCCACTTTAGCGCCCACATGAGTTTATGTGCATATGTAAGCTAAAGTAATCTAATGATGACCTTTGTTTCATAAAAGGATACACATATGAGTTCAATAATGACACGAATAATGAAGCCCCAACTTTAGTTATCTGCAAAACCACAATGTTAGGAATTGTGTCCTCCAACATGAATTCAATAGTTGTCCAAAAATAATCCTCTTAAAAAACCTTTATATAGAAATCGTATTCAAGGATAGATGTATGCCCCCCTTGATTTTTCTTTCTTTTCAGAGGTGGAATCAAGGTAGCAATATAGCCACATTGAATAGGATGAGTCACATCATAGGGAATTTCCAAGTATGATGCCACATAATGATAGATAATTGATGATGTCGGGAGTAGAATTATGATTCCAACACAATAAATGATGGAAAAAATGGAGCTCTCTAGCACTTGTTATGTTGATTTGATTGAATTGCACTTTTTAACCCTAATGTAGTAAAAACCATAATTTCAACTTACATAAGAGTGAAAAAGTTAAGTAAATTCTTACTATTTTTCCATTTACCTTTTGTAGCTTGATAGTGATTAAGGAATAGTGAAATATGTCAATTGGATGATATTGGAGACCTATGAGACTGGGCCTGTTGCAGAACCAGGTGGCATGCAATGAATGTCATCATGAGGTAAGTCGAATCTTCAGCCTTCGCTTTGTACTTACACAATGATTTGATGATTTGCAGGACTAGGTGGCATGCAATGAATGTCATCATGAGGTAAGTCAAATCTTCAGCCTTCACTTTGTACTTACACAATGATTTGTTGATTTTTATGTATTTCTAGGTTAATTTAGGGCCTTTACACCACATTCTCTAAGTTCCTATTTGGGGTGAGTGAGTACAATTTCGAGTGGAGAAAACATTCTAAGAGATGAAATATGACATGCAGTACTACCTAAATGGACCAGTACATGATGAAAGAAAGAGGGCAAAAATAGATTTGGTGATGCTTCTATGCTCATGAGCTCCATTGGTTAGAAGGATTATGATGTTAATAGTTGCACTAATGGTCATCCCTGATGGGTGGGGAGTGCACCTTGAGGGAGGACTAGTACATTTGATACAAGGGATGGTAGAGCACTAGATAGTATACACCTAGGGGCACTGTAACCTACCTCATTTTTATTATGATCTTGGTCCATTTTTTTTTCAAGAGGTTGACAATATGGTACATTTTACACTTCTACAAGTTTGGTGCCTTGAGCATATCACTTGTACCAGACCTACTGGCTTCCTATGTCTAACAGCCTTGGGGTATCCTCGAGCCTTTAGCTATCCTCTATGATGGTTTTGGTAGTATGGTGATTTACACTTTTGGAGAGTATGATTTGACCACATGGAGAATGACTAGATCATTTGGAGACCATATCAACTTGTGCCTTAGTGGCCATATCATACTTAGTAGATGAAGAGATTACAACTAGAATTTTTTTTGGATTGCCGACATGAGTACACAGTACATACTTTCTACTATAATCAATTCATGCAATAGTTTGGGTAGCTACAGATAGCACCTCAGCATGACCATTCTTCAAGATATCAATGCAGAGTGCTTGGTGACCTGATCATACTATATAGTTCACCATAGATGATGTTTTTCACAGTGACTCTAGGTATTTAGATCACAACATGCCTTTGATCTCTGATGCTTATGATGTGGATGCCATAAATGACTATGATGAGTTATGTAAAATATCATGTTTGACCCCCATGTTCCCTATAGAGGACATGATAGGTGATGCAAGACCACTCCCATATGAGGGAGATGATGCAAAGGAAAGAGACGAGGAGACATGCTATAGGGTTGTAGACATATTTATAGATGTCATAGATGATGAATATGATGAGGATGTTAATGTGAATATGATTTCTAGGAGGGAGGAGATGAGTAAGTTGATGAGGAGGATGAGGACGAGGAGAAGTCAATGAGTGAGGGTGGTCATGTAGCAAATGAGGATTGAATAGGGCACGAGTGGGGAGATTCATCTCCTATTCGTATGACTAGATCATGAGCAACAACTATAGCAGGAACCAATACCTAAAGTCATGGAGAGGCTAGCATATCCTCCATGCCCTTGGCATAGGAAAAGGTTAAAATATCATAGCCTACCAAAGATATAGGTGATGATTTAATATTTGTTGTTATGCTTTCATGCTTGTTCTGACTTTATATATCATGATGTGTATTGATATTTAATTATTTCTATCTTGCAAGATTTGATAGAGATTTTAGGGATCTCCATCGATAGGCAGCTATAGAGAGAGTGACCCTATCAGTTGATGAGGAGGCCATATACTCAAACTATTTGCCTCCAACCATTGTAGATTAGGACCCAGAGTCATTCAAGCCATATTTCATACTATGGGTAGTGTATTTAGAGTTTGAGGAGATACATCCATCAAGACCATGCTGCCCTAGAGGCATAGTCATCAGGGACCCCTACAAAGTTCAAGGGACTAGATGTAGAGGTAGCCAGGTGATAGGCAAAGAGATATTAGATAGCAAGAGAACATAGGGAGGCCCTTGGATAGATATGCGGTTTAGAGTTTTCTCTTGGTATACTCAGTGGATCATGATCACAATCGTAAACCACTATCTCTCAATAGACTACTACCAAATAGATTTGACCACCAAGTTCTAAGGGATCTGGTAGCCACAAGCCTCAATATTATTGTATATTTGATGACATGTACACAAAACATTGATATATATATATGAGAACTTGATTTTTTTATTATTATCTATGTTGGAATGTTAAATATAAATGTGAGTAAATAAATAAATTTGGTATGATTATTTAATGAATGCTTCCATGATTTAACATGCTTTATGTGATCTAACCAAAAAACTAATTATAGTTCTCTTACATGCAACGTTGTGATGAAGTATGTTATGTTAAATTAAATGCACTTATGATTTAATTAGGAAACATTAAATTTTTATAACGATCTAATATAACATAACATGCAGAATAAACCTGAATAATATGAGACCTAAATTAATTACATAAAAAGGAAATTAAATAATAACTTTAGAGTTCAAGACACACAAAGAGTTGCTTGTCAAGAACTAAGCAATTTGAAAGCCCATGGAATATAATCCATTAGCTCTAACAACACTATTTACAATCCATACTATTCAAGGGGATTTAGACATAATATCAAAGTAGATGTGTGGTATTTATAGGATCTTTGAGGGGCATACCATCGATGTTTGTTACTAGACCCATAATTTTCATTAATTATGTAAGGTCCTAACCAATTAGAACAAAATTTTCTATTTTTAATAAGGTCAAAATTAACATTTCATTGTTTTTCATACAAGACCAAATCACCTTTACTAAATACATGAGGGATGACATGATTACTATTCTTGTGTTGTAATTTCTTAGAATAAGCTTGGAGGTGCTTGAGAGTGTTAATGCATTGTTCATCATGCATCTCAAGATGATGCAATATTTTTTGTTTGCAAGTGTCATTGATGACCTCTTGAAGAGCAATCCTTAACGTGGGGATTTCTAACTCCAAGGGCATCACTGCCTCAGTCTGTAGATAAGGTTATAAGGATTTATTCTTGTTGATGACTCACATATGTTAGTTGTGTATGCCAATCATTATTATTTTTATTGACTATTTTTCTTAGAATTTGTTTGAGAGTTTTATTAGTTGCTTTGACCTGACCATTAGATTGTGGGTAGTAAGGTTTTGAAAAGTGACGTTGAATATTAAATGTGTCAAGGAATTTATTCACATCATTGTTCTTGAAGGGTGTTCCATTATCTGAAACTAATGCAGAAGTAAGTCTTAAGCGAGCAATAATGTTTTCCAATATAAAATGACATATTACATTAGAAGTTGTGGGTCAAAGAGGAAAAGCTTCTACCCATTTTGTCAAATAATTTGTGGTTTTGATTATAAACATATGACCAACAGATGAAGGTAGAAAAAAAAATCCATTTAGATCCAATCCTCATCCTAAGAACAGTTAAATAGGAATTTGGGCACAAAGCTTAGCAATAGGACTTTGAATCAAATTTCTATGTTCATGACATTTATGGAATTTCTTAATGTACACAAAGGAATCACTTTCCATATGTCTCTAGTAATATTCCATACGACTAATTTTTGAATTAAAGATATACCTCCAAAATGACCTCCACAGGCACCTACATGCGCCTCTTCGAGTGCTATGGGGATTTCATATTTGTTAAGGCATCTAGGTAAAATATCAATAAAAGAAGTTTTGTATAATATGTCAGCTAGAATAATATACTTGGTTGCTAATTTTCACAAGTAATGTCAGATATTCATTATTGTGGGCTTGGGAATAGTACCATCTTTCAAATAGATGAATATTGTATCATACCATTCACTTGAGTCTTGCTTGGTCATTGCTAACACTTCTTCAAGTTTATCTTAAATTGATGGTTTCATGATTGGGTGAAAAATAAATGTGACATCTTTTGAAGGATCTTTAGGTGATATAAGAGAGGTTTCACTTGCCATTGCATCTACATGTTGATTGTCCTTTCGTGGGATGTTGTCCATGGTGAATGATTCAAACTTCTCTAATAAGTTAATTGTGAGATCCTTGTATTTGGATCATTTTTCATGCTTTACTTGATATTTCCCATTTATTTGTTTGATGACTAATATCCAATAGCCAAAGATCCTAATGCTTTTCACACCCAAGATTAAAGCAGAATGTAACCTAGTGAGCAATGCTTCATACTCAACAATTTTTATTATACATAGGAAATTTAACCAATATGACAAGGGAATAGGATTTCCTATAGGCATGATTGATATAACCCCAACATCAGAGCCTATTCTATACTTAGATCCATCAAAGTATAATTTCCATGTATCAATCTTGATTGTCAACACATTATCATTGGGGAAAGAGTCATTACAAGGTAATGCGAAAGAGGAAGGAGCATCAGATAATTATTCAGTAAAGGATTGACCCTTAATTAATTTTTGTGAAACAAATTTCATGTCAAAGACAGATAGCAACATCACCCATTTAGCTAGTAATTTGGATAAATCTATTTCATTAAAAAGATGTTTGAGAGGGTCAACTATTTTCATCACTTGTATTTTTGCATTCAACAAATAATGTAACAATTTACTTGTAGAGAATAAAAGGGAAAAGCATTTTTTTTCTATTGTTGTGTATCATTTCTCATAATCAATCAATGTTCAAATAATGTAATAAATGGGATGCTCTTTACCATCTTCATCTTGTTGAGCCAACAATGCTACTAAAGCATAGTTTGAGGTGACAATATAAAGTATAAATTTATTTTTTTGCATAGTGGGTTGTAAAATAGGTGGAGTTGTGAGATATTCCTTAAAACTCTCAAAATCCTATTTAGAATCATAATTCTAGTTACAGTGAACATCCTTTTTGAGGAGATGTGTGAATGGTAATGTGTGATAGACTAAAGATGCGAAAAAATGACAAATATCTTGAATTCCTCCTTGTAACATGCGTAACTGATAAATATTTTTAGAGGGTGGCATGTTGAAAATAGCATCAATATTATTTGTATCCACCTCAATGCCTCTATGAGACACGATAAACCCTAAAAAATTTCCACTGTCGACACAAAAGACACATTATTTTGGATTCAACCTCATGTTGTATTTTTCGCATTCACTCAAAGATTCTCTGAAGGAAATTCACATTGTCTTGTCTTGTTAATGATTTGGATAGAATGTCATTGATGTAATATTCCAAAATTTTATGTATGTAATCATGGAATATTAGTGTCATAGCTTGTTGATATTTTGCACCCACATTATTTAATACAAAAGGCATCACGACCCAATAAAATGTCCCCCAAATAGTTGTGAATGTTGTTTTGTATTGATTTTGAGGGTTGATGAAGATTTTATTATATCCCAAAAATTCATCCATGAGTGACAACAAAGCATGTACTATAGTTGAGTCGAAGATCATGTCAATATTAGGAAGGGGAAAGTCATCTTTTAAAGATGCTTTATTCAAGTCCCAAAAATTTGTACACATCCCAATACGATTGTCAGGTTTTGTGACTGCGATAATATTTGAGATCCATGGAGAATAATTTATAGGTATTATGAAGCCAACATCATGGAGCTTTTCAAGTTCAGCTTTAACAAGCAAAGATATCTTAGGATTCATCTTGCTTATCTTTTGTCGAATGGGCTTGGCATTCTCAACAAAGACAATGTTGTGTGCCACTATCTTTGGATCTATTCTAGGCATATATGAATACTTCAGTTATCACCATTCTTTTTAATTAGGAAAAGTGCAAATTTATAAGTGTCTCATTACTTCATGGGTGGGGTATTGTGTCATAGTTTGAACCTAGGCGGTGTTTTTTTAGGTTCACCAAACCTCCCACTTTGCCACCTAGTCCTTTTTATCACATTCTTATGTTCGTTTCAAGCAGTGTTTTATATGCCTTGTCTAAACTTACATCTTGTGAGATGATTTTTGGCTTGGGTATTATTTCATTGTGATGTGTGAACTTGGGCACATATTTATAAGTTTATTTGAACCTCTTTCTTTATTTCCCATAGACATTTATTTTCAAATTTGAAAATCTATAATGTGGGGATTAGTGAATGTGACAACTGCCAAGCGTTAATGCAATCAAGGAACTAAATGTTCATCTACTACCATGGTTTTTTAGTGAAAGCCATGTTTAATAAAATAAAATATGGAAAACATTCCCATTGTGACATTTTCTAAGAATGAGCCGTAGGAGGTGCAAAGTTCAGAGCTTAGGGTTTGCTATTAGAGGTATTTTTAGAATTCCCCCGTGCAACCTTTTCTAAATTATTTATACTTGCATGATAAGATGCATATCATATCAAAAATACTATTGAACATGGCCAAGATTAAGTAAATGGGCTATGAGTATTTGTTTGGTTTAAAAAATATGAGGGTCTTGAAATTGGTGATACTTGGTTGGGTCTAGTTAATCTAGAAGAATTGTGAAATGAATTTCACAAGTGTAACCCTCCACCTATCATTAAAAGGGTTGTGGGTAGTGGGTTAATTAGAGTTGTTGCATTTTTGTTAGTTGTGAAATGTCTTGATTTGGTGTTATAATGTATCAAAGATTATGACTCGTAGACATGAGAATTCAGGACATAGGATAATAGGCTTGTGGTAAAATTTTGGAGGTTTACCTTTGTGTCCTATTTAAGAACTCCAGAGAGAGATGAATACTCGACAATGGACATGACAAGCTCTCAATTAGAGTTCACAACCAAGAAAGGGGTTTACATGAATGTAATAGACAAGAACTGGTTGGCCAGGCGAAGGAAGGGCAAGTCACAATTGCCCCATAACCTACATAGGAACCATTTTGTAGATGAGGTGATCGATATTGTTGTGTTTTTGCACATGGTAAGGGGAAATGAAAATTTCCACAGCTTTGAGGAATGGATGTATTTTTTCATTCAAATCATATTGAGTGGGGAGAAATTTCTTGACTAGGTGATGATCATTAGCGACCAACTGCACAAGTTGATGACATTCTTCACCTTGAATAGATTTTTCTTCATGTCATCAAACTTGATATATGTAACTGCAAGTACACAAACTTGGCCTAGGTTGAGGCTGAGTGACTTTCCTCCAAAGAAAGTGCCAAATTATGACTATCTTGAAAAACTACAACTTTACAAGAGCTTCCTACATTTTAGAAGAGTGGTTGATAATTTTACCATGAGGATGGTCAGAGAATTTTCAGAGTGCCCTACGATGAGTTTATCTACTAAGGTAATGCAATTTGTCACTTTTTTATGGTAGCCATTTTAGTGAGTTCCAGAGATTCTCATACATAAGAGTAGGCGATTATGTTAGTTTCCCTATTAAGATACCTAGGTACCTTGATGAAAAGTGTGTAATTGTTGAGGTAAGTAGGCAATTGGTTGATGTTAATATATTGTGCCAAGGTAGGAAAATATTAACAATCAAGTTTCCTTATGGTTTTGGTTCATATAGTTGTCAATCTATGTCTGATGCTTGGAACATTGAGAAATAATTGTCCATATATAACATGCATGCATATGAAGAATGGGTTCCTTTTCACCTCAAAGATTATATTAAGAATAATTTGAAATTGAGCCCAACCTTTTATCACCAACCTAGCCTCGAACATTATTGGGCCAATTTACTTAATGAGTATGAAGTCATGAGAAGAAGTTGGATGAAATTGACAGTAGAACAAATCATCATCTATGATTTGAAATGGGATTTGTAGGGCATTGTTGAAGATAGGTCTGACGCAGTTCACCTAATATATATTGAGTTAATAAAAATTCGGCCAATTCCTACTATGGAATAGAATTTCAAAGAAAAAGATACCATCAAATCCAAAAACTATTGATGTTCTTAATAGAATTTAAGAATGGGTAACCAAGAAGAAAATTGAGTAATTGTGTCCTCATACTAGGTCCAAGGATTCACAACTGACTAAAGGTACTTCCCATACCTCTATCATTAGGAAATATATTGGTAATTTTTCTCATTCCTTGTCATTAGGTACCCAAGGAGATGATGATGAAGACCCACCAGAGAAGAATGTGTATTCACAAACTTATGGGGATGAAATTTTCAATTTACCTACTCTAGAGAAAGAAAATGAAGGTGAGGAAGAGGAAGAGGGTTTAGAAAACCTAAATTTTGATTCATTTCCCTCTCAAGATGAGTCACTTGTTAGAGAGGTAGGCACCTCCCAAAGGTGTGAAATGATTGCATCTATAGAAGACACCCCTCCACTTACTCAAACACTATTTCTATCCCCTGGCATCAAGGAAACTAAGGTCATAGGTACTCCATCCTAGCTAGAGGATTCCCTATCATGAAAAAGGAAAGCTATATAGCCTAGCCTGCCCAAATAAGATATGGTAGGGTAGTTTCTACAAAGGAATTAAACTCCTAAAACTAAAGGTTAAAGACCACTGTTAGGCTCATAGATGACATGGAGTTAGCAACACTCTAGCTTGAAATTGTACACCCTTCAGTGTAGAGGAATGTTTCTCAGGCCGCAACAAGTGACTTTGAAATGAGCAGAGTAGACCTTGGTCCTCCTACCAAGGATGGGGATGTTCAAATTTTTTTAGGTATCAATAGTCAGGATGGTTGAAAGATCAAAGAAGAATAAAGAAAGAAAAGATGAACTAAAAGCTCAAGTTTGGGATTTGACTGATTGCCTAAGGTCTATTCTTGAATTCATTCCACAACCTCTTTCCTAGGTAGATTCTTCTATTGAATCTCTTACTATAGTTGGAAAATAAGCTTTAACTAAAATCAAAGGATGTCAAAGTTTAAGTTGGGATGTAGATGATTGGAATGAATCCCTAATTAAAAAGGGAATCCTCATTATTATTGAATCCCTTAAATAATTCCAAGAGGAAAATGCTTTGAAATCGACCTTAGGGGATGAGGTTATTATGACCAAGAAAAAAAATAAATTGTGGGTTAATTATCTGACTAATTTGAGGTTATTTATGAGTTTATATTTTGAAAGGTTTGCTTCTAATCAAGTCATACCAAGTGCTTTAGATTCCTGCTACATGTCATTGATTAAAGGAGTAGAGTGGAAGTTATAGGTTTCTAAACAAAGCTTGCAGAAGCTTAAAGAAATCATGGATGAATGTACTATAGTTTCAGATGAAACGAGAAAATAACCTTAATGGATCTCAATCTACTCCAAGATAAAGATGGAATAAGGGATCATACAAATACTAGTGTTTTGGCAGCTTATTTCAAGAAAATAGTTAAAGAAAGTCTTGAACCATCTTCACTTAATGTTGAGCACCTACGGAAATTAACTGAACTGCACCTTGTGTCAGGTGAAGCAATGGATCTTATGAAGGCTTGCAAGAATTGCATGGAAACAACTAATGATCTCCATTTGATGTGGAAGGTAATAATTATTAATGTAATCATTCCTCAGCATAAGGAGCTATTGTGTATCCTTAAGGCTTTTCAGGCATGGAAAAATAAATCTTTGGTGATCTTAGAGGCTAGAAATGGAATGACATCATCATGATGGCTTAGATTCACTTTATTTATTTTAGGTGTCTTTTATTTAATTGAATATGGACAAAGAAGAAGTTACATACCTACCTATATATTTATGTATCTATTTTTCATATGCTCTCTATAGACAATCTTGAAAAGTTTTGCTCAATACTATTGAATGAAATTACTATTTTTCCTATGCACATTTTAATGGAGTTAATTGGAGTTCTTAAATCTTTTCATTTTAGAATATCTTATGCATGTCTTATCTATGTAGCAATAATTAGTTCTTATCATATATTTCATTTCTTGCATGGTATTGAGTATACGTTCATTTTCGATAAACAATTAGTCTTTGCGCTAATGCTTTTTGTTTGCTAAACTTGCACCTGATATTTGAAACTTTTTGAGATGGGTATACCTTTATGCTTTCTGGTTAAAATAATACCCGATATTTTTTCTTAGTGTTTAAATTCATTGAAGATCTTGTGAGGGATTTGTACCTCGATAAAATTTAGAGAAAAATCGCAACTCATTGTGATCTTTTCAAATCTATCGACAGGATTCATCTCGTGCTAAATCTAAATTCTAGTCACAATTTTAATACTTTTGTTGATGAGTCCTTTTTGTTCACTAACTTCCAAGCAAAGAGTTCAAGAAATTCATGAAGAAAGGTTGTAGTATATTCTTGTTCTTTATAATCGAGGAAGTTTTCAATTTTAATGACTTTCTCATTATCTGTTATATCCATTTGTATATCAATTGTATCCCACAAAGGAAGGGCATTTGACTTAGGAAATCTAGGATTGTATTGTTTTCTATTTGTGTCATTGTCATTACTTTCACCTTCGACCTTGCTTGGCTTATTACTAATCATAACACATGTAACCTTTTTCTTGGGAGAAGTAAATGGTGCATCATAAACTCCTAAAATTTGTTTCAAAGCTTCCTCATCTTCAGATTACTCCCATGATGGTGGTAACTCGATGTCAAGCAATTCTGGATGTTTCATCATAAGGTTTACTTTTGGCTCGCACATGATAGTATTAATGTTTAATGATGGTTGCTTTGTTGCTTGCATAATTTTGGATGGAAAATATCCCAAACTAGTCTTTGTCTCTTGTATGTTAGGCTCTATAGGAACTCAAATGCGTTGTTTTTTCTTTCTACATCCTTTACCATTGTAACCCAATTTCTTCATAAGTTCATAACCTCTTCCATAAATTTGTTCCATTTCTTTTGGGTTTGGTGGTTGTTGGTAGTCTATTTCATCAAAGTTTTTCATGTACATTGTATCTTCTTCAAAATTAGGGGAGTTACATATTTGTGACTTTTCTTCTAGATTCTAAGTTGACATTACTGTTGGTTGCTTTTGCTTGTCATCTTCTTTTCTTGTGATTATGTATTCTCCCATAAATGAGGGTGTGAAATCCAAGGAACCCCAATGTATTGAATTGCACAAGACAACTCAGAGGGGGGTGAATCAGTTGTCTATAATCACATTCACTTTAGTCATAACTAGTTACACATTAGCTTTAATTTGTGGAAAACCCAATGAGGAAAAAACCACAGTAAGGGTTAACTCAAAATATAAGGGTAATTAGAAAACCGATTACAAATCCTCGTTGCCAAAGGGATCACTACCCAAGATTTGAATCACTATCCAGATAGGACTCATTGTCAAGATAGATTCCTCAAATTTAACAATAGATTGTAGCTCTGACTACAAGTGACTACATGGGGTGCAAGGATTGAAGCTGGAGGACAAAAAAACAACTATCCTCTCCCATCCCCAAACCATCAGCAGAGTGGTCTTATAGCTCATCGACTGTGCATCTCTATAAGCAATATCATGTAAATGAAAATATAGCATCCCTAATAGACACAGACCCTAGGCATACAAGGTCTCTCTCTCTAACATTCCCACCAACATCTCCCCCTATCCCACATGAAAACCATGACCTCGTCGATCAGGTAATACTATCCAACCTATCTGTGTACATAGTATGTAGTCAATCCTATCATATATGTTTGCTAGCAATAGCCATCTGATCTCATAATGCTCAATCTCAAGCCTAATAACATCGTCCACTGGATAGAATATAGCTAACTCTGTTAATCCCCGCTGGGTATCATACATCACCCGCTCTCCTCTGATTAGAAGTCTCAATATCTTGTACATATCCTCCAATGTGACAATCGCCTCCTCAGTCGGTAGATGGAAAGATGATGTTTCAGAGTGTCATCACTCACACAACGTGGTGAGCATCCCTGTGTTTTCCCAAATAGTAGGCATCAAGAGACAATGACGAAGGCCAAGTCTCCACAAAAGATGTATCTCTGCACTAGTCAAACAGTCTCCCGAGTGTAAGTAGGATCTAAAACAACCTGCATTTAAACCAACATGTCAAAAAAAATTAGGTTTTTCCTTAGAATTTTTTTAAAAATATTTACCAGCCACATGCAGCTCACAGTAACAAATATGATGCATTCATACAAATGCATTGCATGACAAGGCATTTACGTTGCATATTTCATATGTGTTGCACATTCTCAATCCATTTTCTACCTAAATGCAAATGGGGTGCATTTTTTCTAACCTATCAAGCTACTACATATGCATTTCACAAATGCATATGCGGTTCACTAGCCTACATGCAAATGTGTTTCATGAATACATATGTGGTTCATTTTATAACAAATGTGTTGAAAGCCTAAACTGCCTAACCTACCCTAGACATTTTTTCACATATGCATCGTTCCGCAATAAAATGTGGTGCAGATGATGACATATGTGTTGATTCTCAAAGACACCATTTGATAATTATATTTTAAAGGCCTAAATCTACGTGCAAAACAAAATTTCAAAGGCTCATTTTTGGGTACATACCAGTGGTCCTGCATGGGCTGGCTGCTTGAAGGTTTGGATCTGATATATTTCAAAGTTATGCTTGCATCAAACACAAAAATTTGAGGGAAAAATATTGAAAAGGGAAAATGGAGAAGAGCAATCAAGATAATTCGAAGGGGTGAATGCATATTTGGTGAGAGCTTTCCATTTATTTTCTTAGTTTAATTATGTTTACTTTCTTCATTCTTTGTTGTTTTTATTTAGATTATTTCTTAGTTAAGAATTGATCATTGTAATCTGTGTAGTTGTTAGCTATTTAATCTTCAAAGGAAAATCTAGATCCCTTTTCGAAAGTCAATTAAATAAACTATCTTTATTTATTTAATTAAATCTTTGATTTTTGAATGTTGAATTAAATTAACATTTAATTTAGTTATTAATTATTTATGTCACATTCGTCTATCATTCAGTTAGCTAAATCATTCACTCACCTTCTAACTCGAGATCTATTTTTAATCCTCGAGTTATCTCCAGGTTCAATATCTGATCATTGTTGTGAGAAGACTCTCTATCACAACTACTCAGTTAACTAGTTCTAACTCATATCCATGTATGTGTCTATTAATTAAATATATTTATTTAATTATTCATTTGAATTCCTCATCTTTCAGTTCTAACTTTGTCTTTGATATTCAAAGTCTATTTCTTTTATTTTCCAAGACTCTTAACTGGAGATTAAATTGATTATTTAGTCCGGAACTCGTGTTCTTTCTTTCTTCGAACAGTCTTGACATAAGATTAAGTTGTCATTCTAACTTAATATTTATCCTAAAGTATTTCCTGACTCATATTCTAACTCATGTTCTAACTAACACAGAACTCACATCGCATGAAATTCATCAATCTCATTCGTCGATCTCTCTTTCAATCTGAGCCGATCGTTCGAAAACCCAAAATCTATAAAATGGCCTATCATTATCATTATTCCTCCTCTCGAAATCATACACTTTGGAGAAGAAAATTATCTTTGATATTTTTCTTAGACATTCGACGAAGTTATGTTTGCATCAAGCACATAAATCTGATGGCAAGAATACTGAAAAGGCAAAAATGGAGAAGAGAAATCAACATAATTTGAAGGGGTGAAAGCATATTTGGTGAGATCTTTCCATTTATTTGTTTATTTTAATTATTTTTAATTTCTTCATTCTTCATTGTTTTGATTTAGATTATTTATTACTTTAGAATTGATCATTGTAATTTGTGTAGATGTTAACTATTTAATCTTCAAAGGAAAATCTTGATCTTACATTTGGTGGGACGATAATGTTTTTTATGACTATCATCGAACAAAATGACACAACCTACAATAATTCTACCAACTGAAGAATATTATCCAAGACTTTGTTGAAAATGGAACCATAGAGGTCAATGGATAGAAAAATACCAAGAACAGTGATCATAAGGTCTTCACAAACCCGTTACATGACCACATGAAAGGAAAAACCTCTAGTTCGGAAAAAAATAATTCTCCATCAGCCAATTACACAAATACCAAGTATGACTATGGAAAAGGAAAGATCATATATACACTTCGAGTTGCAAATGAACATGTCGATACCATCACCATTAAGAAGAATCTTGAAAGTGTTGTAAACACACACAAAACAAATATCACTATTCTAGGACCTTCTTCTGAGCCACCTACAAAATCTTCCAAGTCAAGATACAATCTCCTTGATCAATTCAAAAAAAAACCCACTGAAATATCTATTTTGGAATTGTTCACTTTATCACCTGAGCATAGAGCTATTCTCGATAAAGCTTTGCAGAACATGACTGTCCCTACCAACTTAGATGTCAATCATTTCGAAGAAATGGTAGGATATTTAACCAACTCCCATCACACCATGTTTTCCCAGCAAGACTATTCGATAGAAAAGACTAATCAGAATGACCCATTACATCTTGAAGTCCTAGTCGATCAAACCAAAGTTAGATGAGTCTTGGTAGACAGAGGAGTAGGTTTTAACTTGTGTATCCTAAAATTGGTTAAAGCATTAGGATTCTCAGAAGAATGCGTAGACACCTCAAATATTATAGTCATGAAGTCTTATGATGATGAGGAAAGATCATCCAAAGGAGTTGTCACACTCTCTACCAGAATTGGCCCAGTAGTCATGAACACTAGCTTCCAAGTCTTGGATCTCATGCTTCCATATAAACTATTGTTAGGTAGACCTTGGATACATGCAATGAAATTTGTACCTTCTACATATCACCAATGTCTTAAATTCCCACATAATGGCACCGAGATCACAATTGATGGTGATCTAGACCCTTTCCAATACTATACAAGCCTAAAGGGAATCCCACAATGACAAGGACCCATTAATCAAGAAGCTCCATCATCATCCACTTTGTCCCTATACATTGATCCATCACATCTTACCAAGTTCATTTCATTCAAACAACCATCATCCACTCCTAAGTTTGAGATCCAAGATAAGGGTTGTGGAGAATACAACATGAAGTCATCCTATTGTATTAGTCAGCTGATTCCACCTAAGGCATATGGATTATCGATGGCAGATAGAAGACAATCAATAGTCACATTTCATGTTCCCCCTACAATGACATTGACCAAATGGGGAGAGTTAAGTGAAGAGGAAGTGGATCAAAGTGCTATTACCTCCTAGTTGTATCGAGAAGACAGTGAATACCCCTCAACGTCTATTCAAATAGCTAAGAATCAATATGGAAAAGGCTTAAGAATAATGAAAAGTGAAGGCTATGATGGACATAATGGGTTAGGACTACATCAGAATGGAAGGAGAAAACCAATCATTATCTCACCACGACCGAAATACCTAGGGCTTGGGTTTCAGCCACTTAGAATTGGTTTTCCTAGTACTTCATCACCATTTCAAGAGGAAGTGAGTGCTTACACCGACATCGAGACATCTCATGAACCAATTCCCCCATTTTACGATGAATCCCCCATTTATGATGATTCCCTTGACTCAAACGATGGTGAATGGGATTCTCTTTCCTCTACTAGTACCATGAACCTAGATAGTTTATTTGGAGAACTTGAGATCATGATAAAATCCATACCAAAGTCATCTAGTCCCCATCATAAGAAACACTTGACCAAAGAAGAATTGCTTACACACTATTATTGGGAAATCCTTGATCATGCATCTTGGGCACCTGATGAACCATCTTTTGAAAACCTAGATGTTGTAATAGTCCCATGCCAGAATTTCCCTACCCTTAGGAAAAATACCAAGAAGGAGTTAGTCCAAAACTTCTATGACCATGTCAATCACTCTATATTCACCTTTTCAGCTTCCATCTTCGATAACTCCGATGATGACATGCCTCTTGTATATCCTGAACTTATCAACTAGGATCAACAAGGTACACCTATCTTAGATACATTCGAGAATGATGAAGCATTAGCTGAGTTCATGGGACTTCAAGAAGGCATACCTAGAGGGGATCATAAAGTTGGTTTTACCATAGACTTGGATGACAAAGCATATTTTGGGGAGTCTATTTACACCTCTAGTCACAAAAATGAGAATAAAAATAAAAAAGACAATGAAAAGAAAAAAAATGAGTCCCTAGCTAAAAACCGAAAGGTGCCTTTGGATGAAGAAACCATCAAAATAAAGGATGTATCTGGGGGAAAAAACCTCTCTGAGGCACCCAAATATAGAGGTTTAAATATTCTTCTTGTTGAATAGGAAAAGTCACCGATGCTAGTAGAAGAATCTATTGCAGTCAACATAGGTACAAAAGAAAACCCTCGGATGGTATATTTTGCAACTTATTTAATAGAGACAGACAACCTGCATTTTAGGACTTCTTCATGAAAAGACAAATAAAATTTGCATGGTCATATGCTAACATTCCTGGATTGGATCCAGACCTAATATTGCACCATCTACCTTTACAGCCAGGTATTAAGCCAGTCAAATAGAAGTTAAGGAAAATGCATCCCCAAATTTCTCTATTGGTCAAAGCAAAACTCAAGAAACTCTTGGATGTAGGATTCATAAGGACCATAGACTATGTAGATTGGATATCAAATCTTGTACCAGTGATTGAACCAACTGGGGGAATTCACATTTGCATAGACTCTACAGAAATAAAAAAAGGCATGTCCTAAGGATGACTTCCCTTTGCCGAACATAGACATGATAGTAGATCTTACAACAGACTATGAGATGCTATCCCTCATGGATGGTTTCTCAGGATATAACCAAATCAAAATTGTAGTTGAAGACCAACACAAGATAGATCTCATGCATCCATGGGGCACATATTGTTGGAATGTTATGCCTTTTGGCCTTAAGAACGCATGAGCTACCTATCAAAGGGCCATGACTACTATTTTCTATGACTTTGTACATACTCTCATGGAAGATTATGTAGATGACATTATAGCTAAATTAGAAACAAGGGTAGATCATTTGAAGGTTCTAGACAAGATATTCTAAAGGCTAGATAATTAAAATGTTAGACTAAATCCGAAGAAATGTGTCTTTTGAGTGAAATCAAGGAAACTTCTAAGGTATATCATTTCTAGAAGAGTCATAGAAGTAGATCCAAGAAAGGTAAGAGCTATAATAGAAATGCTCCCTCTAGTCGGCATAGGTCAACTAAGGACACTACAAGGAATATTACAGTCCATCAACCATTTCATAGTACAACTGGAAAATAAAATACACCCATTTCAACATCTACTCAAGAAAGGAGTACCATTTGTGTGGACGCCTAAATGGCAAGAAGCCTTCCAACAAATGAAGGAATATTTTCTCACTCCACCTGTCTTAATGACACCAACAAATGGAAATCCATTGATACTATGCATTTCAGTAACTCAGTCGGCATTAGGAGCTCTTCTTGCACAAAATGATGATCAAGGTCATGAAAGAGCAGTTTATTATATTAGTCGTACCTTGGTAGGATATGAATTTAATTATAGCAACATTAAACGTGCATGTCTTGCAATAGTATTTTCTACTCAAAAAATTTGGCACTATATGCTCAATCATCAAAGAATGTTGGTTGCAAAGATTGATCACCTAAACTATCTCCTATGTAAGTCAACATTAACAAGACGGTTGGTTAAATGGGTTATGATACTTAGAAAGTATAACATCCAATATGTGGAGAGGAAGGCTATAAAAGGACAAGTGATTACAGATCAACTAGCAGATGCACCTATGAAGGTAAACCATCCTTTAGTGGGAGATTTTCTTGATGAATTTCTCTTCAACATTGACATTAAAACTGAATGGAAATTATACCATGATAGGTTACATACAAATCGTGGTTCAAGAGTAGGTATCCTATTTGTTACACCTCAAGGTGATACTATTCATAAATCATTCAGGATTGCTTTCCCTTGTACCAAAAATATAGCAGAGTATGAAGCCTTAGTGATAGGACTAAGAATGGCAGCACAGTGGAAGATAAATAGTCTACATGTTTTTGGCGATTCTCAGCTAGTAATCTGGCAATTAAACAATGATTATGAGACTAAGGATGAGAAACTTGCCCCTTACAAATGCATGGCTGATAGTTTCAAGCAATAATTCAATGACATTACCTTTCATCAAATAGCACGTATTCAGAACAAGGCTGCAGATGCAATGGCAACCATGAGTTCCTTGTTGGATATTTTGAGTAACGTGCCTAAGTTTGAGTTTTTGGTTGAATAGTTGTTGGTCCCTACCTATGATGTCCTCGATACTATGATTTGTGTGTATGATTGTTGGTCCTACATCCCATTGGTATAAAGACATTTTTGACTACCTGAAAGACCAAACCTTACCTCTAGACTTGTCCAATAACCAACGCAGAACCTTTATCCGTAAGTCAGCTAGATACACTATCATCAAAGATACCCTGTATACACGTACCTTATATAATGCCCTAATGAGATGTCTCGATGCTGAAGAAGCACAAAAAACTATGAGAGTGGTGCACGAGGGTATATGCGAATCCCATTCGAGTGGTCCAATTTTAGCCCATAAGATAATGAGACTAGGTTATTATTGGCCTATAATGGAGAAAGACTCATACATCTTTGTAAAGAAATGTAGACAATGTCAGAGACATGGAGATTTCATAAGAGCACCAACACAAGAGCTTTGTCTGATTACATCACCATGTCCTTTCACCCAATGGGGACTTGACCTCATAGGTAAAATACACCCGACATCATCCAACAGTCATAAATTCATCATAACCACCACCGAATACTTCACCAAATGGATTGAAGCGATTCCCATGACCTACATCACCGACACACAAATATCTAGGTTTATCCTTAACTATATCATTTTTGGGTATGGTGTACCCCAATCCATAATCATAGAAAAAGGTCTCCCATTCAAGAACCAAGAAGTATGCCATCTATGTGAAGAGTTTCATATCAAACACCATTTCTCCACACCATAATACCCACAAGGTAATGGCCAAGCCAAGGCATCTAATAAAACCATTTTTAGAATCGTGAAAAAGACTATCAATGACGTTGGTCGTGACTGGCACCTATAGCTTAATCCTGCCTTATGGGCTTATCACACTAGCATCCTTACTCCCACTGACGCCACTCCATTTTCACTCATATTCAGGTCTGAAGCTATCTTACCTATTGAGGTTGAAATTCCTTCCCTAAGGGTTTCCTTGAAAGGTCACATTAATGATGAAGAATACCATGTATCCAAATTACAAGAGCTAGAAATACTTGATGAATGAAGGCATAAGGCACTAGACCATTTACAAGCATATCAGAATTGTCTTCCTCGTAGCTATAATAGGAGAGTTCTAAATAGAGACTTTGACATTGGAGACCTACTTTTAATGGAGAATCCTAAGAATCAAGTTGAACGAGAAAAGCTAGGTAAGTTCAAACCTAACTGGTTGGAGCCCTATATAGTTAAAGAAGCTTTTGGTTTAGAAGCGTATCAACTTTCTACTCCTAAAGGCGAGCCACTTTTTTCACCTATCAACATTCTTCATCTAAAGAGGTTCTATGCATAGCCTCTAAGAATCTGTGTCTTAATCGACAAAATAAATAAAAATTGAAAAAACAAAAAAATGGTTACCTTGGTGAAGACCTGGCAAATAGGAGTGGAAGATCTAGATTTTCCTTTGAATATTAAATAGCTAATAGCTACACAGATTACAATGTTGAATTCTAAACTAACAAATAATCTAAATTGAAACAACAAAGAGCGAAGAAAGTAAACATAATTAAACTAAACAAATAAATGGAAAGCTCTCACCAAATATACATTCACCCCTTCGAATTATTTTGATTGCTCTTTTCCATTTTCCCTTTTCAGTATTCTTACCCTCAGATTTATGTGTTTGATGCAAGCATAACTTTTTCGAATGTCTAAGAAAAATATCGAAGATAAGTTTCTTCTCAAAAGTGTATGATTTCGGGAGGAGGAATAATGATAATGATAGGCCATTTTATAGATTTTGGGTTTTCGAACGATCAACTCAGATTCAAAGAGATATCGACGGATGAGATTGATGAATGTCATGCGATGTGAGTTATAACATGAGTCGGGAAAGACTAGAGGATAAATATTAAGTTAGAATGACAACTTAATCTTATGTCAAGACTATTTGAAAATAGAAAGAACACGAGTTCCAGATTAAATAATCAATTTAATCTTGAGTTAAGAGTTTGAAAATAAAGAAATAGACTTTGAATATCAAAGACAAAATTAGAACTCACAGATGAGGAATTTCAATGCATACTTAAATTAATTAATTAAATAAATATATTTAATTAATAGACACATACATGCATATGAGTTAGAACTAGTTAACTAACTAGTTGTGATAGAGAGTCTTCTCACAGTAACGATCAAATATCGAACTCAGAGATAACTGGAGGATTAAAAATAGATCTCGAGTCAGAAGGTGAGTGAATGATTTAGATAATTGAATGATAGAAGAATTTAACATAAATAATTAATAAATGAATTAAATCTTAATTTAATTCAACATTCAAAAATGAGATATTTAATTAAATAAATAAAGATAATTTTTTTAATTGACTTTCGAAAAGGGTTAAATGAATAATTAAATAATAAATATTTAATTATAGTTGAAAAGCATAAATTTGAATAATGAAATAATAAATATTTAATTATAGTTAAAAATATGGTAAAGTGGGTAATTAAATAATAAATTATTTAATTATGGATAAAAGGGGTTTAATTAAATAACAAATATTTAATTATGAAAGACGATTTAATTAGTTAGCGACATAATTAAATAAATGTAATTTTTTTAATTAATCAAGTTGATAAAAGAATTAATGAATTAGTGAATTAGTTTAAAAGGGTATTTTAATTAATAGAGGAAACATGTATTGCAAAGAAGAATTAAATAACATACATTATTTAATCATGACCATGGATAAATAGAAAATTATGTCGAATGTGTACTCACTGGCCTAGACCAATTTTCAGTATCTACAGTTTGTCCCTCTTTGATACAATGTTGTTTAGGTGTTGGTTCAAAGAAACTATGCCTCGATCATGCCCCAGCAAGAAATAGGTTAGGGTATGCCTCCTCAGGAAAATTGACCATTTTTGAAAAATTTCAAAAAAATTAGGAAATATTCTTGATAAGTCAATTTGATGAACATAAATGCTATGGAGTTGACGGAATTGAATTTGGAGATGTTACGAAAGTGTATGGGTCAGTTGAAGTTGGAAGGTTAAGCGACCAATAGACTAGGTTAGAAGGAATGCCACCCAAACCCTAGCTATAAATAAGAATGAGGGTGAAAATCAATTCATTTGCACCCAGAGGAGTTAGAAGAACTTAAGATTTTTCTTTGACAAGTAGACGAAGATGGCTCCCATTCCCTATGTTGTGCATTGAGGATATCAGATCCGAACCTTCAGGCAGCCAATCGACACAGGACCACCGATATGTACCTGTAAAAGATCCTTTCAAATTTTGTTTTGTACGTAGATTTAGGCCTTTAAAATATAATTATCAAATGTGGTCTTTGAGAATAAACACATATGTCATCGTATGCACTGCATTTGACTACAGAACGACGCATATGTGAAAATACTTCTAGGGTAGGTTAGGTAGTTTAGGCAGTCTTTCAATACATTGGTTATAAAATGCACCACATATGTATTCATGGAACACATTTGAATATAAGATAAACGCATGTAGGCTAGTGAACCACATATGCATTTGTGAAACACATATGTAGTAGTTTGATAGGTTAGAAAAAATGCACCGCATTTTTTTTTTTGCACCGCATTTGCAGTTGGGTAGAAAATGGATTCAAAATGTGCAACACATATGAAATATGTGACACAAATGCCTTGTCATGCAATGCATTTGTATGAATGCACCGCATTTATTACTGTGAGCCGCATTTGGCTGGTAAAGATTTTTTAAAAAATTCTAAGGAAAAACCTAAATTTTTTTTGACATGTTGGTTTAAATGAGGGTTGTTTTAGATCCTATTTACACTCGGGAGACTCATCCAGATACTTTTGATCTGAGAGACTGTATGACTAGTGGAAAGAATGTCTTTTGTGGAGACTCAGCCTTCATCATTGTCTCTTGATGCTTGTTATTCAGGCAAACAGAGGGATGCTCACCGCGTTGTGCGAGCGATGGTACTCTGAGACACCATCTTTCCATCTATCGACTGGGGAGGCGACTGTCACATTGGAGGATGTGTACAGGATATTGAGACTTCCAATCAGAGGAGAGTGGGTGATGTACAATACCCAATGGGGATTAACGGAGTTAGCTAGATTCTATCAAGTGGACGATGTTAGTAGGCTCGATATTGAGCATTATGAGATCAGATGGCCAGTGTTAGCAGATAGATATGATAGGATTGACTACATATTATGTACATTGATAGGTGGGATAGTATTAGCTGATCGACAAGGTCATGGTTTTCCTATGGGATGGGGGAGATGTTGGTGGGCATGTTAGAGAGAGAGACCTTGTATGCCTTGGGTTCGTGTCTATTAGGGATGCTATATTTTCATTTACATGATATTGCTTATAGAGACATACAGTCGATGAGCTATGGGACTACTCTGCTGATGGTTTCAACATGGGAGAGGATAGCTATTTTTTGTCCTCCAAATAGTGTAGAGCAATGGGCAAGATCCCTGTATGTTTTTTGGTACATGGGAAACATCACATAGAGCCATGTGGAGGATACTAAATATTGGAGACATGCACTCGATATTTTAGATCAGTTCAGTTGGAGACTATACACTAACTGTGAGGAGTGGGTTGGTAAGGATAGACATTTTCCATATTGAAGATAGACATAGTACATGATTGGGAGGACTATTTCGAGCGTGCACATTATAGAGAGGCACTTACCAGAGCAAGTTTTGAGATAGTTTGGAGAGGTTTAGGATGAGCCTTGAGGTAGAGCAGAGTTTGCTCAATCATCTAGAGAGGTTCCATACTGGGGGCCCATGATTCAAGTAGCTATGGCAAAGGCAGAGATACAGGCCTTACACCCAGTATAGTTGGGATGGAGAGACGGATTAGCAGATCCTAGGACTATGGCTACGTATGATGCATGGTGGGTGGAGCATCTTATGATTCCTTACATAGATCCAGATCAGCCGACACCAATTGAGAAACGAGGCACAGGGCCGAGACGACGACGTAGAGGTAGAGGTGGTAGAGTTGGAGGGAGAAGTGATGGGGATGATGGAAAAGGAGGGGGTGGTGGTAAAGGTGGTAGACGAGGATGAAGAGGACAAAGAGGGGCTCAAGTAGGTGGACTTTCACCTATTCGAGAGGCAATGATAGTGGATGCACCAATGTTGGACATCGAAGGTGGAGTTGATGCACTGCTTGGAGGTGAGAAGGCTTCTGAGGAGGTAGTTGATGTGGCTATTGGGGGAGAGGATGTCGTAGAGGCAGATATGGGTATTGATGTGGATATTGATGCTCTTGGGATTGTGGCATGGTATGGGGAGGATGATGTTGAGGAGGAGGCACCGATGGAGGAGCAGGAGAGAGAGCTCATAGATCGGATTGTGGAGGGGAGATGGGAGGATGATACTCCTAGGGATGGTGATAGGGAGGCTTGGGAGGAGAGACTGAGACTGATGATAGTAGAGCTTGATGCCATGTAGATAGAGAGAGATAATGCATTGAAAGAGAGAGATAGTGCATGTGCAGAGAGAGACAGTGCACTTATGGAGAGGGATCAGGCCATAGCTCGACGAAAGGAGATAGAGCAGTAGTTTATAGAGGTCAGACACCTTTGCAGTGGTTCCTCATCTGACGATTTTTCTCGTGAGCTAGTCAAATCAGTTGAGAGAGCTTCATATTACAGGGATCTATATGAGACAGTGGTTTCATCAAAGAGATGAGCTCCTAGCTTCTCAAAGGTGCGCATTCACAGGTCACAGAGCAGGAGTCACACGAGGACACAGTGTACAGAGGGTGTGGTAGAACCACTAAGGATAGGTCCATATGAGAGGCCTTCCACTTCATAGAGAGGACTTTCGAGGCTTTTTCCTCCACCTTCACCACTTGACAGTAGTGGCAGTGGGACACGGTGACACTTGTTATTATGTAGACATTGTATTTTGATCAGAGAGCATGCGAGCTCATTTTATTTATAGAAACATTCTGATATTGTACTATGACATTATTTTGAGCGATATATATATGATTTTTTGTGGAATCTATATGATATGCAGGTCTATTTTATGGATGATGCATTGTTTCTTTATGATTTTGTTTCCTAGATGATGTATGTACATGTGTTATGAATGGATTCTTCCCAATGTATTATGATGATGGATGTAATATGCTATATGATGTTTATTTATAGGTGATGGAATTATATTATGCAATGTTTACTTGATTTACCTTATGATGATGAAATTCCTATTATGTCATGATTTTGAATGTATGCAATGAAGATGTTAATGTTACTCTATATATGTTGGAAATGCAAATGCAACTATATGAAATGCTTATAAAATGTATGCATATGCAGATGATTGAAATGTTTTTGTTGTGTCACAAGACTTTATCATTATTTCAGAAAAGAGAAATGTTAGGATGGATGATTTTAGAATGTTAGTAAGAAATAATTAAAGTGGTTGATTGAGAATAGACATGATTTTTGATATTTTTCTAGATATGCTAAGCTTGCAATTTTGATCATCATTGGGTGGGACATGACACAAATGGACAATACACACTATGATATGAGATAGACTATAGTGTACAAAGTCATCCATCTCCAAAAAATAGACAGTCGCAGACAAGGAGTGTCTTAACTCATACTAAGGACAAAATTGCCCTAGTCTTTTTGTCTTGACAAACCACATACACCAAACAAATAAAAGATGGGTCATGAGACATCATTGCTCCTCTAAATCCTTAATAGGACATCCTTGAGGAAACTAGTAACATGACTCAAAAACCAAATTTAAAAAGACAGTTGACAAACAATAGCCAAAGAAAAAGAGTCCTGAGACATCCTTGCTTCTCTAAATCCTTCAAGGGATATCCTTGAGAAATCTAGTAACCGGACTAATTCACAAATCGATAAAAAGATAAGAAAAAATAAGATATAAAGTCATAAACCTAGATAAAATTATTCACCAAAACTTGATCTTGTTGGATTGTTTGATTGTTTGATGTTTGACATAGCGTAATGTGAGAGATGGCACATAACACATAAGACGTTGACTCTGGTTTCGACTTGGTGACTACCTGTATAAGGCATGAAAAAGCCTGGTTTCAGAAAAGACACTTGCCATATAAGATGTTGGAGCCTGATGACATTGATGTGACAAGATACATGAGGCTATGAAAAGTTGATGATGCCTATTGACAAGAAAGACATATCTTGTTTAAGACATAAGTTGAGCATTTTGACATTGTGTTGGATATTGACTTGATGACTTTGAGATGTTTTCCTTGTTGACACATGACTTGTTTTGATTCCTTGATTGATTAAAAAATGTGTGCATGTGTGAATAGTGTATGACATGACATGACTAAAGATATATACTTAGGCTGATGATATGCAATGTGTGTGATAGTGAATGCAATAAACCCTACTGGACTAACCTAGTGCAGTCTCAGGGGCTCATCGATTGATTAGCCTTGCCTATGGGGTGAACCCACATAAGTGGTGAACACTTTTGTGGAGGAAGGGAAAAGGCATTGTTTCCCTCTACACAAAGTGAAGGGGTTTGGCTGAACTAAATTGTTCAACCAAACCTTTATCATGGTTCAGTCAAACCACAGGGTTCGACTGAACCCTATGTTTGCTCAAACCCCATTAACATGGGAGCAGAAATATTAAAATAAAGGGTTCGGTCGAACCCCCTTAATAAGGATTTTTTTTTAAAAACCCTATCATTTTCCCGGACCCCGTGAATTTTTCTCATTATTTTAAAGGGGTTCGGCCGAACTTAGGTTCGGTCGAACACCCTTTTTCCCCTATCTCCTCTCAAAAAATTGGTTTTTTTTTGTAAAAAATGGTCGTTCGAAGCTCGATTTGAAAATGAAAATGCAGAAAACTTCAAAAACCCAACTAGATAATGATAGTCCTCAGAATGAGCTATCCGTCGAATATAATTTTAATATGATTTTCTTTTATTATGTATTTTATTTTTTAGTTTTATTAAACATAGGTTTTTCAATGAAAATCAAAATCTTTGGTCTGCACATGTGGAAAAATAGCAGATTATCAAAATAAAAAATTTAGAAATATGTTGAGGCTGGGTATTCATGTCCTTGATCCACTAAAAAAGTAAATTTGAATTTTGATTCATACATAAAAAGTTATGTTGTATACAGTCCGCCTATGTCTGAATTGCAATTGGTTTGACTTTGAAACTTGATTAAGGAAAAAAATTCAATAAAAAACTATGAGACCAAATGAAAGTGCTAGATACCGTAGTTACAAATCTAAATTCAAAAAAAATAGAATTTTATCGTTCATACAAAAAAAATTATGTTGTATATGGTGAGCATCACTTTTTAAAAATGTTGTTTTCTAAAAAAAACCAGTTTTCGTGGGAGATGGAAAAAAAAGTGCAATCGGATTCTAAAAATTTTGAAAAAAATATTTTTAGAACCTAGAGACAAAATGTGATGAGACTCTAGTTTGCATCATTCACAAATTCCTCATGGTTTAGCCGCTACAAGAGCCCGAAAGTGAAGATTTAGTTAAAAATAATAATTGGAGTGTCTAGTTTGCCCAAAAATTGTAAACCACTATTGTGGGATCACCCTACGTTGTACACATAGAAACCTCATAGTTTGACATGGCCAATGACTTTGATTGTACAAAGAGTCATTATTTTACTATGTGTGATACATGACAAACCTAGACAGATAGACCTAATCCCTCGGGGGCACATCGATTTATGGCCTTGGCTACGTCCTAGTCGTAGAGGCAACGTATTTCAACTATGTCTATGACTAACTTAACATGACTGACTTGACTCTGTTTTTGGTATTTTCTGACATTTTTTGACTTTTTTAGTTTTTTAAAGTTTTCTAATGTTTTTGGGATTTTTCAGGACATTTTCGATGGTGCAATGCTATGTACAAGGTCCTCATGGTATAGAACAAGGATTTTCCCCCAGTCGGGAATAAGACCTATGAGTTGAAATGGGGAATATGACGTAATGGACTTTGATGTCAATTGTTCCGAATGATGGATAAGACAACCATTTATTATGAGGGATGGTTAAAAAGTCTGATTGGAGTGATGGTAGATGAAAGAGCGAGTTTGACTACACATGGCACCTGTTTGCCAGGTTTTCACCAAGGTACTTATCCATAGTGCCACAGAAGCGGTTTTCACTATTGGACGAATTTATTTCTCTTGAGTATTTTTTTGGTGTTACACAGATGCCTGTTTTCTAGGTTTTCATCAAGGTAACCAATTTTTTATTTTTTCAATTTTTATTTATTTTCTAGATTAAGACACGGATTCTTAGAAGCTATGCATAGAACCTCTTCAGATGAAGATTGTTGATAGGTGACAAAAGTGGCTTGCCTTCAGGAGTAGAGAGTTGATGCACTCCTGAAACAAAAGCTTTTGTGACTATATAGGGCCCCAACGAGTTAGGTTCGAACTTACCTAGCTTTTCTCGTTCAGCTTGATTCTTAGGATTCTCCATTAAAACTAGATCTCTAATGTCAAAGTCTCTATTTAGAACTCTCCTATTATAGCTATGATGAAGATGATTCTGATATGCTTGTAAATGGTCTAGTGCCTTATGTCTTCGTTCATCTAGTAATTCTAGCTGTTGTAATCTAGATAAACGGTATTCTTCATCGTCAATGTGACCTTTCAAGGAAACCCTCGGGGATGGAATTTCAACCTCAATAGGTAAGATAGCTTTAGACTCAAATACGAGTGAGAATGGAGTGGCTCTAGTGAGTGTATGGATGCTAGTGCGGTAAGCCCATCACATGGGATTAAGCTGTAGGTGCCAGTAATGACTAGTGTCATTGACAGTCTTTTTCATGATTCAAACAATGGTTTTATTAGATGCCTTGGCTTGGGCATTACCTTGTGGTTAATATGGGGTGGAGAAATGGTGTTTGATATGAAACACTTCACATAGATGGTGTACTTCTTGGTTCTTGAATGGGTGGCCATTGTTTCTGATTATGGATTGGGGTACACCATACTGACAAATGATATAGTTAAGGATAAACCTAGATATTTGTGTGCTGGTGATGTAGGTCATGGGAATAGCTTTAATACATTTGGTGAAGTATTTGGTGGTGGTTATAATGAATTTATGACCGTTGGATGATGTAGGGTGTATCTTACCTATGAGGTCAAGTCCCCATTGGGCGAAAGGCCATGGTCATGTAATTGGATGAAGCTTCTATGCTAGAACTCTTGTCAAACCTGCATGTATCTGGCACTATCTACATTTCTTTACAAATATGTATGAGCCTTTCTCCATTGTAGGCCAATAATAACCTAGTCTCATAATCTTATGGGCTAAAGTAGGACCACTCAAATGGGCTCCACATATACCCTCGTGCACCTCTCTCAAAGCTCTTTGTGCTTCTTCAGCATCAAGACATCTCATTAGGGCATTATCTAAGGTACGTCTATACAAGGTATCTTTGATGATAGTGTCTTTAGCTGACATATAGATATAGGTTTTGTGTTGGTTATTGGACAAGTCAAGAGGTAAGGTTTGGTCTTTCAGGTAGTCAAAAATGTCTTTATACCAAGGGGATGTAGGACCAACAATCGTACACACCATCATAGTATCGGGGACATCATAGGTAGGGACCAACAACTGTTCAACCAAAAACTCAAACTTAGGCACGTTACTCGAAATATCCAACAAGGAACCCACAGTTGCCATTGCATATGCAGCCCTGTTAGGAATATGTAGTATTGGTTGAAAGTTAATTTCATTGAAGTATTGTTTGAAACTATCAACCATACATTTGTAAGGGACAAGTTTCAGATCCTTAGTCTCATACACATCATTTACTTATTAGATTACTAGATGAGAATCGCTAAAAATATGTAGACTCTTTATCTTCCATTGTGTTGCCATTCTTAGTCTTGTCACTAAGGCTTCATACTCTCCTATATTGTTGGTACAAGGGAAAGCAATCCTGAATGATTTAGGAATAGTATTTCCTTGAGGTGTAAAGCATATGATACCTGCTCCTGAACCATGATTTGTATGTGACCCATCAAAGTATAATTTCCATTCGGTTTTAATGTCAATGTTGAAGAGAAATTCATCAGAAAAATATACCACTAAAGGATGGTCTGCCTTCATAGGTGCATTTGCTAACTGATCTGCAATCACCTATCCTTTTATAGCCTTCCTCTCCACATATTGGATGTCATACTCACTAAGAATCATAACCTATTTAGCCAATTGGCCTGTTAATGCTACCTTACTTAGGAGATACTTGAGGGGATCAATATTTGCAACCAACATTGTTTGACAATTAAGCATATAGTGCCGAAGTTTTTGAGTAATAAAGACTACCACAAGATAGGCACTTTCAATTTTGTTGTAATTCAATTCGTATCCTACCAAGGTACGACTTATATAATAGACTACTCTTTCACGACCTTGATCATCATTTTGTGCAAGAAGAGCTCCTAATGTCGAATGAGTTGGTGAAATGTATAGTATCAATGGATTTCCATCTATTGGTGGCATTAAGACAGGTGGAGTGAGAAAATAGTCCTTGATTTGTTGGAAGGATTCTTGACATTTAGGCATCTGCACAAATGGTACTCCTTTCTTGAGTAGATGTTGAAATGGGTGTATTTTATCTACCATTTGTACTATGAAATGCCTGATGGACTGTAATATTCCCTATAGTGTCCTTAGTTGATCTATGCTGACTAGAGGAAGCATTTCTATGATAGCTCTTACCTTTTCTGGATCTAATTGTATGCCTCTTCTAGAAATGATATACCCTAGAAATTTCCCTGATTTCACTCCAAAGACACATTTCTTCGGAATTAGTCTGACATTGTAATTCTCTAGCCTCTGGAATATCTTGTCTAGAACCTTCAAATGATTTTCCCTTGTTTATGATTTAACTATAATTTCATCTACATAATCTTCCATGAGAGTATGTCCAAATTCATGGAAAATAGTAGTCATGGACCGTTAATAGGTAGCTCATGTGTTCTTAAGGCCAAAAGGCATAAAATTCCAACAGTATGTGCCCCATGGACACATGCAAGTTGTCTTGTGTTGGTCTTCAGCTACGATTTTGATTTGGTTATATCTCGAGAAACCATCTATGAGGGATAGAATCTTGTAGCCTATTGTAAGATCTACTATCATGTCTATGTTTGGCAAAGGGAAGTCATCCTTAGGAAATGCCTTGTTGATAACTCTAAAGTCTGTGCAAATGCAAATGCCCCTAGTTGGTTTAGTCATTGGTACAAGATTTGATATCTAATCTGCATAGTCTATGGTCCTTATGAATCCTACATCCAAGAGTTTCTTGAGTTCTGCTTTGACCAATAGAGCAATCTGGGGATGCATTTTCCTTAACTTTTGTTTGACTGGCTTAATACTTGGCTATAAAGGTAGATGGTGCAATATTAGGTCTGGATCTAGCCCAACCATGTTAGTGTATGATCATACAAAGTTTATCTATCTTTTCATGAAGAATTCCTTAAACTCGGGTTGTTTTGTCTCTGTTAAAGAAGCTGCAAAATATACCATCTGAGGGTTTTCTTCTATACCTATGTTGACTACAACAAATTCTTCTACTAGCACGGTGACTTTTCCTGTTCAATAGGGAGAATATTTAAACCTCTATCTTTGGGTGCTTCAGAGAGGTTTTCATCCTCATATACATCCTTTATTTTGACTATTTCTTCATCCAAAGGCGCCTTTTGGTTTTCACCTAGGGACTCATCTTTTTCTTTTCATTGTCTTTTTTCTTTTTATTCTCATTTTTACGACTAGAGGTGTAAATAGACTCCCCAAAATATGGTTTTTCGTCCAAGTCTATGGTAAAACCATCTTTATGATCCCCTCTAGGTATGCCTTCTCGAAGTCCCATGAACTCAGCTAATGCTTCATCATTCTCGAATGTATCAAAGATGGGCGTACCTTGTTGATCCCAGTTGATAAGTTCAGGATATACAAGGGGCATGCCATCAATGAAGTTATCGAAGGTGGAAGCTGACAAGGTGAATATAGAGTGGTTGACATGGTCACAAAAGTTTTGGACTAACTCCTTCTTGGTCATTTTTCTAGGGGTAGGTAAATTCTGACGTGGGACTATTGCAACATCTAGGTTTTGAGAAGATGGTTCATCAGGTGCTCGAGATGTATGATCAATGATCTCCCAAGAATAGTGTGTAGGCCATTCTTCTTTGGTCATGTGTTTCTTATGATGGGGACTAGATGAATTAGGTACGGATTTTATCATGATCTCAAGTTCTCCAAATAGACTATCTAGGTTCATGGTATTGGTAGAGGAAAGGGAATCGCATTCACCATCGTTTGAGTCAAGGGACTTATTGTAAATGGGGAATTCATCATAAACGAGGGGAATTGGTTTGTGATATTTCTCAATGTCGGTGTAAGCACTCACTTCCTCTTGAAATGGTGACGAAGTACTAGGAAAACCAATTCTAAGCCATTGAAACCCTAGCCCTAGGTATTTCGGTCATGGTGAGACAATGATTGGTTCTATCCTTCCATTCTGATGTAGTCCTAACCCACTATGTCCATCATAGCCTTCACTTTTCATTATTCTAAAGCCTTTTCCATATTGATTCTTAGTTATTTGAATAGATGGTGAGGGGTATTCATTATCTTCTCGATACAACCAGGAGGTAGTATCACTTTGATCCACTTCCTCTTCACTTAACTCTCCCCATTTGGTCAATGTCATTATAGGGGGAACATGAAATGTGACTACTGATTGTCTTATATTTTCCATGGGTAAGCCATATGCCTTAGGTGGAATCAGCTGACTGATACAATAGGATACCTTCATGTTGGATTCTCCACAACCCTTGTCTTGGATCTCGACCTTAGGAGTGCATGATGGTGGTTTGAATGAAACGGACTTGGTAAGATGTGATGGATCAATGTATAGGGACAAAGTGGATGATGATGGAGCTTCTTGATTAATAGGTTCCTATCATTGTGGGATTCCTTTTAGGCTTGTATAGTATTGAAAAGGATTTGGATCACCATCAATCATGATCTCGGTGCCATTATGTGGGAATTTAAAACATTGGTGACATGTAGAAGGTACCACTTTCATTACGTGTATCTAGGGTCTACTGAATGAAAGGTTATATGGAAGCATGAGATCGAACACTTGGAAGCTGGTGTTCATGATTGCTGGGCCGATTCTGATAGGGAGTGTGAAAATTCCTTTGGATGATCTTTCCTCATCATCATAAGCCTTGATGACTATAATCTTTGAGATGTATATGCATTCTTCTTAGAATCCTAATGCCTTAACCAATTTTAGGATACATAGGTTTAAACCCGCTCCTTCGTCTACCAAGACTCGTCTAACTTTGGTTTGATGGACTAGGACTTCAAGATGTAATGGGTCATTATGATCAGTCTTTTCTGTCGAATATTCTTGTTGGGAAAACATGGGTTGATGGGAGTTGGTTAAATATCCTACCATTTCTTTGAAACCATTGACATCTAAGTCAATAGGGACAATTGTTTTTTGTAGAGCTTTGTCGAGAATAGCTCTATGCTCAGGTGATAAACTCAACAATTCCAAAATAGATATTTGTGCAAGGGTTTTTCTGAATTGATCAAGGAGATTGTATCTTGACTTGGAAGATTGTGTAGGTGGCTCAGAAGAAGGTCCTAGAATAGTGATCTTTGTTATGCATATTTACAGCACATTCAGGATGCTTCTTAATGGTGATGGTATCTACATGCTCATTTGAAGATCAAAGTGTATATATGATCTTTCCTTTTCCATAGTCATACTTGGTATTTGCATAATTGGCTGATGGAGAATTCTTGTTTTCTGATCTAGAGGCTTTTCCTTTCGTGTCATCATGTAATGGGTCTATGAACACCTTATTATCAGTGTTCTTCATATTTTTCTATCCATTGATCTCTATGGCTCCATTTTCAACGAAGTCTTGGATAATATTCTTCAGTTGTCGGCATTGTTGAAGGTTGTGTCCTTTTGTTCGATGATAGTCAAAAAAAGCGTTATCATCCCACCATGAAGGTTTAAACTATCCAGGATCATACTCTCTTGGTTCCAAAGGTTTAATGAGATTATGTTTAATCAACTCTTTGAAAATTGTCTCAATTGGTTGTCCTAAAGGGGTAAATTCATGTGTAGGAAATCTCTTTTGCGGTCGTTGTTGTTATGAATTTTGGACATAGTTTGTTGTTTGATCTAGACTATTCATCATGTCTTGATTGGCATTGTAACTTCTAAGTGTGATAACTGGTCTTGTGTGTATGTTTTTAGCATAAAAAATGCCATCATTTGTAACATTTTTGTTTCTAGGCCAGAATTTATTCCTATCATTGAGTGCACTTTGATGTTGAACGACTGGATTTCTTCCTGGTACCTTAATTTCTCCTTTGTCTATACGGCCTTTTTCAAGGATGATGCCCTTTTGTACCAATTCTAGGAATGAAGTACAACAATGTACCCTTAAGTCACTTTGCAGTTTTGGGTTGATGTTTTCAAGGAATATCGTGACTTTTTGCTTTTCTGCTATTTCAACTGGACATCTGCTAGCTAGACTTCTCCATCTCTAGAAGAAAGTGGTGAAAGTTTCACCATCTTCTTGTGTTGTGTGACACAAGGTAGTTATGGTTATTTCATTGTCATTGTTAAAGGAAAAATGTTCAAAAAACTTCTCAACTAGTTCACCCTAGGATCGTATGCCATATGGTAATTTAGAGAACCATTCCAATGCTATCCCTATAAGGGTTCATGGAAATAGTCTCAACAAGTATGTGGGGTCATATGATATGTCCATGAATGTCGTTGAGAATTCTATAATGTGTTCCAAAGGATTCTTCCTCCCATTATTATTTGGCAGATTCAATATAACGTATCCATGGGGGAAAGGTATCATGTAAAGCACTTTGTCGAAAGGACGTCGACATAGATATTGCGTTGAGATAGTTTGTTTGCCTGATACAAACATGTTATCCATTTTTTATTGAATTATTTGCATTTAGTTTTGGAGAACATCTACTTGTCTCAAGGACATGTTTGCGTTATTTGGATCAATGTAGGTGCTCTAAAATGTCATGTTTTGTGACGGGTTATGATTTGGTGAGGGAATATATCCTGTTAGAATGTTCTAATTCGGTATAGGAATATTTTCAGTCTTAATGTTCTAATTTGGTATAGGAATTTTTCCTATTTGAATGTTCTAATTTGGTATAGGAATATTTCTAGTCTGAATTTTCTAAATTGGTATTGGAACTCTCGTTCCACTTTGGATCTCTTACCAGTAGTGTTCATGCCAAAGAGGTTGGAGGAAGTTTCCCCCATAGTAAATTGTAAACCCTATGTTACATTGAAAGGGATTGTGTTTACAAATGATGATGTTTGAGTAGATATGCTAGTTGGTATCACTGCGGTAATTTGGGGAATAGAAACACTTGACGTTGGAGTTTAAGTTTTTTGAGTAGACTGTGGTTTCAAAGTATGAATGTCAAATCCTAGTGGTAGTGTGGCACCTTCAACTAGCAACTTTGCTAGATAGTGTTGGGGATCATTTTCCAAACACTCATCCATTAAGGATGAAAATTCAAGATCTTGTATAGTGGCGTCTATTTCTTCAACAAATATTTGTCCATGGGTGTCTCTAGTGACATGTTTATCAAGAAAAACTCTATGTGGTCTCTTACTCCCCAATGGTTGATAAATTTGTTAGGGTCTGACATTTCTTTATGTTTCTTTTGAGACCTTGTTTTGACCATGAATAGTTGCTCAAACCGGGGTAATGCAGACTATTTCTAAAAATTAATGACCTATCTCTATTTTTTTTGGATTTTCTAACAAATAACAATGTTGCTAAAGATTTCTAAAATGACGTATACTAAGATGACGTAGGATTTGATGCACAATATGCAAAATATTGAATAGACTGTGACAGTAAATGATTCTAAAATAGGGATAACCTACCACCTATGGATTAAATGCATGCAATGATTTGTGTTTGACCAAGGAACCTAATTGTAGGACAAGAACAGTTGACAAGGTGAATTTCCCAAACTAGACTGTTGAGCTGAAAAGATTCACTAATTTGACTAAAGTGACTAGGTTCAATGATGAGGATACATCAAGACATGAATGTATCCGATCACGTGAACAATTGTTCTATTTTTCTATATGCAATTTCCTAAGAAGTATCTATATGCATGCAACTTAGGATGATGATGACTAGGATGTATGTGACACCTAATAATGCAAGGTTTTGAATAATTTTTCCAGTTTCTGTCCAAGGTTGATCTTTAGAAACATAAGCAAAAATGATAGTATTGTTTCGGACTCGGTTTGCGGTTTTCGAGGTTTTTTGTTGACATTCAAATGCGTTTCACCTATCAAATGTGGTTCTAATTTTGACAGCTTTGGTTTACAATCACACATGCGGTGATTTGACTAAAAACCTAGTTTTGGTGTTTGACGGACGATTGCAGATTTTCCTGACAAATGTGATTTTCAGTTTGACAGATGTGGCTTGTAAATACGTATGCGGCATTTTGACTAAAACCTAGTTTTGAATTTTTCCAAGCAGTTGCAATTTTCTAATAGATGTAGTTTATAGCTTGATAGATATGACTCACAGTATCATATGGGGCTCAAAATATGGACTATGTAAAACCTAATTTTTTTGATAGACACATGCAGATCATAAATGGATAGATGGAGTTTTCCTAGACACATGCGACTCTAAACTTAACAGTTGTGACTCGTAATTTCCAGACTACTAAAATAAACTTTTTTGACAGACATATTCAGCATTTCCTCTAACAAATGCGACTCGCTAGGACAAATGTAGTGTTAAAAATGACGATTGCGACTCACTTTTTGACAGGTTGCAATTTTTTTGAAAATTATTTTGACTGACTCCATTTGTTGATCAAGATTTTTGACAAATAAAACAAACACAAGTAGAGAAATCAATGTATTTTAATTTTGTGATGATAGAATTGCTAAGACTCAAAAAAATCTACAACCTAGGCTTTTTGGAAAATACTTGTTGAGTTCTTACTTGGATTTCTCTAGCTACACATATTTATGGCAAATGACTAGTAGGTTGACCCCACTGGCTCCCCTCCACGACACTCACTTATATGGGGTAGCCAAGCTACTAAACCCATGAAACTCCCATGGCATACATCTCATCTCCACACATAAACCATAAGAATGTAAGACGGCTTCACAGGGTCGACCCTACTGCACTAGCAAATAGGTAGGATTTTGGAAAACCGACAACAAGGTGTTTAGCATGGGCATTCCATTCGTGGGGAACTATTAAAATTTGGCAAGAGTCCATTTTTGTCCATCTCGTCGGAATAGTATGCATGATTCTTGGGATTTCCCAAAGAATCCACTTGTATATACTGGCTGGAAGTCACTTGGTGTCTAGTGTGCTACCGGTCTGAGTCATCTTGGGGTGAGTACTTTTTTCCACCAAGACAGGCCCAAGTTCTAGAGTTAGTAACTGTTTATCTTAAACCCAGGATCGCACGAATGCGTAAGGGGGGAGGATACTTCACTGTACCAAATCGTGTGGTTAAAAATTATGCTTTCGCACCAAACAAAGAAGACACTGATTCTTTTTATCCCAAATGACAGTTATCTATCTACCAAAAAGAAAGCTCGCTAAATAAATAACATCAAAGGAATTAGGTCCTGCATGCAAATGGATTAGTAGTTCATTGTTCTTGTCTTCGGCTTTCAACCTACAAAAAATATTGTCTTTGGTTTTATTGTCTTCTATGCTTCATCCTGCAAAAACTAAGTTAATCATCCTAAACACAGCTGCAAGCAAACATTAGTGAAAAATGAAAAATCACATGAAAATGAAAAACAAAAAACATGGATGTACGGAATTGAAAAATTGGAAAATATTATGAGTTGGATGTGGTGCTTCAAGCCACAGATGTGGCTCAAAAGTTATTTTGTGGATGCAGTTTGTATTGACCATCACGGGTCAAAATGTTGATAGTCGGATGCAGTTCATGGATTCACGGATGCGGTGCGTGATGGCAGATGTGATGCAGATGTTAGCAGATGTGGCTTGCCAATATAAATGTTGAAGAAGAACAAACAACTTTGAGAGTCGTGCCTGAGGGTATATATGGATCCCATTCAAATGGTCCTACTTTAGCCCATAATATTACGAGACTAGGTTATTATTGGCCTACAATGGAGAAAGACTCATTTATCTTTGTACACAAATGTAGAAAGTGTCAGATACATGGAGATTTGATTAGAGCGCCAACACAGCAGCTTCGTCCAATTACATCACCATGGCCTTTTTCCCAATGGGGACTTGACCTCATAGGTAAGATACACCCTATATCATCTGATGGTCATAAATTCATCATAACCACCACTGAATACTTCACCAAATAGATTGAAGTTATTCCCATGACCTACATCACCAGTACACAAATATCTAGGTTTATCCTTAACTATATTATTTTTTGGTATGGTGTACCCCAGTCCATAATCACAGACAATGGCCGCCCATTCAAGAACCAAGAAGTACGCCATCTATGTAAAGAGTTTCATATCAAACACCACTTCTCCACTCCATATTATCCACAAGCTAATGGCCAAGTCAATGCATCTAATAAAACCATTGTTAGAATCCTGAAAAAGACTATCAATGACGTTGGTCGTGACTAGCACATATAGCTTAATCTCATCTTATGGGCTTACCACACTAGCATTCATACTCCCATTGGTGCCACTCCATTTTCACTCGTATTCGGGTTTGAAGCTATCTTACCTATTGAGGTTGAAATTCCTTCGCTAAGGGTTTCCTTGAAAGGTCACATTAACGACGAAGAATACCATGTATCCAGATTACAAGAGCTAGAATTACTAGATGAACAAAGACATAAGGCACTAGACCATTTACAAGCATATCAGAATCATCTTCATCGTAGCTATAATAGGAGAGTTCTAAATAGAGACTTTGACATTGGAGACCTTGTTTTAATGGAGAATCCTAAGAATCAAGTTGAAAAAGAAAAATTAGGTAGGTTTGAACCTAACTAGTTGGGGCCCTATATAGTCACAGATGCTTTTGGTTCAGGAGCGTAACAAATTTCTACTCCTAAAGGCGAGATACTTTTATCATCTATCAAAAATATTCTCTGAAGAGGTTTTATACGTAGCTTCTGAGAATCAGTGTCTTAATCTAGAAAATAAATAAAAACTGAAAAAACAAAAAAATGGTTGCCTTGATGAAAACCTTGCAAACAGGAATGTAAGATCTAGATTTTCCTTTGAATATTAAATAGCTAACAGCTACACATATTACAATGAAAAATTATCAACTAACAAATAATCTAAATCAAAACAACAAAGAACAAAGAAATTAAACATAATTAAACTAAACAAATAAATGGAAAGCTCTCACCAAATATGCATTCACCCCTTCGAATTATCTTGATTGCTCTTCTCCATTTTTCCTTTTCAGTATTCTTGCCCTCAGGTTTCTATGTTTGATGCAAGCATAACTTCCTCAAATGTCTAAGGAAAATATCAAAGATAAGTTTCTTCTCAAAATTGTATGATTTTGGGAGGAGGAATAATGATAATGATAGGCCATTTTATAGATTTTGGGTTTTCGAACGATCGACTTAGATTGAAAGAGAGATCAATGGATGAGATTGATGAATGTCATGCGATGTGAGTTTTGTGTTAGTTAGAACGTGAGTTAGAACATGATTCAAGAAAGACTGCATGATAAAGATTAAGTTAGAACGACAACTTAATCTTATGTCAAGACTATTCAAAAATAGAAGGAACACGAGTTCCAGATTAAATAATCAATTTAATCTTCAGTTAAGATTCTTCAAAAATAGAAGAAATATACTTCGAATATCAAAGACAAAGTTAGAACTCGAAGATGAGGAATTTGAATGCATAATTAAATTAATTACTTAAATAAAGATATTTAATTAATAGACACATACATGCATATGAGTTAGAACTAGTTAATTGACTAGTTGTGACAAAGAGTCTTCTCATAGCAATGATCAGATATCAAACTCAAAGATAATTGGAGGATTAAAAATAGATCTCGAGTGAGAAGGTGAGTGAATTATTTAGATAACTGAATGATAGAAGAATGTGACATAAATAATTAATAAATGAATTAAATGTTAATTTAATTCAACATTCGAAAATGAGAGATTCAATTAAATAAATAAAGATAATTTATTTAATTGACTTTTGAAAAGGCTCAAGTGAGTAATTAAATAATAAATATTTAATTATAGTTGAAAAGGTTAAATTTGAATAATAAATATTTAATTATAGTTGAAAATATGATAAAGTGGGTAATTAAATAATAAATTATTTAATTATGGATAAAAGGGGTTTAATTACATAACAAATATTTAATTATGAAAGAGGATTTAATTAGTTAGCGACATAATTAAATAAATGTAATTTATTTAATTAATCAAGTTGAATAAAAGAATTAATGAATTAGTGAATTAATTAAAAAGTCTATTTTAATTAATAGAGGAAACATGTATTAGAAAGGGGAATTAAATAATTGACATTATTTAATCATGACCATGGATAAATAGAAAATTATGTCGAATGTGTACTCGCAGGCCTAGACCGATTTTTAGCATCTATAGGACTCGCTATCCAAATGGGAGGCTCATTTCCTAAAGATACAAAAACATAGAAATAAGAATGTTACACGAAGAATATTATCTCAATGCAATATAAAATCCACCACTGCAACTTCTACACATTTGTAGCCTTCAATAAAGAATTGCAGACACCATCAGTTCATTGCCTTTAGGAGTCTAACACATGCATGTTCTCAGTAGCTCAAATCAACACAATCTTTCACATATACCTTCATTCACACACTTTTGGTTTACAAACCTTAACATCTTGCCTTGTATTTATACCAGCTTTGATCTTAGAAACTTTCTACAAGATCGGATACACATTCTTTATTTTACAAATGAAAATTAGGTTGGTGACTCAACATTCCCATGGTGGATAAGAATGAGAGTGGACCAAATTAATATTTAACCAAGACCCAAAAAAATATATTGGATCAATCACATGTTTCCTTAATTGATACTTATCCTTTGTATAATGTGTAAGCACCAAGTTGTCTAAACCTAATGAAAAAACCAATGAACTTTGAAGAAAATGCATTCACAATAAGAAAATAACATGTGGAGCACATAGCATGCTTCACTGTACACTAGAGCACATATTAGATTCCTTCAAATTCATCTACAACAACTACAACAACCTTCATATATAGAACACTTTCCATCAGTCCAACCAGATTGTATAGACACACATAATAACTTTGGAACTAGTCTTCCTAAGTGCCAAACCATGAACACTTTTTTCAAAACACAAATAATGCAATTATAAGCCTTCCTCTAGCTCCACAAGACCTTAAAAAAAAACCAACAAATGATTGTGGAGTGGAAACATTTCTCCCAATCCACAGACAACCAACTCTACTAGACCAATTCACAAACTAGTGAACGTAACTTTCACTCTTCATCAAACTAAAAACTATAATTCAGGATATATCACCTAAGGATGCCCATAAATAATGCTACAGATCTGTACAAGCATAGGATCAACATAGAAGAAATATGGAGCACATTACTAGAGCACATTCTGAACATGCACATAATTATGTCTTCTTTATTATTAATTTTCTCAAAAGAACTTGATAACTCATCATAACCTCATACCTATAACACCACAAAGATAACTCCATGTACTTGCAACATCTCTACATTATCTCAACTATACATGCACCACCTGCAATCACTTGATTCCTTTCACTACAAAAATCTATACTGTGTTGAAATCAATGACAACATTAGTGACAACACAAACATACTCATTCATATGTACAACAATCTCCCCCTTTGTCATTGATGGCAACACATAATGTGAAAAACCATCAAAGACAACATACACACTTTCCCTCTTTTTTTTCAGATTAGATAGCCTACACAACATTCCTACATTCTCTTCTCCTTACAAAATTTTCTCTCCCTTTCAACTTTTTCTAATAGATAAGATTTTTAACATGACTCTCTCTCCTCCTTTGACATCAATGGTAACAAAATTTTTTTACATGATTCTTTAGCCATATAAAATTTTGATTGCTCCCCCTTATGAGTGTACCCATGACAACACACATATCATACAGCAACAATGATACTCCCTACTCCCCTTAAGGAGTAGACCCCAATCATTAGTCCAGACAAATGATGAATCTGTAGATCCATTGGATTGATGCACCACTATGTGCACCTAGTTCAAAGAAGGGGGGGTAGTAACCCCCAATTTCTCCCGAAGATACTCAAAAGTATCCTTAGGAAGATCCTTAGTAAATATATCTGCAATCTGATCCTTTGTAGGCACATATTCAATCCTGACTTCATTCTCTGATACTTTCTCTCTTAAGAAATGGTATTTGATAGATATATGCTTTGTCCTTGAATGCATTACCAGATTCTTTGAAATATGTATAACACTTGTATTATCATAGAAGATAGGGATAGGCTCATCACACATCACACCTATATCCTTCAATGTTTTCTTCATCCATAGTACTTGTGCAACAAGATGTTGCTATATACTCAGCCTCTATAGTGGATAAATAAATTCAATCATGTTTCTTGCTTAGCCATGAAAGCAACCTACATCTGAAAAATAATGGACGACCACTTGTACTCTTCTGTTCATCTACACAACCAGCCTAATCTGCATCAGTGTAAAATTTAAAGTAAAATCAGTATCCTTTGGATACCAAAAACCATAATCTAGAGTCCCTTTTAGATATCTAAATACCCTTTTCACAGTTGAAACATGTGTTTATTTTGGTTCTTTTGTAAATCTGGAAACCAAACTTCTTGCATGCATAATATCTGGTTTGTAGTAGTAAGATATAGTAATCAACCAATCATAGACCTATACTTGCTCTGATCAACTTTAAGAGATTCATCATTCTTACTTAGTTTCCATCCAGTCACCATAGGAGTACAAATCGGTTTGGAGTCATCCATTCCAAACTTATTTAGTAATTATTCAACATAATTTGATTGTGAAATGAATATTCCCTTATCATTTTGATTAACTTGAAGTCGAAGAAAGAAATTCAACTCACCAATCATGGACATTTCAAATTATTTTTGCATCTCCTCTATGAATTTATTCCACTTACCCTCATTTCCTTCAAAGATAATATCATCAACATACACTAATACTATTAGGATTTTGTTTCCTTCAATCTAGAAATAAAGATTGCTATCTATGAAGCTTTTGTTGAACCTTTATTAAGTCAAATACCTATCTAACCTTACATACCATGCTCTAGGAGCTTGTTTGAGTCCATATTATGCCTTTTTCAACTTACAGACCCTATCCAGTTGTTCCATGTAAACCTCTTCTTCGAATTATCCATTCAGGATTGTAGACCTAACATCCATGTAGTATACCTTGAAATATTTGTGTGCAAAAAATGCCAAAAACATCTGAATAGGCTCCATTCTTGCCATCAGAGTAAATGTCTCCTCAAATTCTATTCATTCAACTTTTGAATAACCTTTGCTACAAATTTTCCATCACTCAAGAGATTATGCCTTAAGTCCTTAACATAATAGCTACCATTAGTATTGTGTTTTCCATTAAAAATAATTGTTCCTTTTCCAACAATCTTTGCACCAGAATAATCTCCAAACATGTTATTCCTCCATCATACTTTTTCAAGTTTAGTAATCTTACTTTTTTCTTTGATCATATGATTTGAGTAGACACTTCCAATTACCTAATAGTCTTTGTGTTGTCTAGAACGAAAGGTAGAAACAAGAGTTATTTCCCTCTCTTCCTTCTTGTTTTCCAGTCCACATTCCCTTACACATCTTCTATGGTTAGTAGACACTAATTTATTTTATAAGGCTAGAAATATGCATTCATCTTTATCACCCTCAATATTAGATTCATCATAAAAAATTCTAGCATATTCTCTAACATAATACAATTTCTTGAGCTTCTTGTCTTTATTGTCTTTGCCCTTCTTGTATACTACTATATTTGAATATCTTGAAGTATAGTGACCGATATTTCCACAACTAAAACATTTAAAAGGTAACATATCTTTGTACATACTAGTACCTTTCTTCAATTTTCCTGTAAAATTTGCTTCCAACTCCTCTAAACCTTCACTATCCAGAACATCTTCTAAATTTGTTAATTTGAAGGTGGTTTCTATTTTCTCCTTTTCTTTTCCAAACTTTCTCATTTCAAATGTGGTCAACCGGCCAAATAGTTGTTGTTTAGTGAATCTCTTTGGATCATACACTTCCTCAATGGTTCAGACCTTGTCACTATAGCTCTCTAGTAGGGTCATCAGAATCTTCTACATCACATCTTCATCTGGGTATGTGAAGCATCATCATGGGCCAAAAAGTGGTGATATGTAAGTGATATGATGGCCCATGTGGTTGATGACTTTTTTTTTACCCTAAATTGATGAAATGAAAAGGGTTTTTAAAGGAGATTCTCAGCTTTCCACCAATATAAATTACTTTTTACTTTCAATTTCATAAATAATTATTATTCATTTTCTATTTGAATTATAACTTAAGTCATGATTGATAGGGTGATTGAAAAAATTCTATAGCTTTCAAATGGTATCACATTTTTTAATCTAAAATATGCATCACATTTTATTCTTCGTATACTATAGGATTTTAAAAAAAAATGAATTTCATGAAGTTTTTACCAAGTTAAGGTGGCCAGACATACAAGGTTTTATATTTTTTTAAAGTTGTAATAAAAAAATCATAATTAATTATTTACTTGGAATTTTTTTTTTAAAAAATATGCATCACATCGGGACATGAATCCCCTACTTATATATAAAATTCTTATAAATAAAATATTATCATTTTATTATTCTTAGGGTGGTTAGAAAGACACCTACTTCTTATTTTTTCCGTGAAATTTAAGTACTACTACATTGAAATTTCAAATTTTCACCAAATAGATTTAAAAATAAAAATAAACCTAGTAGTTTAGAAACTGCATTCAATTTGCTATAGATTTTATTCTTCCATATTTTTGAAATATTATAGATAACTTATTCAAATTTTTACATCAAGTTTTCTAACTCTGATTTTCTGAATTTTCATCACCACTTAAGGGCCTATTTTTCCATGATGATCCTACACATACCCATCTGTCAAAGTACCACCTTGATTTTTTACTTCATTTACTACAATATCAACTCTCTGAAAGTAGCTTGCATTGTCCTCACCTTATTCCATTTTCAAATTCTCATATATGTGCTTAGTTGTTAACTTCTTTGATAATTTGACTCTATCATTTCCTTCATAGATGTCTTTCAACTTTTCCCAAACTTTATAAGAAGTTCCTAATGAAATAAATTCTATCAACTCGGTCTTAGATAAAGTGTTATAGATTGCATACCTTGATTTTTCATTTTATTCATAGGCAAAATCTCATCTGTAGAAGAAGGACCACTTGTTGGCTCAACATTTGTCTTATCAACTTTACAAGTCTTGTAACCAAGAGAGATCAAATAACCTCTCATCAAAAATTTCCAGAAATTGTAGTTGGATCCATCAAACATAAGGAGCGTCAATTTGTGCGCCATCAGATCTACCTCAGGTGACTAAGCTCTCCTTCAAGGAACCAAAGCTCTAATACCAATTGTTAAATTTCACAAGACAAATGATAGGGGGGGTGAATCATTTGTATCTAATCACATTCACTTAATATTTTAACCAATTCTACATTCACTTTAATCTATTATTAAGTATAAGAATGAAACGCAGATAATAGAAATCAAAAACAAGAAACACCAAATGCATCTCATGAATCCATGGTCTTCCCAAAATAAGATTGTATGAAAGGTCATGAGGCATAACATGAATAGGAGTTTGTAAGGTATCCTTTCTGACTATTATAGGTAAAGTAATTACATTGAGTGGATGTCTTCCTACATTTTCAAATCCTCGAATGGATAAGGAGTTGGGTTTCATTGTTGATTTTTCTACCCTCAACCTATCTAAGAGTTTCACACCACACCCATTAAGTGTATAACCATTATCAACCATGGTCTTTTTTATGCCTATTCTTTTGAATTGAGAAATGACAATAAAGGCCTCATTTTTTTGTCTCAATTCCAAAGGGGGCAGCTCATGTTGAGAAAATTTTATGTCAATATTAACTATATACATTCCTTTTATGAGAGATGGCACATCATTTGCATTTTTACCAAGAAGAACCACTACTTTTTGTAAGGTTGTTTGAAGCATACTATGATAGTTCAAGGAATTATGAATTAAATCCCATAGGGATATCTTTGTAGTAGTATTCTTGAGTTTTTGAACAAGATTATACGCCTTTCCACTATGTGAAAGTTAAATGAGGAGCACTAGGTAAGATGTGATTGGGAAAAGGTAATGGTGTCAAGGTTGGTTGTTGTGGTTGTGGTTTTTTTCTAGTACTTTATGTATGAGAAATGATATTATGACTTGATTGTTGCAATACATTATTTTGAGGAGGATAGAGGGTAAACTCAGGTTGTGGTTTATGCAAAGATGGGTAAAGGATGAGTTGAGGTTGGATTAGGTTAACTTCTCTTGTTCTTGCTTTCTCATGAAAGGACCTAGTGGATGGACCTTGTGAGATGAAATCCTCAAGGGTTTCATTTAACATATCAAATTCATCGCTACTAAAAGGCTTGAGGGTTGTTAAGTTAACTTTGTTTAGTTTGTTATTTTCATGATAAACCTTAGTGGATGATCCTTGTGAGAGGAAATCTGCAAGGGCTTCATCTAACATATCTAGGTCATCACTATAAATGGCTTGGATGATATGCTTTTTCTAAATTTAAGTATTTCTTGAATTGGGTCATTGATGTTTTTTAGTTTTTAGTTTTTGTTTTCCAATGAATCTGATCTAAGGGAACTAGGAACTACAGCTGAAAATGAAAATTGCAAAAATAAAATGATATCCATAATTGCCATGAATGTAAATTATTCTATTTATAATGATTTAAATGTAACAACAAGTAACCAAACTGAAATAGAAAAGAAACAAGAACAAACAAGAGCTTAAAAAGTGGAAATTTAATTTTGTAAATAGTAGTTAAAATTTTGCACTAGGACTACTTCACCCAAGGTGGCAAATGAGTCCCAATAAGGGTTTTTTTCAAAATTTTGATATTTTTTTGGTTGAATTTATGTTTACTATGTTGTATGGTCTAGATCTAGGATGCCAATGCAAAATTTTATAGACTTTCAATGAAATTAAGTGCAATAATGCAAGCTAAATGAGCCTTTCACTAATGTAAAAATTGAAACCCTAAAATGCAAATTAACTAAAGCAAAATCTAATGCAATTTTAATGCAAGCTAAATCTAGGATGTAAATGCACTCCAAATCATAATTATGATGCTCTAAATTTAGCCTCACCAAAATGAATTGAAGAAAAATGGGGTGGAGACTCTCCCTAGGAATTCTACAGGTTTAGACCTAAAAGGAAAGAGGTCCACCTTTTTCTCTTCTAAGGCACAGTTCACTCAAGAACAAGCCTTGAGATTTCAATGCAAAGGAGATTCAAATTTGACAGTGGGAATGTTCTAGGGAATTGAACGATGAGAATGAGGGGTTCACCACCAAGTTTAGACTTGGAAAGATAATGCAATGAAGGATGAAATACAAAATAGTAGTTTAATACAATTCTTCAATGAATGACCTAGAAATGCAAGTAAAATGTAATAGAAAACTACTAAATTGGAAATGTGCACCTAGCAACCTCCAAAGGATTCGAAAGAGCTCTCAAATTCTAGAAATGTTGACTTTTTGACCCATTGGGACTCATTTGCTAACTTGTGTGAATCAATCCCAGATCCAAATTTCTATGTGGGAGCATTTTTTGAGAAAAAGGTATTAAAATTTGTAAATTGATCTTATAGACAACAATAGTGGGACTCATTCGCCACTCATGGTGAATCAGTCATGTTCAACTTTTCTGAGATTTGAAAACTTGATTTTCACCTCAACACCTTCCTTTCCCTTCCAACTTGAGTTTTAGATCCAAACGCATGAAAAACACCTTCCCTTCCCTTGCAACTTAAGTTTGGAAATTAAACATCGAAAAAGATAAGGAAATTTGCATGAAAACCCTAGCCTTAAGCATTTCTAAGACTAGAAAATATGAAACATGATGTAATCCTATTCTAACATGAAAGAATATGATGCAAGAATGGAAATGAAGAGATGAATGGTTCACTTGTAATGATCTTCAATCACCCCAAATTAATCCCAATGATTCTTGTACCTTCCTTAGGTTAAATGTAGATTGATAATGGAGGATGGAATCACTTAGGACAAGTCTTTAGGATTGCCTTGATGGCTAGTTGCATCTCCCCAACCTAGAATCCATCATGATTCACCATAGGCATCTATGATCAACCCTTGAAAATGCTACATCTTGATTGAAAGTGAGCTTAAAGACATGTAAAACACTTTAATGCTACTCCAAGGCTTCAACCTTGCTTGCTCTTGAAACTTGAATGTTCTTGTGAAAACTTTCTTGAAGATTCTTGATACTTGATGCTTGAAAATGTTTACTCAAAGCTCTTAAAGATTGATGAAAATGACCTAGAATATTTATTTTATAGGCATCAACACCTAATTGACCATTATTTAGATCCCAAAGGCCAACATTCCCTAAATTTTTTAATTAAATTGATGAATTCCCACTCAAATTTGAAAAAATGCCCCAAAAGCGACTCATTTGCCACCCTTGGAGAATGGATCCTACCTAAGGGGACTCATTTGTCCAAGGTGGCGAATGAGTCCTACCTTAAGATTTTGAGGGGGCTTTTTAAAAAAAATAGGATTTTGATGGGATTTATATGATTATTTAGTGGAATTGGCCTCAAAATTCTAAAATAATGGGTCCTAGGGGCCTGTAAATGATGATTTTGGAGGATAATTAATGCTAGGGTGCCAAAATAGGTCCGAATTAAGTGTCAAATTGTCTATTTTTTCAAGAGTGCATGATTTTCTATGCTACACATACTATCTTGTACAAGATTTTCATTATTTTTGTAAGTGGTCTTAGGTATAAAACTTATATTCGTCACCTACATGGTCTCAGAGTCATATTCATGCAAATTCATTCTTAAATTTTATGGTAGAGCTATTTCAAGATGAGATATCTTTGTGGATTTTCATAAGGTTGAGTATGCTCTTCTCTTGCATCATATGGTCATCTAAAGGATTAGAAAACATTGTAGAAGGCACTAGATGTGGGGTCTAATTTCCATGGCTTTGTATTATAGATACATTTTTGGAGAAATTTGAGTCGAAATAGAATCTCCATTGAAGCTAAAAGACTCAAAATCTACCATTTTCATATAAGATACTTCACATGTTGATTTTTTTATAAAAAAAAATTTAGGTTACTATCTTAAATTTGACAGCTAATTGACTATCATGGAGGACTCGATTAAATTATATAGCTAAAAAGCTATTATAACATGCTCGACCTAGTCGACCAATTTATGGTCGTATACGGTGACCGCTTGTTGTCTTAGGGGGGCTAATTTTATCCCTTTAATCCTTAAAGCTAGTTCTAAGAAATTTATAGTAGTGGAACTATTATTATTAGATATTTGTCCTTCATTATTTTATTTTATTTTGAATTCATCTCTTCCATTTGGACCTATGTTCTCATAACTGTTTTCTTCTATCTTCATCTTTCACGATTTTTGTGACATTAGAAAGGTATTGAGGAGCTCTATCATTGTGCACATGATTTTTATTCAATTTTAACCCCAACTATCATTTATTCACATTTTGGTATATTTGTATTTTTTTTTTATTGCTTGTACATCCTAACTCTTGGAGACATTCTATGTTTTTAGTAAGGCTTAATTTCTAGCAAATATAATATTTGGGGTTTTCTATTTTTGTTGAAATTTAATGTTTTTGCAATTTTGAAGATTTGTCACATTTCATATTTGAGTTTTCATTTCATTCTTATATGATCATCTTGGAAAAGGGAAAAAATAAATAATGGAGAGATAACATCAAAAATCATTTTTGTTGGCTTCATATGTTGCCACATTTGTTTTGTCTTTTTCCAACTAATAGTATTGATAGTAAAAAAATCTTGAAATTACAAAAGCGATCATATCTTATGAGTTATTTTAAAGCATGTCGATGATCACATATTTAATTTCATTGTTCATCTTGAGTTTCCTTATTCTCTTTGGAATAAAATTTGTGATATGTATGGATTATAGATACTCAGGCATTCCTAGATGATCTTATTTCAAAATAAATTGTGCATCCTAATATGTCATAAAGGATGCCCAATGATTAATGATACTATTTAGGTGTTTTAAAATATTTGGAGTAATTTGAATCTACTGGTGAGGATGAAAAGGTTTCTTAATATGCTCCTAATTTATTTCAAAGATAGGTGTTCTACCCTCACCTTCATTAACTCCTTGTGTTAAATAACTTATTGAGTTTCCCACCATTGTTATTGAGTAAGACCATTCATCTTCTGTTGGTCATTTATTGATAAACTCAGATGGTTCATTCCAATCGGTATCAAATTATCTTCTTGATTGAAATTCTTATTTATTTGAATTTATGTCTTTGTTTTTGGAATCTCACATCTCATTTTTAGAGGAAATAATTGAGGTATTATCTCTCATATTTGATGAAAATCATGACATAACTATTTTTAAACCATAATTGTCTTCAAATATTGTTCAACATCAGTTTCCACATTATTATAGTTAGTCACCTTCTTCATTGATTGGTCATGTACCTAATATGATTGTGTTATATTCATCTTTAATGGATAAGGAGAAACATGAGAATATTTCAAATATATCATTGTAGATATTGATGCTTCTTCCTTTCAATTGCCACTGGGAATGGGAAGAATTCCTATAATTTTACTTTTTTTTGTTTCTTCTAAAAGGGAAACAAGTTATTTATCAAAATTAGATAATATATTGTCATCAAGCAGTTACCATTTCTGCAAGAGATTCTATAATGTGGTGGGGATACATAAAATCTCTCTCTATCTCTTTCCCTCTTATGGGGGGTTATCATTTGTAATTTCAAGATGGATATAGTACTTGGGGGTATTGTTAAATCCTTAATTCATCATCTTCTTTGTACCTTTTCTCTCTTTTGAAGAGGAGTTTTATTTCATTTGGTTTTCTTCTTTTCTCCATTTGTGAGAGATTGCATTATACATGGGTACCTAACATGGCCTTGTAGTTGGTATGCATATTTTCATCATTTGTATTATAATTGCTTCTCCCTAAGTTGCACTTAAGGGGAGTTATTGACGTAAATATATTTTTTACCTAATGATTTTATTAGTGGGGTTCAATTTGCATGTTAAGTGAACTGAGGTCCTAGGAATATTTATTTCTAGGAATATTTCTAGAAGTCTTACTTCTCTAGATTAGATCTTATCTAATATTTTATTTTTAACTTTTATTTAATTCTAGTCTCCTAGGTCAATAATAACACAATAAATGATTTAATGTTTTTCATTACATAGCTCATTGCATCATGTCTATAGAAATAGGGTTATTGCAAACTTTTTTAATAGAATTCATCATAATATTTGATAGGTCTTGTGTTGCAAAAATGTGTACCCTTGATGGGTATGTGCAGGATCATCATGGAAAAAATAGGCCCTTAAGTGGCAATGAAAATTCAGAAAATCAAATTTAGGCAACTTGACATAAAAAATTGAATAAGTGATCTATATTATTTCAAAAATATGTAAGAATAGAATCTAAAGAAAATTTAATTTAGTTTCTAAACTACTAGGTTTATTTAACTAAAAAAAAATCTATTTGGTGAAAATTTGAAATTTCAATACAGTAGTACTTAAATTTCAAGGAAAAAATAAGAAGTAGGTGTCTCTCTGACCACCCTAACCACTTGATAAAAAGATAATATTTTTGTATAATATTATATATATAAGTAGAGGACTCATTTCCGGATGTGATCCATATTTTTTTGTAATTTTTTTCCAAGTAAATATTTAATTATGAATTTTTTATTACAACTTTTAAAAAATATAAAATGCATATGTCTGACCACCTTAACTTAGTCAAAAATTCATGATTTTTTTTTTTTCAAATCCTATAGTATGCAAAGTATAGAATGTGACACATGTTTCAGATCTAAAAAATGTGATACCATTTGAAAGCTATAGATGTTTTTCGATGAGCCTATCAATCAAGACTTTAGTCGTAATTCAAGTAGAAAATGAATAATAATAATTTATTAAATTCAAAGTAAAGTATAATTTATATTAGTGGAAAGATGAGAATATCCTTTAAAAATCCTTTTCATTTCATCAATTTTGGGCAAAAAAAAAGTTACCAATCACATGGGCCATCATATCTCTTACATATCGCCACTTTTTGGCCCATCATGATCCTACAAATACCCTAATACTTTTAACTCATTTGGGCCTTTTCTTGTGATTTTTGGCCTAGTCTTGCCTAGATTTAATGTTGTAATATCGCCAACATATTCACATTAGGGCTTGAACCCTTGCAAATCAATAAGAATTCTATGGTGTCTTGTAAAAGTGTTGTGAAGTGTTGTAACCCACTTTCACACTTTTCTAGGACTCTTTCATCATAATTCATCTAAATAACCCCTTACCAAGCCTTATTTCAAAGTTTGTAAGGTTTTTAACCAACTATCATACTTTCCTAGGCTTTTCCTCACTAAATTAACCCTTTCTTATGTTAAAATGGCCCCTTAATACACTTATAGGCCCTACTTAAGTGTGTTTCGAAAGAAAATCCTGACAAACATCATTAATTACACTTTAATGCCCGACAACCACATATTGATGTAAATATATTTTTTACCTAATGATTTTATTAGTGGGGTCCTATTTGCATGTTAAGTCAAATGAGATCCTAGGAATATTTCTAGACTTGTATTACTTCTCTAGACTAGATCTTATCTAATATTTTATTTTTAACTTTTATTTAATTCTAGTCTCCTAGGTCAATAATAATATAATAAGTGATTTAATGTTTTTCATTACATAGCTCATTGCATCATGTCTATAGAAGTAGGGTTATTGTGCACTTTTGTAATATAACTCATCATAATATTTGATAGAAGGGGAGTTATTGATGTAAATATATTTTTAACCTAATGATTTTATTAGTGGGGTCCAATTTGCATGTTAAGTCAACTGAGGTCCTAGGAATATTTCTAGAAGTCTTACTTCTCTATATTAGATCTTATCTAATAATTTATTTTTTACTTTTATTTAATTCTAGTCTCCTAGGCCAATAATAATACAATAAGTGATTTATTGTTTTTTCATTACATAATTCATTGCATCATGTGTATAGAAGAAGGGTTATTATGCACTTCTATAATAGACCTCATCATAATATCTAATAGATCTTATGTAAAAAAAAAGTGTAGCCTTGATACTTTTCAAGGTATGTGCAAGATCATCATGGAAAAAGCAGGCCCTTAAGTGGTGATGAAAATTCATAAAATCATAATTCGGAAACTCGACGTAAAAATTTGAATAAGTTATCTATAATATTCAAAAAAAATGTAAGGATAGAATTTGTAGAAAATTGAATGTAGTTTCTAAACTACATTTATTTAAAAAAAAATCTATTTGGTGAAAATTTGAAATTTCAATGTAGTAGTACTTACATTTCAGGGAAAAAAATAAGAAGTAGGTGTTTCTCTGACCACTCTAACCACAATATAATGATTATATTTTTTATAAGATTTTAGATACAAGTAGAGGACTCATGTCCCTATGTGATGCATATTTTTTGTAATTTTTTTCTTAGTAAATAATTAATTATGAATTTTTTATTACAACTTTTGAAAAATATAAAAACCCATGTGTTTGACCACCTTAACTTGGTCAAAACTTAAGATTTTTTATTTTTTTTAATTCTATAGTATGTGAATCATAGAACTTGATGAATGTTTCAGACTCAAAAAATGTGATACTGTTTGAAAGCTATAGATTTTTTTCAATCGGCCTTTCAATAAGGACTTTAGTCGTAATTCAAATAGAAAATAAATAATAATTATTTATTAAATTCAAAGTAAAGCATAATTTATACTCGTGGAAACTGAGAATCTCCTTTAAAAATCCTTTTTGTTCCTTTAATTTTGGGTAAGAGCAAAGTCATCAGCCACATGGGTCATCATCACTTACATATCACCACTTTTTGGCCCATCATGATCCTTCCCATACCCTTCACTCATTTGGGCCTTTTCTTGTCGTTTTTGGCCTAGTCTTGCCTAGATTTAATGTTGTATTATGGCCAACATATTCACATTAGTTCTTGAACCCTTGCAGATCAATAAGAATTCTATGGTGTCTTGTAAAAGTTTTGTGAAGTGTTGTAACCCACTTTCACACTTTTCTAGGACCCTTTCATCATAATTCATCTCAATAACCCCTTACCAAGCCTTATTTCAAAGTGTTGTAAGGGTTGTAACCAACTTCCATAATTTCCTAAGTTTTTCATCACTAAATTAACCCTTTCTTATGTTAAAATGGCCCCTTAATGCACTTATAGGTCCTACTTAAGTGTGTTTTAGAAGACAATCCTAACAAACATCATTAATCACACTTTAATTCCCAAAAACCACTTAAATTTTCCCAAGTGGAATAAGTCACTACCTTGGGCGATTTAGTCCCATTTGGCATAAAAATCAAAATTAAATCAAATTTCTAGTGGGATTTTGTCTCCTAAACCCTAAGCTCAGCCTGTGATGAGGTATTTTAAGGGAATTATGGCATAACATGTATAAATAAAGGGTTTTCCCATCATTTTTGATCTCTTCTACACATCCTAACTCATGCATTCATTCTTCACTCTTCATACATCATCCTTCTCAAGCAAGCTAGGGTTTGAGTATTCTAAGTCATCAAGGCATCTTTTTAGAAGCATTCAAGGGTTGAATCTTCATCCATTGTTGCAACAACTCAAGATCAATCATCATGGAAAGGTACTAATTCTATTGTCTTCTATTTTATGCTTCATTATCTTATTTCATCATTTTGGTTTAGTTACCTAAAATGGGTTTAACCAAGGCAAACCCCCATGCCCTAATATCTAATAAGTTTTCCCTCTTTATGTGATTTACAGGTCTTGTGTGCATATTTGGAAAATAAAAAAGGTGGAAAATCCTTCAAGATTTTTTCAAAACCCTTCAAGGTGGTCAAAACCCTAAAAAAGGCTTGGAGGACACTTACAAACCATATTTTATAGTTTCAGATCCAGAAACCTATCAAGAAGAGAAGTGTGGACCGAGATATATAGAGTGCACCTTCAGATCTCCTAAAATCTGAAAGTGGACTAAGTTTCCATTAGTGGTGACTGAGTCCCACTATACATGCATTTTAGGGTTTTTTGTAGATTTGAGTAACCTTTTTTCTAAAACATGTTGCGATAGATTTTCTCAAAAAATGGACTAAGTCATCTAGATTGGCACAAATGTCCCAATTGGCTTCTGCATCAGGTTTTCAGGATTCTAGACCTTCATCTCACCCCTCTTTACATTCCAAGTGCACCTCATTCTCCTCTTTCATTTGTATCATAGTTTACTTGCATTTCATAGTTCATTTCTAGGTCATTTTGTACATGTTTGCATATTACAATGCATTTTCAAACAAGTTACATTTTCTAGGTTTTACATTAGTATTTGATTTCCTTTATCCATTTCTAGCACTTAGATACATTTCATATCACACACATTGACACTTAGCTTGAAAGAACCCTCCAAATTTTAAGGTGCTAAAGACCTCTTTCCTTTTAGGTGCAAAACCCTAAAAGTGCTAGAGACATATCTTTCCCGCAAAATTTGTGGTATAGATCTTAATATCAATAAATTTCATTTCTTTTGTAGTTGGTCTTAGGTATAGAGCTAATCTTTACCTCCTATAGATCCAACCTAAGTATAAAATATTATAGAACCATAGATAGACTCAAAAGAGAATAAAAGAGATTCAAGCTTATATCAAAATATTTTCCAAAGTTTGTAGCTTTAGTTGTATGGCATTAAAATACAAATTAAATATTTTAGCTAGAACTAATACTTTTTCAAACTGTAGACATGCAAAATCAACATTATTGATTAACATCATTGATTAATCATATTTCATCCATCAATTAAACAAACCAGGTTTAATTAATTAAATCACTTTTTAACCTCCTAAGGGTCCTTGATTTAATTAAATCAAATGTATTTAATTAAATATCTAATATCCATTATGTCATCTCATTTTGATTTATTCAAATCTAAAAGTGTAGGTCAAAATATCATAAACACCTAATCCTCTATTAAGTTAACTAAAACAGAATCAATGTTAAACTTAATGCAAGTCACATCCTCTAGCTTTTCCCACTTGCACAATAATTCCTTTAATTTGATTTATTAAAACACCTATTTTTCTCACAAGGCATATTCCCAGGTAATATGCCCTCATTAACTCCCCTTGTTTGAATTTTTTGGCCAAGTAAAATTTCCCCCAAAACCCTCAACCATTTTCATTTAATTCCATTTTCAAATTTGAAATAGGCACATTGGCCAAAACTTGCATAATCATAGGCCAATCACATTGTGACAAATGGCTCTCTTATTTTTTGGGTTATAGTCCCACATTTCTGAATCTTGGCCTTTCCTCTCTCAATCTCTCCTATAAATCCAATTCCTTTTCTCTCATTTGTCATCTACAATATGGGAGCATCCTCATTATAGGAAACTTGAGTTCACTTTTTATCTCATTGTCTATCATCTCATTTGCTTGGCAAGGGTTGGGAAAGGGCTATCTTCTACACAAAGATTAGCACCAATCCATCATAGAATAGGTATTTAATATATTTTCTTGCTTTCAAATAAGTTAGTTTGCTATGCCATTTATCATGCATTTTGGATTATTCTATGGAGATGTTGATTATTTGTTTTGTTTAGAATGCTAACCATACTAAAGCGGGTGTGTATGTTGATAGTTTTTCTAACCAGTTGCGGATTTCACCATCCACACAAACATAAAATATTCATAATATAATATCTAATATTTTCTCAGTAGTATTTCATCTTATAGAGTATGACCAAAATGCTCAATAATAAACTTTTACATAATAATTATGAATATATGTTATAATACAATGAACTAGAAAACATTAAAACATATTAATTTATATATATATATATATATATATATAATATATTTTTTTAAATAACTATAAAGAAAATTATTGATTAGTAGATGCATGGATAGATATGCCATTACTTCATAAGATACAAGAACCATCTACTCATCCTAGATATATTATCATTGCTTAATTCTCGTCCAACCATTTATTATAGTCATATTCATTGATTGGTTCTTTAGTTAAATCATATTTTCAACTATATTTATTCTCACTATTTTTAGCAAGATACCATAAGATGTTCACTTGTCCTTTCATTTTTTCATCATCATTTAGAATATTTTTAATACATTAAAATATATTTTCTTTATCCTTATTTTATGATATTCTACTTAGGGCATCAATTGATTTACTTTATATTTTTATAATTCTAAGATTCCTCTAAGGATGTCTATTCTCTTTAGTTATTTCTTCAAATGTGACTAGAAATTTATGCTTTATATTGGCTATACATATATTGGAAATATATCATACATCTAGAGCCAAAAAAAAATCCCTTAAGCTTTATCTCGATGGCAAGAAAAGGATCATTCAATCTATTATACTAAAATTATATATATACATTAATTAAATTTTTTGGGAAATCGCACAATATTTTATAAAGAGGATGTATGTTTTAAAAAAATAGCTTAAATAATTATCATTTACTTTCCTCTCATCATATTCAATGAATGGTAGCATTTTAGTAATGTCCCTCACATTAGTAGCTAAATTAGGTCATTTAATTTATCTATATTGATGTGTAGCTACAATGGAATAGAAGGGAGAGTAAATAATTTTATAGATACAATGAAATAATTTTTTATCATCTTGGTGAGAAAGATATATATAGATATTTTTAATACATTACTTAGATTGTATTTTAATTCAAAAATCTATTTGTATAACTGTAAGAAAAATAAAATCATATATCACAATATATATTGTGAGGTCAAATATTATATTCTTATTTTCGTTAAAATTGTAATAAATCTTTTACAAATTTAACTTTTCCTTACTTTAAATATATATATATATATATATATATATTATTAATTAATAAATAAATAATACAAGCTTTTAAAATAAAAGCACTAAAAACAATAATAATAATAAAAAATAAATATTTTTAATTACTAAGATAATTTACCATGACAGAGACTAATAATTAGTCATAATAACACAACGCAGAGTCTTTTAACATAAACAGTATCTCTAACACAGAAAAACACCTATTCTCTCATATGAGTTTTACATTTATAGATTTGTGCTTCATTCCAATTACTTAAAAGCTGTTACTATAAGCAGACTTACTAGCTTAACTGACCGTCGGTAATTGATTTTAGCCTCTCTTCGATCTTTTTCTTGTTCTCCTCCTCATTTCTCATGTCCTGGTTTTCTTGTCTCGTCTCCTCCTCAATTTCTTGTGATGTACTTTTCTTTTCTTCTCTTGCCTCTTCTTCAACTCCTTCGCTCTGGTAATCTTCAGACCCTCTTCCCTTCTCTTCTCTTCCAAATAGCTGTTGTCAATTTTAGTGTCCTTCCTCTTAGTTACGGCAATGTCGGATTGCTCTCCGCAGCCTAAATGCCCCAATAAAGCCCACACTTGAGACAGAAATTCCCCACCGCCAGCAACGCACTTTGCATGGAGCGGAGCTTTGTTGTATGCTGCCACGTATATCAGCAATTCGCCCCAGTGCTGTGCCATTATATCCCATCTGCGAGCAATCTTCATTAGTTCATCTGCTAGACGAATGGAAAGATTAACATTGTCGTTAATCTTGGAAATGTCTTGAACTCTCTGATCTTGCATAGTCCAATCGGAAACATCTCGGGGCAATTGAGTAACTTGATCAAGAACATCCATGAAGGTCAGTAGTGCAATATCCGCATGGAGTGGCAGAATATTAGGGTGTTCCACAAGAAGATAAGCAAAATACTTCGACAGCGTGCTCGCGACTTTACAATTGACGAGATCCGCGGTCCGATCATGAGCTTCACAAATTGATGTAGCGATATGCCACACAAGAATAGCATCCTCCAACTGGTTGGGAGACACATTCCCCAGCTCTGGGCAGCTCATTGTAATCAAGTACTCGTCGGGATCGTAAACTCTGTCTCTCCAGATTTGAATATCTTGTTCTTCAGAACATTTATCCTTAACTATCGCAAAGATAAAAAATTTCAAATCATCTGGGATATCTGCTTCTTCAACTTGGTGTAACCTGATGTAGAATGGCACAAGACTCCTGCATATCCGAGAATTTTTAGCCCTGTTCAACATACAACTGAAGCCCTTTTTACGAGCATCTGTTATGCAATATTGATTAATTTTATAGTTCCAGTACTTGTTCCAAAACAGCTTGCGAACAAAACCTAGCAGATTCATAACATAATTTATCATTTGAAGTGTGTACCAGCCACCACATCTTGGTCGACTGAAATCTTTGATCTGTATACAAATTAGGTTCACCATGGTCCAATCTGTTAATGCAATTCTATACAATTGTATAATTTCTACTGCAAGTGCTACAGAAATAATCACAAACGTAATAGTTTTATGTGCTCATTTCTTCGTCAATTGAAAGAAAACCAGATAGGCAGCCACCGCCAGAAGACAGGTATTGAGAAGACGCAGCACTATTCCATACATACTGAAAGCTGTACTGCCCGACTTCGAAAACAGTACATCATACATGAATTTCAGTTCCATCTCTATAATTCTGAACACGTTTTCACTCTTTAGCTGTCCATTTATAAAAACCTTTCTGGTTTTTGGCAGAATTCCTTCATGAAAAGAGAGGCTTACAAATCTACGCTTATACATTTTGAATAAAGCATGCGACAAGCAGAGGATGTACTTATCTGTTATTTGACCGCCTTCCTGTTCAAATACTTTTTTAATGTTTACTATTGCATTGTCTCTCAACAAAGATTCCCAGCCACTTCTGTCACTAGTCATAGGAATCTTCATTTGACCTAGCCTTTGATCTCCCATGACCAAATAATTGTAATCTTCCGGATCATGCTCACCTTCAACCTGCATAAATTTGTCAAGGGCATTGGTAGAATGTACCATCTCGGTGTTGCTTGCGGATCTCAAGGCGAGCGTTCTCTCTGCGTACTTAGTGGCACCAACAATGTATAGAAGAATAGAAGCAACCAGTAGATGCCCTTCTAGTCTCGATATATAGATGACATATGCTGCAACTAGAACTTGATAAATCAAAATGAAAAAGTGCCTTGGCCACAGTTCATTATCAGCTATAGAGTATGCGGTGATCGTGTCAGGTCCTCCCAGATGGATTAGCAGAAAAGGGGCCCATAATCCGTACACTCCATTCCTAATTGAATGCGTCATGATGCCCAGCGCAGAGATAGCCACGGCATCCGCAGCCGAGTAAGCTCCCCACACAACAAACCGCATCAAATAACAGGAGCTACGATATCTTCGCGCACCAAACACAACAAGAAACAACTGCAACTGCATGCTGCCTAACATCAAAGCTCTGACAACCCACACAAGTGGAATGTGCAACGGCAAGCCTGGAGATGGAGCTGGAAAGCATTGGCATGGAGTCGGAATTCATTGACAATGGTCCATTGCAGCTGAACAAACACAAAATGACTACCAAAGATATGAGAAACAAGCAGTTCTCTGCACTAGAGCTCTTCTCTTCATTTTGATTTATATATTTTGGAACGAGCTTGTAATTAATTAATATTCTAAGAAATTTTTGAAATTCAACAATATACAACAATAAAGAGATTCTTAGAACTTTCTTTTTCAATGACTAGCAGTACAAGTGTGGGACCCACCCCCCACCGTATTATTTTCCAAAAAGCTGCGAGTTTAGCATTCGTTTACGAATTTGTCGTGATTCTAAAAAGAGAAACAATCAACACATTATTTTCTAGCATCTGCAATCTCAAACGAAATCTTATGCCAGAACTTTTTTTTTATTGGAATAAAAGCTTTATTAACAAAGAAAAATTACATATAAGAATTACAAATCAGAGGAATGGGAGATTGCTGGGCAGGAACCTCCAGCAAACACAGATTCTTATTGACAATCATCAATTTCGTCACCAGAAAATAAGGTAGACAGCGGCCTTCAATTTCAACAACCAAAAATTTGTGCAGCAATGAGATAAAGGATTAGGACCCCGCCATAGTGAATAACCTGTGTACTCAGCATCTCTCTTATAAATAGCAGCTGTGACAATCTTCATGTGAATGAAACCAAATACTGCTAATCTGTGCAACTGTTAACAATCTGTGGACAGCAAAACGCAACATCCAATATTCCAATTTCAGACATAGCAAACGCTGTGGCAAACAAGGCTGAGGGCAGCACCTACTCCAGCACGACTCACCACAGAAGCCAGAGCCACCAACCCTTACAAGAAAAGCGTTAACCTCAAGCTCTAACAAGGGCCCCAGAACTGCATCCAAGACCAAAAGTTTTTTCCTCAAACATATTGAGCCACTTTATATATTCCATTTTCGGGTTCTGGTAAGCTCTGATGTCTTTAAAATTAAAGCGCCACATGTGAAAGATAATTGAAGTGATCATGCATCAAACAAATTCCGAAATGCCGGATTCAAATTATTTTAAATCTTCTTCAAAATCTGATTCTTACAAAGGGAGAGGGGTCAGTAGTCGAATGGGGTAATTTTTCGAGTATGTAGGGATTGTCTGGAATATCGTAGGACTCTCGTTTTTTGGAATGTGGACTCACCTCTTATCTATTTATAACTAAGGCTTGGAGGTGTGACTTATCATGCAACTTGCCATATCAGCACATCCACTAAGAAGTGTCCAAAATTTGACTTTTCAAATATTTGATCAAAACTCATGGTACCCCTAGTAGTTGAACAAAAAAATATCAATTGTTGCTTGTAGAATATCAAATCTTTATTTAAAATAAAACTTAAATGGACAAAATATTTATTGATAACCATAAATCTTTTTATCTCTAACTTGTATATTCAACACAAATGTACCAATTGTTGAACACAAAAAAATAAAATCTTGTTATAAAACCGCACATTATTATTTAAAATCATTCACATTTAATGGAAAAATACATGGTATTTATTGTGCTCACATTTTGTATTAGTGATAGGAAAAACTATTAATATGAAATACTCCAATGCTTGTACGTTGCTATCTCAATATTTGTACACATAAGAATAATATTTTTCAGTACGATAACAATACTTGTTTATATGAGTCTTATTTTGTTAAGAGCATTTTATTTTATAAATAACACACTTGTAGAGGACACTTATGATATTTAATTTGATACAAAAAATATTTATTGCACTTCTTCATGAATGTATTTATGTTATTGTTTTATATAACATTCATAGGTTCTCACGTGTTCAGGTATGGGTCCATTTTGACCAACATTTGATTATTTTTTATTTACATGTGGACTATTTAGTTATAATATAGTTTCAATATATTGTAAGACTGAGTATTATAAGAACAAGTGCTATACCAACAATTGGACCCTATACAACTATTGGCCACTCCCCCCCTAACTACAACTCTCTTTTTCTTATGTCATAGTGAAGAGGGTTCAAAATTCAAATAATGGTGAAAGCAGCATATACACATTAATTAATTTTATATTCATCATGTGGGAATGTCTTAATGTAATAATATATATAAAAATATAATGTTAATTTGTGTTAGATTTGACTTATGGTTCCATCTTTATTTACTTATATTTCAACTCTATTTTCATTCATTGTTATGTATGTGAGTTACCCATATTGAAATTAATATTTTTTCTTACAAACCATTAGCTATGGAATTTGGGATTTATCCTTGAGCTTCAATATTTTAAATTCAATCTTTCACATCCATTTTCATTAGTTATTATGATTCACCCTAGTTGTAATTGGTGAAAGTGTGAATGGTTTGTTAAATAATAATGGCTGTGAACAAAAAAACTATGCAACCTTTCTACATAAACATAAAATAGGTTAATTTTTTTCTTATACAACTATTTTCACGTAGAAGAAACTAAATTCATTACCTAAACAAAAATAATAAAAATTTATTGTAATAAAAAAATTTAAGGTAAAGAGAAAAAAAGGTACCATTCCTAATTTCAAAAGTTGTAGAATGTATAAAAGGTTAAGGAAAATCTTCATAGACTAATACAATTAATTTGAAAATAGTCTCATTGATTTTAGATTCATAACATTAGATATGTGAAGATATCTTGCTACTAAATGTTCAAATTATTAGAAATGACAAGAAATACAAATTAAGAATGAATTACATAATAATTGTACTGACATTTCATTTATGATAGATACAAAAATTTCATGATAATATCTATTAATTATATGACTCCCACAATTTTTGGGATAGTGTGCAATAGTGTAAAAATGCTCTAAGTATTTATAAAACTTGAATTTGAAGTGGGAATATTAAAAAAATAAATCTAGACATGAACCTTATGATAGAGAGAAAAGTTGAGATAGCATGAGAGCCCGCTTTATTCAATCCTTGTTTGGATCATTTTAAACCTATAATTGAATTGTGAACTTATTGTAGTGTACTTTATGCTAGGATGGTAAACATATTTCTAGAAAACTATAAATCCATGGAATACCTACGGTCTAGTTTTAGCTCTTCTATGTAAAACAATGTAGGAAGTGAGAATAAATAGAATTTTAAAGGGAAAATGAAAGTAATAGATATATTAAAATTATAGATATTAACAAGGAAGAAGAAATTCCTTATAGAGAATATTCATAGAAAATATTTTTCTTTTAAAGGGAAAATGAAAGTAATAGATATATTAAAATTATAGGTATTAACAAGAAAGAATAAACTTCTTATAGAGAATATTCATAGAAAATATTTCCCTAAAATATTTGAAAATATCATGAAAAAAATGAAATAAAGCATCAACTAATAAAATTTATATTTTAAGATAGAGGAATAATTATTTTTTCATTATAAAAGAAACTTAAATATTTGGGATGCTAAAAAATATGATAGATTCTAGACTCTACTACATTTACATTAGTACCAAAATAAGAATATGCCAAATTATAAGTTTTGAAAATTCATGAATAAATTCCAAGGTATAGTGTTAAATTAAGGGTGCTATGCTCAAGGAACAAGCTATTGACTCCTATAATATACTAAATGAATGGATGCTAAGCTATGTTCTCAATATAGAAAGAATTTGTAAAGTAGTCAATTTTTTTAACACAATATTTTTGTCCCTATTTTAGTTGATCATTTCATAGTTATGATATAACATGTAAAAGGAATTATTAATAATAATAGTAATAAGTAATAGTAATAAGTAATAGTAAATAGTAATAGTAAATAGTAATAGTAAATAGTAATAGTAATAGTAATAGTAATAGCAATAGTAATCGTAATCATAATCATAATCATAATCATAATAATAATAATAATTCACAAGAAGACATGCAAAAATAAAAATTATTTCAAGTTTGATAGATAATCCTTCTAAGTTACAACAACTAGAACATCAAAATATTTGCACTAAATTGAAACAAATGTGATGGAACAAGATCTAGGACAAGCCAAATAAGCACACGTGACTAGTAATATTAATGTGAATGCAAAAAATTTAACATAAATAAATTGATCCAAAAAATATCTTAGGGACATAAACATGGTATAAGTGATCAAGATAATATATGGTCTAAGAGGAAAATTTCTCTTAATAAAGATGAGATTTCTAAATTGAGTAGAAAATAATGAATTAGTCACTAAAACACAATTGTATGCAAGTGAAAGACATTAAAAAATAGATATAGTACCTCTATTAAAATCTAGAGAGGAGCATATTAATAAAATCGCGACATAAGTACATAGGGAATGCAATTACCTATAAAAAAAAAAAATAGAGGAAAAAGTGTAGATTGGTTTTTATATGACTATAGAATATTTCTAACCATGATTCGATGTAAGTTGTAAACAGATTAAAAGAGCATTAAAATTAAAAGAAGAGAGAATAAGTTGTAATAACCCAAAGTGAACTATAGTTGTATTATATTCTCCCCATCACTTGCATTCCTTGATATTTAGTGTTATGTTACATGGTTTGAATAATTGAGGTGTATGGTTTTTAAGCGGTCTAGTGTCTTATCTAAATTTTTGAATATTGATGGATGGAAGTGTGATGAATAATGTGTTGTTTCATGTGAAAAAGAAGGTGATGATATGCATTAACTATTATGGTGCACATAATATTTTTAGATTCTTGTACGATTGAAATCTAATCATTCACCTTTCTTACAAAGTGATTATCTTTACAAAATATTTTGCATACTATGGCAACCAAATTAAAACTATTGAAGATCATACAAATTTTCTTGATCTATCTACTCCTCTACACTGGCTAATTTGAATAGGTGATTTGATTCTTGGCACATTCATGTTTTAGTTTGAATGATTTTACGTTGTACAAGTTGTTCAAGTTGTGCAAGTGCTCTTACTTCTTAGTGGTCTTATCTTCCCCATAAACAAGTAAGGTCAATATCTATAATGAGGAAAAAGGATAGTGGTCTTCACAAATAGTGGTGTCATTCATAACTTTATTCATATAAAAAAATTCACCTAGCTACACTGCTATGTCCCTACTTGTAATCATTTTTTAATTATTGTGGCCAATGCTAATAATATCCAATTGGGGCAAGTGTTGTGATGTAAATCTTAAATAGGTGAAGTAATGTGGTGTTTGGTGTCTAGTGGTGGTAAACCTTAGGCCTAATCACTAGTGACAATTCCTAGATATGGCTTAAATTCAACCATGATGGCTAACATAATCCATTAAAAAGGATTGAAAATGAGTGAAGTTCAAATATTTAGTTTCCATTTTATGGAATTTTTGATGAAAATTGGGTTGTTTTAGTGTCCTAGCTAACACTGCTATGTAGAGGCTCAACGTCTTCCAACTTATTCCCTTATATTGAAGTTGAAAAACATCCATGACAATTATTAACATGTATTTAAGGAATCAAAAATCTTAAGCACTCGAACGTCACATGACCATGTCATTCACAACATTCTTGGTAGGCATCCTCCAAATATTTGACACGTTTTTGGGATAAACAATTTTGGGGATTAATTATGATCAATTTTTTAGTTTCCAAACATTAGTCCACCCATTTTTACCCTTCCTACCCTAACATATGGGTTGGGTGCTATAGTTTAGGCATGCATGTAGTAAGGTGACAATCTCTATTTTGTGGGCAAGGCTTCACAACAAAAACAAGCATTAGGAAGGTTGATATACAAAATATGCTTCACAAAATCTATGTTCCAACTTGATTGAATATAAATTTTTAGGTTCAATAGTTACAACCCTCCCAAAAGAAGAAGCAATTAAAACATTCCACATCCTTTGCACTAGCTATTACGAGATGATGCATGGCATAGATTGATAGGTCAATGTATTTAAATGCATTTATTGTACACTTAATTTCATAATAGATATAAAAAGAAAATAATTAGAAAACACTTCAATTTTAAAAAATAAAAAAAGCAATTCAAATTTACATCATCATCACTTAGGCCATCTAGATGTATGAATATTGTATTTGATTTTTCTTGTCACCATTAATATGGTCCACTATTCCTTTAATTCAACAAACATCATTCACCTATTAAATTGGAAAGCTCCTCAAAAGTATCTCTAATTCATCTCTAACATCATTCTGATAAATAATATTTTTAAAACAAAAGCAAGCAAATTCTTAAAACATTTCTTCATTAAATTAATTATACATAATTCATACCCATTTCAAATATTAAATTTATATTAATTAAAATTAATCTTACAAAATATAAAATTAAAAAATAAATATTATTAAATCCTGGACAGCATCATGTTCCAATATGTGAACATAAATATCTAAAACCATGGTAATTATTAATAGCTAGTGTGGAATGCAATTCCATGCATCAAGGCTCTTTATGTCTTCTCATTTCCCGTACGTTTCAAGGGAATCATTTAAACGCATACCTCCAGAATCGGATTCTCGGTGGCAATCAATGGTTAAAGATTTTTCGTAGCACACCGACAAAACGAAAGAGCATTCCAATTCTTTAACAGCTAGGCAAAGTGGTATTAAAGCAGTAAAAGTAATATGGGGTGGGGATTAAAGCACTGAATAAGAATGCCTTTCCTCGGTCGATGATATTTAGTCTTTCACGAACGAGATTCCACGACTTCACGATGTTAAGGACGCCCTTCAAGAATGGCACTCCATGGGAATCGTGATATCCTAATAATTAGGGTATTTTAATGTCATTTATCAAACTAGTTTATTAAATGTTTTCCCTTCAGCATTTAAACTTTATTGTTTTCCCTGCAGCATTTAAACTTTAATTTTTTGAAACTTCCAATGTCTTGCTTTAATTGATATTGTTTTTACTAATGCAGATTATGCCTACCTTCTTTCCTAACATCTAAAGATCTTAATAAAGAGTTTATAATCATATATTAATGAAAGGAATGTATTGGATGTCATGCTAGAGAAAGTTTGATTGTTCAACCTAAATTCTATGTTTTAATAAACGGTATTATACAAATGATTACGATTTCACATTTGTTATAGAATTGTATTTTAAAAAGTTTTAAATTTTATTATAAGATTATTTATTTAGATTTCACATTTTTTATATGATTTTTTTTTATTATATATAAATATGAAATGTTATAATTTTATTTTATTTTATCAGATTTAAATTGTGAAGCAAAAAATAATTTTTAAAATTAAAACCAGATTTAATGAGTATATTAAATTATTAACTTTATTTGATAATATAATGATTGTATAATATAATTTTAAAAAGTTAAAAAATAAAATAATTATTTTATTATAAAATTGTGTGTTCATTTTGATAGATCTATTTAATTGCAATGACACATTGACGAGCAACAAGTTTTTGTGTTAGACTTAGCTTATATATTGATTCCTATTCATCCATGTTTACCCCCATTTACATTGACTCTCATACTCACTCACCACCTCAAAATTGGTATTTTACTATTATAAATCATTACTATGGGATGCAAGATTAACAAAATTCAACCACTTATTGTATTGGAATGATCTCCAAATTCTAGGAATCCAATTTCAACTTTCTAGACCATTTGCACTAATGATTATGAGGTAACTTGCAAGATGTTTCATGTGGCATGCTGCTATTTCAAACTATTGTAAGGAATTTAGTGTGCACATAATATCATAAGAGGGATAAAAATGAATATTTAGAACACGTTTAAATTCTAAAAATAAATAAATAAATAAAACCCATCTTGACACAAAAGGTATTTGCATGTCTATGAATTTTTTCTTCAATATTTTTCATCATTGTTAATTCTATTAGCCAAGGGGTTTGACCTAATGTTGACAAGAGAGAGCACAAACTAAAGTTCTATGCCTTTTCTTGTTTATGGTCTATTTATACCTCAATGTAATGGATTAGAAAACAATGAGAACAAATATAATGAAGTGTAAAGTAGTAGAATAATAGAATAAATAAAATAAAATGTGCACATATACACATTCCTCACACATAAATCATATAGAAAAAGCCACTATATACTCATCATATGAGCTTCTAGTATAAAATCATTAGCTTTTGAATACATTTTTATTCATTACACAACACTACTCTAACACCTCCTCATAGTTAGATATCATATCTTACAACTTTCATTATATACTCTTCTCTTGTATGCCCTCTCACATATTGCATATTCTACTTGATCCCTTTATTACTCTTTTCCCCTCTTACATATATTCTACTTCATTCTCTCTTTTAATTTGATACAAAGTATTAAATACACACACATATTCATGGTTAATTATAGGGATGTGTCCCTCTTAATTGGTACACCCTTTTGCATATGTCACAAAATAGTTTTATTTATTGCACTTGATTTATAATATATTTATCTTGGTGTATCCTTCTTGGGATGTGTTCTTATGTTGCTAATATTTAGTGCCTTTATGGAATTTTACCATTGGCCTCCATTAGACCACAATGTCAAATTTTCAACCTAATGAGAGTTGTGTGACTTTGTACTAGAAACATCATCCCATATTCAAACCATTGCATTATGCTTAAGAAACGAAAGATCTACTCACAAGTGATCCAAAAATTTATTTAGATTATTCCCTAAAAAAATTAAAATTGTCTACTAGTGTACACATTTTTCAATTTCTATATGAACCCTTATATTATGGTAAGATATTCTTACATATACTGTAAAATTTCCTACATTTATCTATTATACTAGAAGATGATATGTTGTGCTAGCTACAAGTTGACTACATACCTTAATCTCTTCTCATAAAACTTATACAATTCTACAAACCTGTCCTTCATTGTTTCTTCTTCGCTTAATCTAAATATTTACTAGCTTATTTTACATTTGGTATTAAATATTGTCTTAGTAGTGTTGTATTAATCCCATACACTAGTTGAAAAGGGAAAAAAATTAATCGCGTTCTTATTTATGATATTGTATACTCCTTTTGTGAGTGTTCCATCCATGTTCATTATTTTTTAGCAAGTTTCATGGGATTTTTTGCACTTCTTCCATGTATTCATTAATGTTGGGGCATGGCTATGGTGTCACAATTTTTTGTTCTCACCTCTTGCTTGATCTTTCAACTAAACTTGTATGAAAATGATTTTTTGGGTCGTGGCTAGGGTTTTCTATCTAGTCATGTTCCCTATCTCTCTCCTATGATCTTTAGATGAATGAAAATTATATTTTTCTCATTGTAATGGTTCTTCCCCTAAGTTATTCATAGAAACTTATGCATTTTGCATTTGTACTAATGTAATTTTTCCTATGCCTCTATATTAAAGAGATTTAATTCTTTTTACCTCCTCTTTCTATTTGCATTATGTGTAAATTGTGTTACCTCTATCCATGCATAATTTTTTTCATCTATATTATGGTTTACATGTTGTGCTAATTTGTAACAAGTGATAATTGTGTATTATTTCTACCCCTTTTGATGGTTTGTGGCTCTTAACTTTCATTTTTACTTCTATTAACATGGTAAAATATATATTTGTGTATGTTTCCATATTGATTTTATTGATTCTATATGCAATATAGGGCTAAAAGAAACATATTATAATTTTGGTCCATCACCGCACTTTTAGTTTCCTATATTCTCTTCCATTTCCTCCTGCAAGCTAATAAAATATGATTGACTTAGTGTTATTCAGTATTGTGCTAAATCTATTGAAAACCCAAAATACTGAGAGGGGGGTGAATTAATATTCTCTTAAACCATTCAAACATTTAAACATCCAAACACCAAAGAATATTCAACTACAATTAAAGAGAGAAAGCATGAAACATCAACAACATCACATAACACATGAACACCAAGTTTTTTATGTGGAAAATCCAATTTGGGAAAAGGGTATGCTTATCAAAACAAATAGCATAGCACTTGAGGGCTCCCCCTTTTTGATTAACTTTTTTTTAGAATTTCAAAAATCCCTACAATGAGAAATTAGCTAGCACCATGTAGTTTATCCTCATTCTTTCAGATAATTTTTTTAATGAATATATAATATCATAAATTTTGAAATTGGACACATCTTGAAAAGTTGAAATTTGAGCGTGCTCCCCCTTATATTTTTTGAAAACTAATCAAAAATTGATTTTTTTCATCATGTGTAGAATGAAGTCTAGTTTTAGAAAATTTAATTTGTTCCACGTTTCAATGAACAAATAAAAATCTATCCTAAAACTAGCACATGTTGGTTTTTGACCAAAAATGTAGGCATTTACAATAGAAGCTATGGATGAAAACCTTAAGTAAACCAAAATGAAAAAAGAATTATATTTAGATAGCTAAAAGAGAGGAACTAATGCCATCACAGTTTTTTTATAAACTTGAATTGAAAGACGTGGAAACGATATGTCGATCACAGATGAAAATATGAGGAAATTTGATAAATCCTGTCAATTAACATGTCCAAAGCAGGTAATTTGGTGAGTGCAAAATTGGGAGCTCACCAAATGGCACATCACATTTTGCGAGCACCAAATTTGGCGTACGCAAAATGTGATGTGTCATTTGGCAAGCACCAAATGTGATGTTTCATTTAGAAATCACCAAATGACCTAATTTGAACAAAACCTTAATTTCCCCTCTCTTTGGTTGATGGCTTTGATAATGCTTAGAATGCATAGTTTAATATCGTAGATGGATAGTTAAGGTTTAAAATTTCATATGCTCTCTAACTCATTACCCTAACTAGATAACTCTCTATCCCTCTAAAGTCTCTCTCTCTCTCAAGTCTCACTCCCTCCCATGCTACCTAGACTACTCTCTCTCACTCCAATCCCCTCTCTCAGGTCTCATTCCCTCCCACCTAGGTACCTAGATAAATCTATCTCACTCCAACCCCCTTTCTCACTCTCCCTCTCTCTCTCCTCTTGGTCCTTTTGTCTCTCTCACTCCCTCTCCCTCTCTTAGGTCATTATCTTTCTCTCTCTCAAGTCTCTCCTTCTTACCCCCTCTCCCTCTCTTAGGTATCTCACTCACCCCCTCTATCTCTCTCCCATTCCCTCTCTCTCACTCACTCTATCTCTCTCCCTCTCTCTCTCACACTCTCTCTCAGGTATCTTCCTCCCCCCCTCTCTCTCTATCTCTCTCTCAGGTCTCTACCTACCACCCCCACTCCCTCTCTCTCTCTCAAGTATCTCTATCCTACCCCCTCTCCCTTTCTCTCTTTATCCCTCTACCTCTCATAGTCACTCCCTATATCTCTCTCCCACTCCCTCCCTCTCTCACTCACTTTAACTCTCTCCCTCTCCCTCTCCCTCTCTCTCAAGTATCTCCCTCCCACCACATCTCCCTCTCTCAGGCCCCTCTCTCTCACACCCTCTATCTCTCTCCCACACTCTCTCCCTTTCCATCTCTCTCAAGTCTCTCCCTCCCACCCCCTCTCCCTCCCTCTCTCTCTCTCAAGTCTCTCCATCCTACCCACTCTCCCTCTGTCAGGTCTCTATGTCTCTCTCACTCACTCCCTCTATCTCTCTCCCACACCCTCTCTCTCACTCCCTCTATCTCTCTCCCACACCCTCTCTCTCACTCCCTCTATCTCTCTCCCTATCTCTCTCCCTCTCTCTCAAGTATCTCCCTCCCAACCCCTCCCTTGCTCTCATTGTCCCTCTCTCTCTCCCTCTCACTCTGTAAATCTCTCTCCCATCCCTCTATCTCAAGCACTTCATCTCTGTCCCACCCCCTCAACCTCTCTCAGGTCTCTCTCTCTCACTCCTTGTATCTCTCACATCCCTCTATCTCCCACTCCCTCTCTTTCCTACTCTCTTAGGTCTCTCCCTCCCACCCCCTCTCTCCCACTTTGTCTCCCTCTCCTTCTCTCTTAATTGACTCCCTCCCTCCCTCTCTCCATCTCCCTCTCTTAGGTTTCTCCCTCCCTCTCTCTCTCTCTCTCAAGTCTCTTCCTCCTACCCCCCCCTCTCTCTCTCTCACTTTGTCTCTATGTCTCTCCCTCTAAGTATTCCTCCCACCCTCCCTCTCTTCTCTCCCTCTCCTCTCCTCTCTCTTAGGTCTCTCCCTCCCACCCCATCTCCCTCCCTCTCTCTTTCTCTCAAGTCTCTCCCTCCTACCCCCTCTCCCTCTCTCGAGTCTCTCTTTCACTCTCTCTTACTGACTCCTTCTATCTCTCTCCCACTCTCTCTCTCACTCCCTCTTTCTCTCCCTATGTCTCTCTCACTCCCTCTATCTCTCTCTCATCCCTCTATCTAACACTCCCTCTCTCTCTCCCTCTCTTTCTCTCCCCCTCTCTCAGGTAGGAGGGAGAGACTTGAGAGAGAGAGAGAAAGAGGGTCGAGGGCTTAGGGTTGATTGTTTAATGCTAAGTGTTTAAGGGTTGAGGGACTAGGTTTGAGAGTAAAGGGTATTGGGTTGAGGGTAGAGGGTAGAGGGTTCAAGGTTTTAGGGTTTGAGGGTTGAAGGTTGAGGGTTTAGGGTTTAGGGTTGAGTGTTGAGTGTTTAAGGGTTTAAGGGTTGAGGATATAGGGTTGAGGGATTAGGGTAGAGAGGGAGGAAAGGATGGAGGGAGTGAGAGAGATAGATGAGGGTTGATGATCCAATGTTTAGGTTAGAGGGTTGATAATTGAGGGAATAGGGTTGATAGTAGATAGTTTAAGGGTTTCAGGTTTAAGGTATAGGGTTTACAGTTTAAGGGTAAAGGTTTAAGGGTTTAGGGTTTAAGGGTTAAGGGTAGAGGGTAGAGGGTAGAGGGTAGAGGGTTTTAGGGTTTAAGGGTTGAGGGTAGAGGGTTTAGGGTTTAGGGTTTAGGGACTAAGGGTTAAGGGTAGAGGATTTAGGGTTTATGGTTTAAGGGTAGAGGGTGTAGGGTTGAGAGAGAGAAAAGGGGGTTGAGGGTAGAGGTTAGAGGGTTAAGGGTGGAGGGTAGAGAGTTTAAGGGTTTAGGGTTTAAGTGTTTAGATTTTATGATTTAGGGTTTATGGTTTAAGGGTAGAGGGTTTAAGGGTTTAGGGTATTTGGTAGAGGGTTTACAGATGAAGATAATGTAGGACATGTTTATGTGGTGATTGCAGATGAAGAAAATGAAGGACATGTTTATGGGTTTACAATTTAGGGTATACGATTTAGGGTTTATAGTTTAAGGGTAGAGGGTTTAAGGGTTAAGGGTTGAGGGTTGAGGGTTTTAGGGTTTAAGGTTTGAGTGTTAAGGATAGAGGGTAGAGGGTTTAGGGTTTATGGTTTAAGGGTAGAGGGTTTAGGGTTTAGGGTTTAGGGATTATGATTTATGGTTTAAGGGTAGATGGTGTAGGGTTGAGAGAGAGAGGGGGGTTGAGGGTAGAGAGTAGAGGGTTAAGGGTAGAGGGTTAAGGGTTAAGGGTAGAGGGTTAAGGGGAGAGGGTAGAGGGTTTAGGGGTTTAGGTTTAGGGTTTAAGGGTTTAGGGTTTAGGGTAGAGGGTTTAGGGGTTTAGGGTTTAGGGTTTAGGGTTTAAGGGTTTAGGGTTTATAGTTTAAGGGTAGAGGGTTTAAGGGTTTAGGGTAGATTGTAGAGAGTTTAAGAGTTAAGGGTATAGGGTACAGGGTTTAGGGTTTAGGGTTTATAGTTTAAGGGTTGAGGGTTGAGGGTAGAGGGTTCAAGGTAGAGTGTTTAGGGTTTAAGGGCTGAGAGTTAATGAGGGAAGGGTAGAAAGTTTAGTTGGGTTTTAAATGGGTTAAGGGTTGAGGGTAGAGGGTTTATGGGTTTATGGTTTAACTTGGTTAAGGGTTGAGGGTTGAGGGTTTTAGGGTTTAAGCATTGAGGGTTGAGGATAGAGGGTAGAGGGTTTAGGGTTTAGGGTTTAGGGATTAAGGGTTAAGGGTAGAGGGTTTAGGGATTAAGGTTTATTGTTTAAGGGTAGAGGATGTAGGCTTGAGAGAGAGAGGGGGGGTTTAAGACCATAGAGAGTAAAGGGTTAAGGGTAGAGGGTAGAGGGTAGAGGGTAGAGGGTTTAAGGGTTTAGGGTTTAGGGTTTAGGGTTTAAGGGTTTAGGGTAGATGGTAGAGGTTTTAAGGGTTAAGGGTATAGTGTACATTGTTGAGGGTTAAGGGTTTATGGTTTAAAGGTTGAGGGTTGAGGATTGAGGGTAGAGGGTTGAGGATTGAGGGTGGAGGGTTGAGGGTTGAGGGTTGAGGGTTGAGGATTTAGGGTTTAAGGGTTGATGGATAAAGGGTTGAGGGTTGAGGGATTAGGGTAGAGAGTTTAGTTGGGTATAAAAGGGTTTAATGGTTGAAGGTAGAGGATATTGGGTTTAAGGGTAGATGGTAGATAGTTTAAGGGTTTAGAGTTTAAGGATTTAGGGTTTAGGGTATAGGGTTTATAGTTTAAGGGAACTTGAGGGTTGAGGAAAAAGGGTAGAGGGTTTAGGGTAGAGGGTTTAGGGATTAAGGGTTAAGGGTTAGAGGGTTTAGGGTTTAGGGATTATTGTTTATGGTTTAAGGGTAGAGGGTGTAGGGTTTAGAGAGAGAGGGGGGGTTTGAGGGTAGAGGATTTGAGGGTTTAGGGTTTAGGGTTTAAGGGTTTATGGTTTACGGTTTAAGGGTTTAGGGTAGATGGTAGAGGGTTTAAGTGTTAAGGTTATAGGGTACATGGTTTAGAGTTTAGGGTTTACAATTTAAGGGTTGAGGGTTGAGGTCAGTGGGTAGAGGGTTGAGCATTGAGGGTAGAGGGTTTAAGGCTTAAGGGTTGAGGGATTAATGGTTGAGGGTTGAGTGATTAGGGTAGAGATTTTAGTTGGGTTTAAAAGGGTTTAAGGGTTGAGGGTAGAGGGTATTGGGTTTAAGAGTAGAGGGTAAATAGTTTAAGTGTTTAGGGTTTAAGGGTTTAGGGTTTACAATTTATAGTTTAAGGGTAGAGGCTACAAGGGTTTAGAGTAGATGGTACAGGGTTTAAGGGTTAAGAGTATAGGGTACATGGTTTAGGGTTTAGGGTTATGGTTTAAGGGTTGAGGTAGAGGGTAGAGGGTTGAGGGTTGAGGGTTGAGGGTTGAAGGTAGAGGGTTTAGGGTTTAAGGGTTGAGGGATTAAGGGTTGAGGGTTGAGGGATTAGGAATTAGGGTAGAGAGTTTAGTTGGGTTTAAAATGATTTATGTGTTGAGGGTAGAGGGTATTGGGCTTAACGGTAGAGGGTAGATAGTTTAAGGGTTTAGGGTTTAAGGATTTAGGGTTTATAGTTTAAGGGTAGAGGTTTTAACCTAGTTGAGGGTTGAGGGTTGAGGGTTTTAGGGTTTAAGGGTTGAGGGTTGAGGATAGAGGGTCGAGGGTTTATGGATTGGGTTTTAGGGATTAAGGGTTAAAGGTAGAGGGTTTCAGGATTAGGGATTATGGTTTACGGTTTAGGGGTAGAGGGTGTAGGGTTTTCAGAGAGAGAGAAGGGGTTGGAGGGTAGAGGGTAGAGGGTTAAGGGTGAAAGGAAAACTCAGGTGTGGAAACAACTTCCTACACTAATCTCTAAAGGAAAGTGTTGTGCAAATTCTTTTAAATCCTTACAATTTCATATTCGTTAACTACTTTAAAAATGATATTGCAGCCATATACCATGCATACAGAAAATAAAGAATGACACAATGATTTAACCTGGGGAAAACCTTTCGGTAAAAAACCCCAACACTCCAAAACCTGCACAATGTATTATCTTCAACACAATGGTTACAACACACTTGCAATGCAAGTTCTTTCAAGAGACAGTCAACACTCAAAGACAAATCCAGTAGCACGAAATCATACCAACAATACACACTTTTTCTATCACTATCTGTAACGCTAAAAAATGTTTATATCATGCGCTTTCCTTTTTAGGGCAACTTCCAAAGATAGTCGTATTAGGGTTTTACCATTCTCCAAGAAAATAGGAACCCGTCTCAACTTTATCAGTTGCCACATGTCTTGCATGTCTTCACCCATCATTGAATCTTCTAGAAATAGCTCTTACGTGTCATAGGAATCCGTCATAACCGTTTTAGCCATGATCTCCTTACACACAATTCAAGATGCCGACACATCAAGTGGAGTGACACATCAACATGCCAACTAGACATGTACACTCACACTTAATTACATCATTTTCAAGAAATACTTTTTACAAAACAAATAATAAGAATAGGAATTATCCAAGGTTGAGACACCTTATTCCTAACAAAGGGTAGAGGGTAGAAGGTTTAATGGTTTAGGGTTTAGGGTTTAAGGGTTTAGGGTTTAGGGTTTAGGGTTTACGTTTTAAGGGTAGAGGTTTTAAGGGTTTAGGATAGATAGTAGAGGGTTTAAGGGTTAAGGGTATAGGGTACATGGTTTATGGTTTAGGTTTTACAGTTTAAGGGTTGAGGGTTGAGGGTTGAGGGTTCAAGGGTTGAGGGATTAAGGGTTGAGGGTTGAGGGATTAGGGTAGAGAGTTTAGTTGGGTTTAAAAGGGTTTAAGGGTTGAGGGTATTGGATTTAAGGGTAGAGGGTAGATTTTTTAAGGGTTTAGTTCTAGGGTATAACATTTAGGGTTTATAGTTTAAGGGTAGAGGGTTTAAGGGTTTAGGGTTTAACTTGGTTAAGGATTGAGGGTTGAGGGTTGAGGGTTGAGGGTTGAGGGGTTTAAGAGTTGAGGATAAAGAATAGAGGGTTTAGGGTTTAGGGTTTAGGGATTAAGGGTTAAGGGTAGAGGGTTTAGGGATTATGGTTTATAGTTTAAGGGTAGATGGTTCAGGGTTGAGAGAGAGGGGGGTTGAGTGTAGAGGATAGAGTTTTTAATGGTTAAGGGTAGAGGGTAGATGGTGCAGGGTTGAGAGAGAGGGGGGTTGAGTGTAGAGGATAGAGTTTTTAATGGTTAAGGGTAGAGGGTAGATGGTTTAGGGTTTAGGGTTTAAGGGTTGAGGGTTGAGGGTAGAGGGTAGTGTGTTAAGGGTAGAGGGTAGAGGGTTTAAGGGTTTGGTTTTAAGGGTTTAGGGTTGATGATTTAGGTCTCTCATCCCTCTATCTCTCATTCCATTTCTCCCCCACTCCCTCTCCCAAGTATTCCCCCCACCCTAACTAAATAACTCTCTCTCCCTCTCAATTCTCTCTCTCTCTCTCTCATGGGTCTCACTCCCTCCCATGCTACCTAGACTAATTTGTGTCACTCCAATGACCTCTCTCACACTCCCTCTTTGTCAGGTCTCACTTATCTCCCACCCTACGTAGACAAATCTATTTCACTCCAACCCCCTCTCCCACACTCCCTCTCTCTCTCCCTCTTTGGTATTTTTGTATCTCTTAGGTCTCATCCCTCCCAATCCCTCTCCCATTGTCAAGTATTTTGCCCCACTGTAACTGGATAACTCTTTATCCCTCTCAAGTCTCTATCGCTCTCAGGTCTCAGCCGCTACCACACTACCTAGACTAATCTCTCTCACTCCTATCACCCCTCTCTCTATCTCAAGTGTCACTCCCTTCGTCTCTATGGAAGGAGAAGATTTCAAGGCAGCACATTTGGTGCTCGACAAATTTGGCGAGCACCAAATGTGTTTGACCTCATGATTCAAGCCCACATGCTTGTACATTTGTCTAGTTCAATGCTTTATCTGACTCAGAAATACCTTTTTTATGCAGTTGACTCCATGTTGTACCAATCTATGCTTGATCCATCACCTTTTTACCACCAATATGCATGCTAGACAACGTAGAAGAAGACATTTTGAAGTTTCTACATCATTTTACATTATCTCAGGTAATACATTCATTTTGGTAATATTGAAATGTTTATATTTAGTATATTTGTTTATTTTTGACAATATAAACTAAATTCTTTTAATGATTTTATTAATCATAACAATTGGAAATATAAATCAACATTGAATTAGATGGGAGTTGCATAAAATAGTTTAATTTTTAGGAGTTTGAAGAATAAAAAAATGAAAAACATGACATTTAATTTAGATGAATTCATGTTTAAAGTTATATAAATGACATCAACTTAACACAAATTTTCTTATGAATTCTATTTGCATTGCTTATAGTAGTCCATTTCTAGCATGGCTATTGTAATTCACTCTATTTCATTTTAGGTAGATGTTTATATTGAGTTTTTTTATTTTGCTTTCACAATTTTTAGACCATTCATTTGATGATTTTATTAATCTTCATTGTTACACATAGAATTCATCATTAAATTAGATGGGTGTTGCACGTAAAAGTTTAACTTTTAGGAGCTTGAAGATATAAAATGGAAAACATGACATAATAGATTCAAATTCATTATTAGCGATGGTTGTGGGAAAACTTTATTTTCAACTAATTTGGAAAACCTAACAGCTTTCATCAATGTTAATGAAAATTTCCATTATTATTTTTTTCCCATAAAAAATTCACCTTGATCACATGTGCTTAGATAAATTCAAGTGAGTTGACATAGTTGTTAATGCAAGTTTCCATTCATTCATACCATTTACCATTCTAATAAATAGAAAAAGGGAAAATTTTGTGCAATTTATAATGCTTATTGTCTTTCTAAGTTACCTCATTACCAAAGAAATAGTGAATAATTACAAGATATAGCATCACAAACCTTTCTTTGAATTCATCTTCTTCATGGCTTCGTTGACAATCACAATGTGGTTTTGACAACAATAAACACAAGATTCTTTAGTTTTCAAAGGTGGTAGCAAATTATACCCTAGGTTTGTGATGCAAAGAAGGGAGACAAAACCTTCAACAATCACAATTAGATCAGTTTCAAACTATCCTCAATCTCAAAAACCTCCATTCAATGCTCAACTCACCAATTCACCTTCACTTCCTTGTAGCATTCACAATAGAATTTTTTTTTCATATCTTCTCAAAGACAACTCAAACCCACAAACCCTTGACCTTTTTTAGACACCCATTAAGGCCTTCAAAAACATATCTCAAAGAGACACTAGGTCACTTTAGACCAACATCACAGTATGTGCAAGATCATGATGGGCCAAAAAGTGGTGATATGTAAGTGATATGATGGTCCATGTGGTTGACGACTTTTTTTTAACCCAAAATTAATGAAACAAGAAGGGTTTTTAAAGGAGATTCTCATCTTTCCACCAATATAAATTGCATGTTTTACTTTGAATTTAATAAATAATTATTATTCATTTTTTATTTGAATTATGACTAAAGTCTTGATTGATAGGGTGATTGAAAAACATCTATAGCTTTCAAACAATATCACATTTTTTGAATCCAAAACATGTGTCACATTCTATGCTTTGCATACTATGTAGGATTAAAAAAAAATGAATTTCATGAAGTTTTGACCAAGTTAAGGTGGTCAGACATACAAATTTTTATATTTTTTAAAAGTTGTAATAAAAAATTCATAATTAATTATTTTCTTGGGAAAAAATTACCAAAAAATATGCATCACATCGGGACATGATTCTTCTACTTATATCTAAAATCTTATAAAAAAATATTATCATTTTATTATGGTTAGGGTGGTTAGAAAGACACCTACTTCTTATTTTTTCACTGAAATTTAAGTACTGATGCATTGAAATTTCAAATTTTCACCAAATAGATTTTTTTTAAAAATATACCTAGTAGTTTAGAAACTACATTCAATTTGCTACAGATTCTATTCTTACATATTTTTGAAATAATATAGATAACTTATTCAATTTTTTACGACAAGCTACCTAATTTTGATTTTTTGAATTTTCATCGCCACTTAAGGGCCTATTTTTCCATGATGATCCTGACATACCCATCACCAAAACAATGTTGCTACACTGCCCCAATAGGCCAATTAGGCCACTTTTATAAATCATCATACATTCAAACACTTTTCCAATCTCAATTCTCTTTTGATAGACCTTCACCAGCCTACAAAACTTTAGATTCAACAATGTTTAGCCACTAGAACCCTCTCTAATGCATCTAAACAGTAAACCCTTGCTTTAGGCCTTTCTATGCTTGAAACAATAAAGGTTTATTGAAAATAAATTTTCCAGGCCTGTAGCCACTTTTCCAACTCTTCAAACACACGCAAATATATTTTCCCATGCTAAACAAATCAACTTCCTTCCTCTATCATTGCTATTTAACCAAACTCCCATTCTAAACCACCATTTTCAAGCCAAAATTCACACAAATACCCCTCGGGCAGCATCTAAACTCCATCATACCCTACTCCCTATTCAAAATCCCTACTCTAACATCTAACCCTACCATATTGGACCCATTACACCAAGCTACATGAGATACAATCGGTGTAATGGGCCATTAGTCCATTTTATACAACCACAAACCTTCAAAACAAGGTTTCAGACCCGCCTTTAGTAAAATGGTTATAAAATTCAAAAAATTTAATGAAATCAACCCAAATCAATGCCAAAAGAAATTTAATTTTTTTGCCCACAAGATTCAATGCATTTGCGCTCAAGTACAATTAGGGCACCATAGGCCTCCATGATCCATGAAAGAGTCTAATGTTGTGTTTTTGGTGTTTGAGTCATGTTTTTGATTCAATAAGGTCTATTTAGAACATTTTTAATGTCTTTGTGATTTTTTTGAGTCAATTGTAGTCGAATTGTAAAAGTTGCTCCAATTTGCTAAAAGTTGCCAAGTTACTATGCAACCTTGCACTTTTTGCGTTTGGAGGAAGTTGAACGTTTAGGAGTTAAAAAGGTAGTTGTAGTCAGTTGGTTTTTCTTGGAACATATTGAATACACCATTTAATGGTCAAACCAAGATTGTGGAGGAAATTTTGTAAGTTGAACATCAATAAAGTTCGGGTTTTATACTTTTTCCTATTGTAATTTTCTTCTATAGGAGGTTGTATGGCATTGTACGACCTGAAAGTGGTCTCAAATTTCTTGAAGTTGATGTGGAATTGAATCTGGTTTCCAAATCCTTGGTTTCATTGAATTTCATTCAGTTTTGGGCATTTTAGAAGCAATTTACTCCATATCGCTTTGAAACCCTAGGTTTTGGTGCTTTCAGAGAATGAAATGGAGTTTTGAGCCATTCCACTAGTGAAATGGACTAAGAACTAGTGGAATGGAGGTAATTAGGATGTTTTTTGAGTTTGTGAAGTTTGTAGGAGTAGGGGAGGATGTTTGATGAAGACTAGGTGATGCCCTAGGTGGAAAATTCTCTTGTTTTGGGCATAAAAGGTTGCATAAGAGTAGGGTTTTATAGAAAAGGTGTTTGGAAACCATTCTAGTTGATATAATTTTGATTTTTAGACCCCATATGATACATTGGGTGCTCTGGAATGAAGAATTGAGGATTGGAGTTAGTAGAACCAATACTTGACCTATCAAACAAGCCTAATTAGGACTATGGTGAAGCGTACTAGCAAAAAATTGAGGGTTGTGTTTGAAAGTAACCACCCCTATAATTTTGATATGTTTTGAATTGTTAAAAAGGGTATTTAGAATAGTCGACTTTTGCACTAAAACATGCAAAATCGCTCCAAGCTACATTCTACTGACGAAATCCTTAATGAGTCCAAACTACAAAATGGCTGCAAACTTAAGCATGCACGTATTTAGACACTATGATGCTTATAAAATTCTCATCTGATCCTATGCGATCATGTTGGGCCCCTCTACAATAACCTCTCTCAGTTTTCGCTATCTCGGAGGCCTTTTCCTATGGTGGTGAATTTTCGCTTGGGGAAAAAGTTGTCAAATGCAAGTAGTTGAAAGTTGCCACATGGTGCAACTTTCATTCTGTAATTTGTGTGACCAAAAGGAATATTTTGATGCATTTGGGTGGGTAAATTTAAACTTTTCATGGTCCTCTTACACACCGAAACACGTGGAATCGCTTTGAGCTACATTTAATCGATAGAATCCCTTAAGAGTTCAAAGTGAAAAATGGTTGCAAACTTTAACATTCTCATATTCAGACATGATGATGCTTAGAAAATTCTTTTCTGAGCCAATGGGATCATGTTGGGCCCCTCTACAATAACCTCTCTTGGTTTTTTCTATCTCAGAGGTCTTTTCCTATCGTGGTGAATTTTTTCTTGAGGAAAAAGTTGTCAAATGTAACTAGTTGAAAGTTGTAAAGTGTTGCAACTTTCATTCTGCAACTTGTGTGACCAAACAAACTATTCTGACATGTTCGGGTGGGAACGTTTACGCTAGGCATGGTTCTCTTTCACACGAAATCTCTCTAAGCTACATTCAACTGACATAATCCCTTAAGAGTCCAAGGTGCAAAATGGCTACAAACTTCAGCACGCTCGTATTTGGACACCATGATGCTTAGAAACTTCTCATCTGAGCCTATGGGATCTTGTTGTGCCCCTCAATAATAAACTGTCTTAGTTTTTTCTATCTTAGAGGCCTTTTCTCATGGTGGAAAATTTTCACTTGAGAAAAAAGTTGTCAAATGCAAGTAGTTGAAAGTTGCAAAGTGGTGCAACTTTTGTTCTACAACTCGTGTGACCAAATAGAGTTTTCTAAAATGTCTAGGTGGGTACATTCATGCTAGGAATGGTCCTTCTTCACACTAAAACATGCAAAATCACTCTGAGCTACATTCAACCGGTAGAAACCCTTAAGATTCCAAAGTACAAAATGGTTGCAAACTTTAGCATGCTCGTATTTGGACATCATGATGCATAGAAACTTCTATTCTAAGCCTATGGGATAGTGTTGGGCCCCTCTATAATAAGAACTCTCAGTTTTTTCTATCTCAGAGGCTTTTTCCCATGCTGGAAAATTTTCGCTTAGGGAAAAAGTTGTCAAATGCAAGTAGTTGAAAGTTGCAAAGTGGTGCAACTTTCGTTCTGCAACTCGTGTGACCAAATGAACTATTTCGATGTGTCTGGCTGGGTACTTTTATGCTAGACATGGTCCTCTTATGCACTCAAACAGACAGAATCGCTTTGAGCTACATTTAACTAGTCTAATCCTTTAAGAGTCCAAAGTATAAAATGGTTGTGAACTTCAACATGCTCGTATTCAAACATTGTGATGGTTAGAAACTTCTCGTATGAGCCTATGGGATTGCCTTAGGCCCCTCTACAATAACCTCTCTCGATTTTTGCTATCTTGAAAGCCTTTTCTTGTGGTGGAAAATTTTCACTTGGGAAAAAAGTTATCAAATGCAAGTAGTTGAAAGTTGCAAAGTGGTGCAACTTTCATTGTGAAAGTCATGTGACCAAATGAATTTTTCCAGCACGTTCGAGTGGGTACATTTACGATAGGCATGGTCCTCTTTCACACCCAAATACGCTAAATCCCTCTGACCTATGTTCAATCGATTGAATCCCTTAAGATTCTGAACTGCAGTTGTTGTCCCTGAAAAGTGCACCCTTGTTGAGATGAAAAACTCAGCCTACTATTTAAACATTGGATCCAAATATTTAATATCCATGACGTATCGTTTGATGTCCTTTGTTGATTTTTGCATGAAGAAAAACCATGAGAGAATACCTTTTTTCTTACTATTATGTTTATTTTCGCATGAAGAAAAACCATGAGACCATAGACAAGGGAGTGAATTGTTTGAAAAAATGCCTCAAAGAAATGTGCTTTGGTGCAGGGACACCAAGTTCATCATATTTTACAAACATGGTCTAGTAAGGTCTTTTGATAAATTTTGGTGTGTTAAGTCTTTTTTCATGAAAATAAGGTAATAATAGACCATTTATAATGTAACTTGAGTCACTTGGTCCAGTTGGGAGTTCGTTTTTCAAATTTTGTCAAAAGTTGTCAAAAATGCAAAAAATTGCAAGATTGAGGAATACTAATGGTCAAGTAGCTTAAAGGTTGGTTTGAGTCAGTTTTTTGTGTTGATTATTGGTGTCTAGAGGTTAAATACAATGTATTGGGTTGAATATTGTTTTTGTTAAAGATTTGGTGTATATTTGGTAAAGATAAGTAATAAGAAACCTTATTTTTCTATGTGTTTTATGCAAATTTTACTATTTTAGATATTTGTATGGTTTCATACTAATTTTACTTGAACCCAAATGAATTGAATCTTGTGGGTAGTAGAGTTAAATTTCTTTTGGTGTTGATTTGGGTTGAATTCATTAAGATTTGTGGTTTCTACAAGGTTTTTACTATAGGTAGGTTAAGAACCTTGTTTTAAGGGTTTGAAGGCACTAAAAAATGATTGAACACCCATTCCACCATTAGATATCTCTGTAGCTTGGTGCAATGGGTGGGTTAGGGTAGTATTAGATATCTATGGAGTATTTTGAGTAGGGAGGGTGTTTAGATGAGTTTTTCATGCTGCACTAGGTGAGTTTCCTTGAGTTTTGCTTGAAAAATGATGGCTAAGTATGAGCTCGTTTGGAAACAAATGCATTGCTGGAGATTGGGAGATGATTTTCTACGCATGTGAAGACATATGGTAATGTATTTGAGGATTTTTAAGGTGAGATTGGTTTGGGAACATTAAGTTTCAATAAACCCCCTTGAAACTTGTCAAAAGTGAGGGTTTTGGGAATAGGTGACTTGGTGAGCATGTCCCTTGACAAAAGTGGTAAATTTTGGCTATTTGTAGCCTGGTATTGATCATGCAATAGTTATTTAAGGTTGGAAACACGTTTATATTGGCGATTCTTTGTAAACGTGGCCTAATTGGCCAAGGAGGGCAACATAGCAACATTATTTTGGAGGTTTTTGTCCAAAGTGACCTAATGATCTTTTGAGATATGTTTTTGAAGGCCTTAATGGGTGTTTGGATTGCTATTTGGTTTGTGGGATTGATGAGTATTTTGTGAGATATGCACCAATTTCTCTAGTTGTATGGCTACAAGGTAAATTGGAGGAAATTGTGAAGAACTGATGAGATAGGGTTGTAAGGGCAGAAGGATAGTTTGTGTTTGCTTGTTTTGTAATTGTGAGAAGGATTACCTCCCTACTCTACATCATTCTCTCATGGTGATGGAATGGCATGATGAATTACAAGATAAGAAAATTGCTATGGATTGTCATGGTATTCCATCACCGTGAGACCACATTTCTTTGAGGCAATTTTTCAACCAGCTCACTGCCTTGTCTATGCTATTGCTTACTATTATAATTTGATAGATTTTTTCCAAGTATCCATAGCTTGTTAAAAATCACCTGTTTTAGGCTTTTAGCCATAGCAACAAGGCAGTGAACTATTTGATAAAATTCTTTGGTAGACATGTAAGAAAAATGTGGTAGCATAGACAAGGCAATGAAATTTTGAAAAAAAGCCTCAAATAAATGTGGTCTCATGGTGTGATGGAGTGACATGAAAAGATAATTTCTATGGATTGTCATGGCATTCCATCACCACAAGACCACATTTCTTTGAGGCATTTTTTCAACTAGTTTGCTTCCTTGTCTATGTTATTGCTTACTATTATGCTTTGATAGATTTTTTCTAAGAATCCATCGCTTGTATGAAAGCACTTTTTGTAGGCTCTTAGCCATAGTAGCAAGATAGTGAACTATTCGATAAAATTCTTTGGTAGACATCTATGAAAAATGTGGTAGCATAGACAAGGTAGTAAACTGCTTGAAAAAATGCCTCAAAGAAATGTGGTCTCATGGTGATGGAATGCCATGACAATCCAGGGAATTCACTTGTCATAGCATTCCATCACCATGAGACCACATTTCTTTGAGGAATTTTTTCAAATAGTTCACTGCCTTGTCTATGCTATTGCTTACTATTATGCTTTGATAGATTTTTTCTAAGCATCCATAGCTTGTTTGAAAGAACCTATTTTAGAATTTTAGTCATAGCAGCAAGGTAGTGAATTGATTGATAAAATTCTTTGGTAGACATGTATAAAAAAAATTGTACAATAGACAAGGTAGTGAATTGTTTGAAAAAAATGCCTCATAGAAATTTGGTCCCATGGTGATGGAATTCCATGACAAGCACATTGAGACTACATTTCTTTGAGGCATTTTTTTGAATAGTTCATTGCCTTGTATATGCTATTGCTTATTATTATGCTTTGATAGATTTTTTCCAAGCATCCATAACTTGTTTGGAAGCACATGTTTTAGGCTTTTAGCCATAGCAGAAAGGCAGTGAATTGTTTGATAAAATGATTTGGTAAACATGTACGAAAAAAGGTGGTAGCATAGACAAGCCAGTGAATTGTTTGAAAAAATGCCTCAAAGAAACATGGTCTAATGGTGATGGAATTTCATGACAATCCATAGCAATTTTCTTGTAATGGCATTCCATCACCATGAGACCACATTTCTTTGAAGCATTTTTTTCAAGCAGTTCATTGCCTTGTTTATGCTATTGCTTGCTATTATTCTTTGCTAGATTTTTTCGAAGCATCCATAGCTTGTTCGAAAGCACATGTTTTAGGGTTTTATCCATAGCAGCAAGGAAATTAACTGTTTGATATAACACTTTGATAGACATGTATGAAAAATGTGGTAGTATAGAAAAGGCAGTGAACTCTTGGAAAAAATGCCTCAAAAAATGAGGTCTCATCGTGATGGAATGCCATGACAATCAAAAGCACTTTGATTTTCATGGCATTCCATCACCATGAGACCACATTTATTTGAGGCATATTTTGAAATAGTTCACTATCTTGTCTATGTCTTGTCATGGCATTCCATCACCACTTTTATTTGATGCATTTTTTCAAACAATTCACTACCTTGTCTATGCTATTGCTTACTATTATGCTTTTGATATATTTTTTCCAAGCATCCATAGCTTGTTCGAAAGCACTTATTTTAGGATTTTAGCCATAGCAACAAGAAAATGAATTGTTTGACAAGATGCTTTGGTAGAGATGTATGAAAAATTTGGTAACATAGACAAGAAAGTGAACTATTTGAAAAAATAGCTCAAATAAATCTGATCTCATAGAATGCAATGATAAGAAAATGCAATTGGCAGCTGCTCCTAGTTATTAGTTATGCAATGTGAAGTAATTGCATAACTGCTTAGGTTGAATTTATAAAAAACTATATATTGTAATTGAATTTTTTTCATATAGCAGCATCTAGTTATTAGTTATGCAGTGTGAAGTAATGCTTTGACTTTGAAATATGTGCAATGTAATGTAATCAACGATATGAATATAAACTACAAAAATCTATTTTTTACAATTCATTAGTTAAAATATTTATTTTATTTGCTCTCTATATCTCTATATGCTATGGAAATACCTTTCAATTTCAAAAAAAGAAGTTTTTATCTCTTGTTCTACAATTTTTTACGTTTTTTTAAATATGATTTTTTCCCTTTTTTTTAAAAAACTCTTATACTTTTAGTTTGTCGATTTTTTCCCTAAAATATTTTTGCTGCTATGCATTGGAAGCATGAAGTATACACATGAAAAAACACAATATACGTGAAGTATACATGTGAATAAGTGAAGCATACATGTGAATAAGTGAGCCACAAGTAATTTAAGCATTCCAAAGGATACAAACCGCCAGGAATGAAGCTTATTTACACAATACACTTTAGATGGGGTTTATTGAGAAATCGACAATAATTAATTAAGTATTAGATGTAAAAAAAATCCATTCCTACAACATTCAAGCATACAATTTACACAATATGTATGATAACAACATTCAAGAATGGCAATAGAAATCAAGTTTTTTAAATCAAAAAGTTGTAAGCCTATACAATGATATATACTAATAAAAGTATATACAATATATCCAAAAAGGCCATACAAGCTTAGTTCAAAGGAGCCATATGGACATAAAATTTCATGTATATACTGATAGTATAAAACATGTTCCAAAATACCACATAGGCATACAAAAAATGACCCTAATACATAGTCATTTCCCTCTAGGGGAAGGAAATAGATCTCGTATTGCCATCAAAATTTGGCTGGATGGAGTGATTGTTGGTTCTCCTATCTTTCAAACATGCTCACTAGTCCTCCTCTCTTCACTTTGGACCTTCAACTAATACAGTAAAAAGTAAAGATGTTAATACATAGAAATTGAATTATGGAATGACATATAACAAAAAATAATCACTTGCCCCACACATATAGTCATCATGCACATTTACAACATTACCATGTCACGATTTGGAGTGACAACCACCTGTAGCAACCATCAAGATAAAAATTAAACTACATAAAAGTATCATGAAAATGTTCTATAATCAACCATAAAAGAGAAAATATAATGTAAAATATACTAATCTATTGCATACCTCTCTGAATGGATTGGATCTAGCTATTGTTGCGGAAAATCCATTGTCCATCGTGCTACCAACATCACCAGGGATGTCTGATGTCAACATCTGCAAAGGGTAAATGAAAGAGTAAATGGTAGGGTGGACTATTAAATGTTAATGGGATGGGATTAGGAAGGAATAAAGCAACAAAAAGTGAATTAGGAGAAGATAATGTGACACAATCAAGCAATACAAATACAGTGTTTGTGTTTCTCATCAATTTTTTTGATTTGTATACGCAAAATTATGAAAACTAGCTAACATTGTTTTACAACACCATTATGAACAAAGGCTACCTGAGTGTAAGTTGTTTGAGGAAATGAATTGTGAGGTGTGGAGGTCGAAGGTCCACCAATAAACTGTTCAAAATCCAAAGCATGTTACGAGACAAACCTTCAAATATAAAATTCAACTGTTCAAATGTAATTATAATATATTTAATACTAGTTGCATACTTGTGGACTCATCGCCTAGAACAAATAAGGGTCTCTAGGAATGGAGCGTGTCTCATTAACACTCTGACCTTGAAATTTCATCATATCAAAATTTTACTAATTTAGTTATTCTTAAATTTAATAAATAGCATTAAATGAATTTGTTGAATTTTACTTGTGTGTTAATGTAAAATGTATCATTCAAAAAATGATTTTCGAAAGACTTCGCATCTGAAACTGATGTAGGCTATGTAGCTACATCTTGAGCACTCTGATAATCGTATGTGCAAACAACACCACAAGCACCACAATGGTGGGGTGGAGCTTGGTTCCTACACATCTCCTTCACACCAGGCTCTACTAGAGGCCTTGCACACTATAGAATGGTATGGGTGAGTGAGCCAATCGACTCCAGTGTGTCCACCTCTACACTATCCCTACAAATGGAAGGAACAATGACATGCTCCACCATGGGTCTGGCCAAGGGTCTCGGTGAAAATTGTAGATTATGTTGTGCAACAGGTCTATCATGTGTGGATCCCCCACCTCTACCCTGAAAGTCTAAGATGTCAAAATAATTTGGTATCTTATTGAGGACAAACTCACAATAGAGTTTCCTCAAAAATTATTGTGGTACCTCATGATTATTGCATGGAGGTTGGTCAAATACAATCCATCATTGCTCCCAAAATTTATTTTTAATTAACTCATGGTGGATCCAATGGATGGGGAACCTTCTACATGCATGATACAAAGGTGCATTGGTTCTCAGGTCTATAAATAGGGCACACAAGTTGGTTTTGCTAATTTTTTATTTTTTAACATCTACATATGACAAACCACTAGCATAAAATTGTCGCATCTCATGCATCTTATTTGGCCCAATATTTATTTCTCACTCATTTCTCCTACATGAGATACAATTGACTTCAATTATTCAACAATCCCTCTCCTATAAGGGTGGGTTTCAACATGCTCGGTTAATCTTCTAATTAATTGTTCAATGTCTCTTTTATTTTTCTTAATTTAATTTAGAACATTTTCTTGTGTTCCTTGAGGATGCCTATGAATTGATGGAGGGGTTTCAGGAGTTCTTGTATAGGAGTCTCTTCTTGAGGGGGTGACTATGAATTCTCAATGTTTTGAGGTGGAGATTCATTCCCTAAGAATTAGAAAAATGTTTTATTATAGAAACCTATTTCAATCTACATTCTAAATCAAATTTAAAATAAATAGAATAACAATACATACCTCTTCACAATATTCGACCTCTCTGACGTGTTGGAAAGATCCTCATGAAAAATAGCAAGCTAAGAGTGCAAAAAATGGATGATATTTGGTGAGCACGAGTTGCAAAGCTCAAATCCTCCAAGCCAAGCCACAAGTTGGAATGCAAATGCAAGTTTGAAATGATTTTTTTTCTTTTAATTTACTTTTGCATTTGGTGCACGCTAATTTTTGTGCATGCCAAATGACTTAGAGTCATTTGGTGCATGCCAAATGCTCAATTTCGATCTTTTTTGTGATTTTTTTCAATTTAGCATCAAAATTGTGTCATCGATTGGTGCACTTACCCAAAAACCATGATGATGATTAGATTTCAATATATTATAATCAATTATAGTATATTAATAGAAGTGGTCACTATAGGTGCAATCACTATCCAAGTGGACACACTGCCCATTAGAAGAGATTGTGTGGCACATAGCCTTGATTGAACTGTTACAATTACATCTATCATATGCATGAAATATAGTTCCAATGAATCTCAATAAAATTACTTCACACACCTCATTTGACTCTAATCTAACACTCTGCATTCCTCTTCATTTTCATCACTCTAATACTCTACTCAACATTCATAACTTAAATTCACACTACTCTAGTAATATTTGCATCATTCACATTATTACATTGTCTCCCATTCATCAAAACACTACAAATAATCTAACATACATATCCACTTCAAGCATAACATCAATTATGTTAGCCTAATTCGATGTTATATTCAAAATATAACTTTTCATCTCAAATCCTTCCACACACACACCTCATGCAAAGATTCAATCATTGAAATAGGTCATCTTGGGCATATAATAGCTACCATATAACTCTGGAACACTTATTTAATCTTTGTATATCTTTAAAATTATTAGGTCAGTGCCACATAGGACCTAAGATAAACATTCTTCAACTTTGTATCCATATTCAGACACGTGGACTTCAAAATCTAATGTCAACTAAATTCATACACTATTGCAATCTATCAAAATCTCCTCAAAGGTGCAAAGCCAAAAACTTATTTGTAGAGAAGTGAAAACTCTACTATTCATATACACTATATAGGAAATGATTGTAATCTACTAGACCAAACTTCTATCACTTATATCTCTCAAATCAAGAGCCACAAAATGATGAAATTATGGAATCAAATACTTCTAAAAAGCAACAAAATAATGTTAGAAGCACACAGTGAAATATTTATTCGCAAATTGGTGTGAACCTAAAAACTAGATGCTCTGTTACATAGAAACACTAGTAGAGACACTCAGTCATTTTTCATCACAACCAACTTTATCAGATCAAACCATCTTGCAAAAATGTCTTCCAAAAAACTCAAAAACCTGTTAGAACCAACCAAAATGATTTACAACAAAAACATCACACCAAGATACAATATTGACATCAATGACAACAATGCAACATATGATAGTATATATTGTATTTTTCCTACATGCTCACGCTGCCAATAGTAGCATCAATGAAATTCTTCCAAAAATCTCCCCCTTTGTCATTGATGGAAACATGCCAAAATATTTCCAAATAATTATGCCCCTTTGACATCAAGGGAAAAAGGAACCTACAACAACTATTTTGAAATTTACCATATACCCTTAAGAAATGTATGTATATGTACAAAGTGACAGATTGAATTGAATCCCCCTAAGTAATGTACCAAATAAAAAACCAAAAATTTATGATGGGAACTACTATATATTCTCTACATATGTACAAAGAATCTGAAATCGAAAAACTGAAAATCATAAAGGGCAAGAAAAGTTGTCAACCAGAGGAGGTTGAATTCTAAAGATTCTACAGATGGGTCTTCCACATGCCTATCTTCCTTATTCCCATGACTAATTTGTTTCCCCAAGCAATTTGTACTATGTCTCAAACTCCATCAAGTTCTCTTCTCCTTCTTTCGGAGTTCTAGGTGTAGGATTCATCTGTTTAGATTTAATGAAACTCAAAAGGGCACTTGAGATATGTATAAATTTGGAGTTTTCCATGTCCCTTATTTCTCCAAACTCCAAAATGAAATTCTCCTTTTGTGCATATAGCTGAAAGAACTTCTTATGAAAATCCTCAATTATATTCCTTGTATAACCAGATAGATCAAGTGCCAGATCATAGGCACTATAGGATTTATTATTATGGGACTCAATGGAGGTCATCTCACTTTTGATGCTCTATGTGGAACCTAGCCACTTTATGCAATATTGAAAAATAACCTTTGCCTCATTTACACAAATCTATGCATCCTCCAAATTATTTGAAAGCTTTTTGTGTGCAAGAGCACACTTCTTAGTGATTCTCATTATTCTCTTATCATTAATCTTCTTTTCTACTTCACCTCTAAGACCGATGGTGTACACTTTGAAAGAATCAGTTAATATCTTTAGAATTTCTATACTAGAGAGTGATGTATCAATGTTTGCACTAGGTACAATCTCTTGCAATGTCTTTACTAATTCATCTGCCAATTCTCCACTCTTTTGATGTGTTTCTACGATCTACTTCTGAGCACATGCATGGAATAAATCTCCTAATTGTAGCTTGTGGATTGGGTAAATCTTGTCCAAATCTACATTTCCCTATTACATTGGTAGTTTTAGCAAATGTGAAGAAATAACAAGTTGGAACTTGAGTTGCATGCTTAGTAAATTCTTCAAGGAATCTCTAGACGAGCTGAAGGATTCACGAGAAGTCTTTGTTATCTTTGTAACTTTCTCTTTCACTTCCTTTTCCTTGTCTTTTTCAAAGTCTACATGTGCTTCTTCCTTTTTTCTTGCATTTCCAAAGGTATCCTCTTCCTTATCTTCAAATTCCTTGAGATTGTATTCTTGTTCATCTTCCTTCTCTGCTTCATCATTCTCATCTTCACTAATCTTATTTGCATTCTCTTCCTCTACAAGGTTCTCTATGCTGACCAAAGGAGTAAGATTTTCTTCAGGTACCTAAAGAGGAGTGGTTGTACCTTCCTTTGTTGCTTCCTCACTGATGATTGTTTCTTCTTCAACATTTTTCTTTTCTTCTTCATTTCCTTATGCTAGTTATTCCAATACTGGAGGGACAATTTCCTGAAAATAATCTTCATCTATTGCATGCTCATGTTGAGCATCAATGTCCTTAGCTTCTTCTCCTGAAGTGACTTCTAGAGAAGTTTCCTTTGAAGTCATACCATATTTTTGTGCAATGTCAAAAAAATTGTCTATTGTCTGGGTATGTGAAGGATCATCATGGAAAAAATAGGCCCTTAAGTGGTAATGAAAACTTAGAAAATTAGAGTTAGGTAACTTGATGTAAAAATTTGAATAATTTATCTATATTATTTCAAAAACATCTAAAAATAGAATCTGTAGAAAATTGAATGTAGTTTCTAAACTACTAGACCTTTATTTAAAAAAAAAAAAATTATTTGGTCAAAATTTGAAATTTCAATGCAGTAGTACTTAAATTTCAGGGTAAAAATAAGAAGTAGGTGTCTATCTGACCACCCTAACCACAATAAAATGATAAAAAAAAATTATAAGCTTTTAGATATAAGTAGAGGACTCATGTCCCGATGTGATACATATTTTTTTATAATTTTTTTCCAAGTAAATAATTAATTATGAATTTTTTATTACAATTTTTTAAAAATATAAAAAAATCGTCTATCTAACCACCTTAACTTGGTCAAAACTTCATGAATTTTAATTTTTTTTAATCCTATAGTATGTGAAGCACAAAATGTGATGCATGTTTTGGATTCAAAAAATGTCATACCATTTGAAAGTTATAGATGTTTTTCAATCAGCCTATCAATCAGGACTTTTGTCGTAATTCAAATAGAAAATGAATAATAATTATTTATTAAATTAAAAGTAAAGAATAATTTATATGGGTGGAAAGCTAAGAATCTCCTTTAAAAACGCTTTTTGTTTCATCAATTCTGGGTAAAAAAAAGTCATCAGCCACATGGGCCATCATATCACTTACATATAGCCACTTTTTGGCCCATCATGATCCTGCACATACCCGTCTCCTTCTATAGCTTCTCAACTTCATTCTTATCTCTACCCATAAGGGTATTTATCCTTTGATTCACCTTGAATTATTTGGTGTATAGTTTAGTCAACGTGGCTCTATTTTCCTTGGACATAGAAGCACCAACTTTATCTAATGCATATTCCTTTATTTTTTCTCCTTCAATTGCTTCTTGTCTTCTCTTCACCAAGACACTCCATAGCTTTGTAGGTAACTTTGTTTGTATGTTCCTCATGTCCAATTCTAAAATAATGATGTATTTAATGATTTCCTCAACAATGGTGGCCTTATCCACCTCATCCACTTCACCGTGGAGGGCTGCAGTCTCCTCTAACATCTCATACTACAAAATTTTATTGAATAATGCTTTTAATTTCATGGGAGAGTGAGGTCTTACCAGTTCTATTTATTTTTTCTCTTCTCTCTCATCTGAAGTCTTCTTTTGGATTTTTTCTACTCTCTTCTTCTTTTATCACATCATCTTGGTGGCCTCTTTCTTCTCCTCCCTAATGTGAACTAAAAATTTATTCTTTTCTTCCTTTATCTCTTCTTCATTGTTTTTGTCAATGTTATCAAGTCTTCTTCTTTTAACACTTGCACTTCACCTTGTGAAGCTTCACTTCTCATTTTGTAGACCAACTATAGTCCTTCTTCCTCTATTTCTTCTTCTTCTTGTACATTCACACTTGTATTATTTTCTCTCACTTCCTTTTGCTTTTGTCTCTTCTTGGCAGGGGATGTAGGTGGTGTTGTGGTTTTCTTCTTTTCAACTTGTAGTGTCAATAAATGTTGTCGGTGACATTTTCACACTTGTTTGGGCCATCCTTGAAAAATTGAACCTTGTTGGTGTAATTAAATGTTTTGTACCTTGTCCTAGGTCATAATTACACCTTAGTTAAGTTTAATTAGGGACCATATAGGAGTTGTTGGAGAATTTCCACCTTTGGTGGACTTATCATCTTATTACTTTATCACTTCCACCTTTCGTGGACATATCATGTGATTACCTCTCCACCTTTTGTGGGTGATCCACTATTTGTGGTGGTCATCACATTATCGCCTTTCCACTTTAGGTGGTGTGATAGCTTTTCATTGTTGTCTCATGTCATAAGATTACTACACTTGTCATAATCTGATGCACTCCTATATTCTCACCTTGGCTATATAACCAAGGGGTTTCTCATTGTAAAATTAATCTCATATCATAATCATATTGGTGAGAATACAGTTTATTCTTGTCACATTATTTTCTCTCTTTTTTGTGCTTTCCATTTGGTCCATAGATCTTGGTATCCATAGCCAATTCTAACATGGTATCAGAGTGGGTTGGGTTCCATTGGAGAGTCTTTTTCTGTGGAGAGATACTAGATTCTCCACAACTTGAGATTCTCTACATGATCATTCTTCACAACTTGACATGAGTGTGGATACTTTTGGACAGCATTTGGAGGAGGCTTCTTTTTCTTTAGAGGGGATATCTTTCTCTTTGTATCATGTTCTACATTCATCTCTACTAGATGTTGGATTGTCCTCTTCACCAGTGTGGCCTAGAACGCCTGTTTGGAGTGTGTCAGCTTTCAGCATCGACATGAAGACACTTGAGAATGTTTGAGAGACATCATACATCTTTCATACATCCTTGGTTTTGTTTCTTCCTAAGGGAAGGAACATTGTTCAACGAGATTGGATCATCTTCAGCATTCAATGTTGGGCTTCTACCATCATTGCAGGAGACTCAACATTGAGGGGGGCCTACCTTGTCTCTCTTCTACTTCTCTCTTATGGGGGGTTCTTTTTCCTCACATGGGGTTTTTACCTTCTCATGCATCATTGAGATTATTTCTTTATTGTATTTCCATCTCTCTTTTTGGGGAGGAGTTTTGTCCCACTGGGTTTTCTCCTTTTCTTCGTTTGTGAGAGATTTCTTTGCATTTGTACATGGGTACCTAACATGGCCTAGTTTTCGGGACCCATCTTGCATTGTTTTCTTTTGTGTACATTCTCCCTAAGTTGCACTTAAGGGGGGTGTTGGTGTAATTAAATGTTTTTTACCTTGTCCTAGGTCATAATTACACCTTAGTTAAGTTTACTTAGGGCCCACATAAGAGTTGTTGGAGAATTTCCACCTTTGGTGGACTTATCATCTTATTACTTTATCACTTCCACCTTTTGTGGACATATCATGTGATTACCTCTCCACCTTTTGTGGGTGATCCACTATTTGTGGTGGTTATCCATTATCGCCTTTCCACTTTAGGTGGAGTGATAGCTTTTCATTGTTGTCTCATGTCATAAGATTATGACACTTGGCATAATCTGATGCACTCCTTTGTTCTCACCTTGGCTATATAACCAAGGGTTTTCTCATTGTAAAATTAATCTCATATCATAATCATATTGATGAGAATATAGTTTATTCTTGTCACATTATTTTCTCTCCTTTTTGTGCTTTTCATTTGGTCCATAGATCTTGACATCCATACCCAATTCTAACATGGTATTAGAGCATGTTTGATTCTAACAAGCCTAATAATGCCTCAACTTAGTATTATAATGTCTTTAACACACTCACATTAGGTCTTGAGCCCTTGTGAACTAATGAACATAAAAGGTACCTTACTAAAGTGTTGTGAAGTGTTGTAACACACTTTCACACTTTTCTAAGGTTTTATTAATTAACTAAACCTAATAAACCTATTTTTAATCAAAAGTAACCTTAATCTTGCCTTATTTGGAGTGTTGTAAATTGTTTTAACACACTTTCACACTTTTCTAGGGTTTTAATTAATAATTGGACTTTATTATGCTTTAATTTTCCTTATTTTACATCCATAAGCCTCATTTAATGCATATTTTCGAGGATAATCTTGACAAAAATCAATAGCCAATCATAATTCAGGTGTTTCAGGTTGAATGGCCCTTGATTTAGTGATCTATAACTCATTCACCACCATGGGTGAATGAATCCCACCTAGGTTTTTGGGTCTCGAACCTAGTTTCACACCTTTCTAAGAATTCTTAAAAATGTCAAATAAATTATGCCTAATGGGACTCATTTTCCACCTTGGGCGAATGAGTCTCATTTGGCCCAAAATCAAAATTAATTCAAAATTTTGACAGGATTTTATCCTCCTAGATCTGATGTTGGCTTGTAGTGTTGTAATTTCAAGAATTCTTGCATAATCAAGTATAAATACAAGTTTCTTTCCTTCATTTTATACCTAGCAAGTTGAATGAGCATTCTTCTAATAAATTTGAGTTCACAAGAGCATCCAAGAATTCACAAGAGAATTCAAGTGCATTCAAGGGAATATTATAAAGTATTTTAGAGAATCATTCAATTATCAAGCATCATGTAAAACATTGCATGAATCAAGTTTGTCTTTGAGCTAACAATTGTGATGTAGGGTTTCATGATTCAAGCTAGCATTTCATTCAAGATCTATCAACTTTAAGAAAGAGTCAAGATCTACATCCATTGGAGCCACCTCATACATGTTTTCAACACTTCATTGCTAGGGTTTGGTGAGTTTCAATATCATATTTTTTTTCATTCATCTTTCTCCATTCCTATTCTATTATATTTTAAGGTTTGATTACCAAAAGAGGGCTTGAACAAGGAAAACCCCTATCAACTAACAAAACAACATTTTTCCCTCTTTTTAGTGTGTGATTTATAAGTTTAGATTGAAGACACATTGAAGAGAAATCTTGGAGAAAGTTGTCAAAGTGCCTAGAAGTTGTCAAAGTTATCATCAAGCATTGGAGAACATTGGAGAGAACCTACAGGTTGATTTATAGAGATTCAAATCCAAAAACTTGTAGAAGAAGATTGAGAAAACTAATAAGATCAGATTTAGATCCCGAAGTTTCAGAAAACCCTAACTAGACTGATTCACCACTTCTAGCGAATGAGTCCTAGTTTTGGTCAAAATTTAGATTTTTACAGATCTGGATACCCATTTTCCAAATACTTATTCTCACACAAAAACCTCAATTTTGGACTAATTTTCCTAGCTCAGTGATTGTGTCCCAGTTAGCACTAAATTCAAATTTTCTAGCATTCCAGAGCTCCTTCCAGGCATCTCCAGAATCCTAGGTGCACACAGTCCATCGTACAACTTTTTTTTTTGTTTCATTTACATTTCTAGGTCATTGCATTAAATTAGGGTTTAGTGTTGCATATTGCATTACATTTGTATTTCCAGATCTAAACTTGGTGGTGAACCCCTCATTAGTTTACATTCAGCCCCTAGGAAAACCCTATTACAAGATCTATTTCTCCTTTGCATTGAGATCTCGAGGGTTTGTTCTTGAATGAGAGAGAGTGAAGATTATCTTTCTAGGTCCTAAACCCTAGAAAAGCATGCAATTTTCCCCCTTTCATAGCCTTTGTATCTTGTACAACCAAAGGGGATTTATCCTTTATTGGAGGACAGCTAGTTGTTTTCCTCTTTTCTACAATAGGTTGTTGAGTCTCGAAGAACATTTGGATAGCATAAGGGGTGGTAGCAATCCTACCAAATCTTCTTATGATTTTAGATCCTTTTGTAACACTTGATTCTCCCTTAGCCTATGCTCTTTCCAGCTTTAGTTTCTCATTAGCAAATCCCATATATTTTGTAAATTGATCAGCCATCTTTTTAACCTTCTTTTCTATTTGTGGTTTTTTCTGCTCTAGATGTACCTCCATAGATTCTTTTGCATATGTGTCATACCTTGCATTGGTGGTATCTTTTGGACTCTTTAACCAAATTTTAGGCAAACTAGTATTCTATTACTCATTAATTATCTCATGTCCCAATGCAAGAATCCACAATATCCTTGGTTCTAATGCTTCCATTATGCACTCATCTATTGATACCAGGAATATGATATTGTTCTTATATTTCTCTACCATTTTCCTTGAAATTTTGTCTCTCCCATGCATCCTCTTTTGAAAAACTAAAAAGAAAGAAAAAAAGCCTCTTTTTATTCCTTCAAGTCATCAAAAATTCTCATAAAGTTTTTAATCTGATGCACAACTAGTCTTTCTTGTAACCATTCCACACTTCAAGTTCTAGAGAGTTCCTTTAGGAAATAGAAAAGTAGACACATAACCAAGGTTCCATACTTAAATACATATTTCTTCTCCTTGGTTTACTTCAAAATTTCCATCAATTTTTTTCTTAATAGATCACATAGATCATAATCAATCCATTTTTCAACCATTTCATATGCCACATTGATTGCGGTGGTAGATACATAGTTTTCTTTATTTGTGAAGTAGATTGTATAACTAATAATCATTGTTGCATATCTCATAACTAGAGTTCTCTTATCATAAGTTGCATGTATTATTTCCATTGCAACCTGATTCTTGATTGATTTGAGTACAAGAATGGGTTTTTTGGAGCATAGACTTGTAACCTTTCTAATCACAACTTTTGTAATCATCTTAGGCATGTGGGTCCAAACAAAATTATCACGAATTCTTCATAATACCATCCTAACCCACTTGTGATCATATGTAGAAAAAGTTTGAAAACCATTGCAATACATTAAATTTATTTGCAACTAGATTTTAGTATTTAGGTTTTAGGGAAAAGTTGTCTCCACTAAGTTTATTAGCCCATAAATCTCCTAGCTTAATGTGATCAAATTCTTCAATATTTCCATGAATGTAAATCCTTATATCCTCTATAAGAAAAACTCCATATGGAATATGTGAAAAGAACCTAATGGGTTGTCTTCTATGGATTTTGAAAGGCATTTCTTGAATTTAGATTGTGGCTTTTCACTAACCTCAATAAGCATTGATGTAGCCATTTCAAATTGAATTCAAACTTCTTTCAATAAAAGTTCTCTAAAATCTAGTGCAAAACTTAGATTGTAAATACCTTTTTCTTTCTCTTGCCAAACTAAGGTTTCAATGCACCAAATCACAAATCACTTTTGATCAGTCCAAATCATTTTTTTTTCTCTACTCCTTCTCAATGCTCATTATGTTCTCTTGCCAAACTAGGGTTTCAATGCACCAAATCACAAATCACTTTTGATCATTCCAAATCACTTCTATGTTTCTTTACTCCTTCTCAATGCTCATTATGAATGAAATTGGCTAAGTAAAATCACATAACCCCTCCAATATAACCTAATTTCACATTGAATGCTTTAAACAATAAAGTTGGAAAACCTTTCACTATGTGTATAGTCAACTTTTGAAGCTCCACAACCTTCCACATTATCATATTTTCTTTTGCAATCTTCACCAATAGATCAAGCATGTTGATTTACATCACATATCTTCATGTTGAGGGATCAACACCATTTTATTTGGAATGTGATCTATGTTGGGCATTGGAAGCTCATGATTATGGATCTTCATGGATTTGGTTATACTTTGGTAACCTAGAGCTCTTTCTTGACAATATGTGTGTATCCTCTTTTTGGGGTTCTTTTGCCTTTACCTTGCAGTCATTCTAACAAGAAGGTGTTTATATTGGATGGGTAGAGACATCTTTTTCACATAGAGAAACTTCCTTGATTTGGACTATAAATTAGAGTTCTTATGTTCACTTCATAATTTTAGCTATTGGTTGCATGAAAACATTGGAAGATAAGCTACTAACCTCTTTTTGAGTTATGGAGTTAATATGTTTCATATGTTAGAAGATCTTGGATAAATTGGTTTTTCCTATTGGGTTGTAATTTACTCCTGTTTTTAGTTGTGGGTTTGTAGATATGTGATAATCCATTCTTCAGATGACATGTTTGATTTGAATGTTTGGGTAGTTAAATGGATTTTAGAATTACAAACATGGTTTTGTAGGTTTTACATGTTAACAAAACTATACATGGTATGTAGATCTATGATAATATTGTATTCAAGGTGTTTTGAATGAAAAAAATAGAGGTTTTTATGGATTCTTGGAGGGTTATTATTTATCTATTCATTAATCCTATGTGGGTTTGTTTGGAAATTCAAATCTAGCATTGATTATGGTGTTTAACTCTTGGAAATCCACATGTTGTGCATGAATATCTCTATTTTGCATGATACTAATATGGGTTTGAATCTATTTTTTAGTTTTTTGAAATTGCTACACACTAATTTTTTATGTCTTCTTTGAGATATTTCATGTGTGTAGATCTTGTAAAATTGTGTGATATGGATTTTGTCTGGTAGGCCATATTCTTATTCACTATTATGACATTGGTATGCTTGTTGCACTGTGAGATGGTTATTGGGATTACTTGATATAGTTTTTTATTTGAATATTTAGTAGTAGTTTATGGTGCTCGAGAATCTTTCTTTACTATCATTGGAGTGTTGGCAATGATATTAGTGGCGATTCCATGTATAATGCAATATTAATTTTAGTGGGATTTTTATGTAGTTACATATGTAATGTGTTCTATCTTATTTGTTTCAAGATTTTGGTTGTAAGCTATTGATGCTATAATATATAGTAAGCCATAAATAATATTTCATTAGAAGATGGATGGCCTTTTACAATAGTTACTAGTGTCATAAGGACCTCTTGGATGTTGACTTTAAAGATAGTAGTGAGTTTAATGAAATATTTGGTTCTATTGAAAAAGGCTGTGTGGAAATAATATCTTCTTATTTTGGAGATTTTGGTTGTAATTTACCTTTTGGGATCTCATGGTGTTGAATTCTTTTGTTGTGATGGGCCCATGGATGATTGATGCATCCAACTTACAACAAAACATACACCATTAATAAAGAAGAAAAAAAGAAGAATTACAGGAAACTCTATAATTTAGAATAACATTTGTTCATTACTCTCCAACCATTCTACTCTTACAATAAAAAAATTAATCCTATTTTAATAACAGTCCAAAAATTTCCTTTTTTGGTATGTTTTTACAAAATTGAAAATTTACCATTTTTGGTATTTTTAAATCTATCCAAAAAATCATGAAAACGTCTAAATATCTATAAACATGATTTTGACAAAAAATTCCAACTTTCTAAACTAATAGCAATCATTAGTTTGAAAATAACAAAAAATCAACTTTCTAAAATCAAGGAAAAATAAAAAAATGCTCTTTTTGAAGCCCCACAAAGTCCTTGCATCATTATCCTTTGATTGAAAAGAATGAAACTCCTAAAATTTCTTGTCCTCAAAGTGATACCAATTAACTTGATGAAACTCCTTCCATTCTCACTTTGTAATCCATATATTTCCTTCTAGTGTTAATTCTTCCCACTGTGCCAAATATCTATTATGTTTACCTTGTAGAATGTAAACTGCCTTCTTGTCCACTATTTTTTTCCTTTCTGCTTTGCTTCCGTATGCATTTCATCTTTATTAAAATGGAAAATTTAAATTTTAACTCATTCTCCTTTGTTGCTATTGTAACATCCTCATCTTCATTTCTAGTTGCAATGTGATATTTCAAATCTTGAACATCCTCGAAAGGAGCTACTTATGATATTTCTTCACCTTCTTCTCTTTGCATCATCAATACATAACAAAAACCTATTACCTTAATTTTTTTGACTAGTTCTCTTGTAGAAATCAAAATTTAATTTTTTTGTTCATCCTCAAGAGGTAATAAGGTCACTTTAGAACCATCCTTCCAAAAAGTATATGTATTATTTCTGCCATCATGCATTTCCTTTTGGTCATATTTCCATGGTCTTCCCAACAACACATGGCACTCATCCATTGGAATGACACTATACCATACTTCATCTTTATAAGTCTTTCCTATAGAGAACTTGACCAAGTAACTCTTATAAACATAAACTTCATTTCCCTTTTTAAACCATGTAATACAATAAGGATGGTGATTCTTTTCACACTAAAAATTTATTTTATCTACCATGTATCTATAAACCATATTCTCACAACTAGCACTATCAACAATAACTTGACATAATTTTCAACCTGAAGTGCATCTAGTTCCAAAACTATTTGTTCGAAGCAAAGAATCTTCACAAGCTCTTGTTTCTTTTTGCTTCTTCATTGGGATAGCCATTGCTCATCTCATCATTAGACTCTCCCCCACATTTGGTGAAACTTGAGATTCAAATCCTTCTTTTGCAATCTCAGCTTGAGCTAAGTTCAATCTACACTACTCTCCCTAATGTTGTTCTTGCATGTTATAGTTGGAGCATTCAAATATCCTATGGCCCTCTTCAGGTCACAATTAAACTCAAAAAAAGTCTTGCATGGATTTTCCCACCCTCTACCACCATTATAACCTCTACCCCTCTGAAACCATCTTCCTCGTTGATTTTGCATATCATGTTGGGTATCACCTATTTTTTCTAATACTCCGAGTAACCCTTCTTCAAAGGTTAGGTGCTCGAACTATTCTTCCTCTTCATAATTTGCATGTTGATCTACATCTCTTTTCTTTTTTCTTCATCATAATTATTTCCTCTTATTCCTTGGTTTTCTATCATGTCTACAAGCTCTACTGCTTTTCTTTGTAGATTCCACATATCTCTATGTATCTAGGTTAGACCTCTTCCTCTTCCCCTCCTAGCCATCTTTTTGCTCTAATACCAAATGATGAAACCAGCATACAACAAAACATACATCATTAACAAAGAAAGAAGAAAAAAATAAGAATTATAGGAAACTCTAGAAACTAGAATAATAGTTCTTCATTACTCTCCAACCATTCTTCCCTTACAAAAAAAAATCCTATTTTAACAACAATCCAAAAAATTCCTTTTTTGGCAGATTTTTACAAAATCCAAAATGTACCATTTTTTATAATTTTCAAATCATGAAAACTTCTAAATATCTTAAAAACATGATTTTGACACATTAGTTTTAAAATAATAGAAAAATCAACTTTCTAAAATTTAGGGAAAATTAGAAAATGCTCCTTTTGAAGCCCCATGAAGTCCCTGCATCAAGGATCTTTAATTAGGAGATGCTTATAAAAATTCCTAGAGATCTTGGTTACATAGTTCAATGGGAGATTTTATAGTGAGGTTGAATCATCATTTGATGATGGATGGTTATGTGATCTCTTTCGAGGGGATGTTAGATGATCAATATGTTATGATATGTTTCTAATTCTATAGCTGAAATTTTTGACAATGGTTGTGTTTGTTATCTTTGATGTGGATTTAAACAAAAATGCTTACTAAGCCTACACCTTATTATGGATGTGAATCCAGTATGGAGCTAAAGACTATTGCAAGACAGTGTGTCCCCTGGTCTTCCTTGTGTAGCGTGGTGCTTGGGTTTGTAACATGGCTTAACTGCCTCCTTTGGATCTTGTATAAATCTAGCGGTTGTATCGAGCATTTATAGGTCAACCTTTTTGGTGTAATGACAACCACCAATGTAACAATTGGTATCAAAGCCAATGTCACAGGTTTGAACCCATTGCTTGTGTTTGGGGGGTTGTTACAAGATGGTGTGTCCCTTGGTCTTCCTTGTGCAGTGCGATGCTTGGGTTCGTGACATGGCTTAACCACCTCCTATGGATCTTGTATAAATCTGGTAGTTGTATCAGGCATTAACAAGTCAATATTTTGGTGCAACAACAACCACCAATGTAACAAAGAGAATATTTTCATTGCTTGGTTTTGTGTTTATAGGACAATCTTGTAACCCACCATTGGTCTACTTGACAAGTGAATGATCTAAGAGGCATTGTGCACCTAAAAATTAGATGCATTATTTATTTTGTATCTTATCTTCTCATATGATTTAGTCTTGGATATACAAATTTTGAAGACTTGTTAAGAATAAGATGCATGGTTTATGGACTTCCATTATTCTCCTTGTTTTGGTCTTGAGCTATGGATCTAGTTTCAAGGACTTATTTGGAGAGGTACATGAAATGGTTTGAGACTTTGGGGTTATTCCCTTTGTTATGAGAATGATTGGTTGTTTCAAACTACCTTCAGTATGAGAGGTTTACATCTAATACTACCATATTTTAATTTTATTTTAATGCTATATGTTGATATCCTTTCAATAAGAGAATGGTGAAAGAGATCTTACTTTACATAGCTTGGTACATGTTAGTCTAGGACAAGGATATGGTTTGATTTTTAGGTTCTCTCTTTGGTCATGGTATTATTGTTGGATGTTTAGTTTCACATGGTTGAGTGTGAAGAACTTTGGAGAGTTATGGAGACTAGTGGTTAGATCGGTATTGCAACATATTTATTTACATGATTTTCATGTCATTATGAATTTCCTTGAATCTATGTAATCGAGGAGTTAGCCACATCCTCTATCTAAATTAGTATAGATATAATTGATATATCTCAATCTATTTTCATATTTGAAATTACTCATGCAATGGGAGTTTATGGATATATGTTTGGTTATCCTCTTTGATATTTTATTTTGTTGATTATTGATGTAATAATGAGTTTTCATGCTTCATTAGATTGGGATCTAAAAGTTATGCAATTTTTAGGTGTGTATAGCCTATTTTTTGTAGTGGGATGACTTAGATGTGGATTGTCTACATCCACAAGATTGTTTTAATGTTTATGTAGACTTTGTTAGTTGTCCTTGTTTGTGGTCATGTGTGCATTAGTATGTTGCATTGAGATAGGAGGATGGATATAAAGAGACTTGATTGTAGATATTGGGTTGGTATGTTGATGGAATGAAGTTCTATCTATGTGTTGTACACCCTAGTTTGAGGTATGGTTAGCTTGAAGGAGTTTAATTTTTGTGTGGTTACTATTCCAATTGGTATCAGTAAGGCACCCACTTAGAGATTTTGTCATCATTTTAATTTTATGGTTATGTTCATGTAAAATACTGGTGCATGTTTTAGTGATAATTGATATGAATCATCTTGGCATGTTCCTATTTCTTCCATAGATGAAATGTTGGAGGATGTGAAAGAGTTTATTTCTTGACCACGGTTATCATTATTTCTTTTGTAGGTATCTTGTTGAAGAATGAGACCATGGTGAAGATTCAGATGGTACATAACTAGCTAAGGGATGTTTTTCCTTGTTTATGATTCTTATTGATGTATTTACAATGTTGATGTCAAGTAGGAGAATGTTAGGATTTAGGTTCTATCCACCTTGTAAATCCTATGGCATGGTTTCAACATCCTTGGAAAGTGTCTGTAGAGACTTAGGATGTATTGGAAAAATATTTTATAAAATTAATTCTCAACATTGTTTGTAATATACTCATAAAGGGGTGATGGGTCCATTAACAATAGTAAAGATGAGTTGTGTAAATAAATATTTGATATTATTTTTCCCACATGTGGATGCCTTGAATGGGATAATAAAATATAAAAAAAAGATAAATGAGTGATAGTTGGGATTATCCAAGTGGGAGCTTGGAACGAGGAAGCATGTTTCTCTTGGTATTCCATTATTTATTGCAATTAATGTAGTGTTTATCTCTCATGTTTGGGCACCAAAGTTGGAGGGAAAGCATTGGAGAGAAAATTGGTATTCTTTCACATTTTGAGGAGGTATTCTGACATTTGGGGATATTTGGAATGAAGAGTCATCTTTAGGATCCATGTTTGGGGCTTAAGATATCTTCACAAGGCTATAAATTTATCATCTTGGATGTAGAAAATATGAGCCACAGTTGGATGTAGAGTTCCATTGTAGGTACAAGGATAGGTTGAGGCATAAACAGGTTGTTCATAGGTGCAAAGGTGCTACCATGGTTGAGGCAAAGAGGAGAATGAAAGTGACTATATTGTAGTCTCCTTTTTTTGAAGACAATGCATACTTTCCCTCTCTTCTTGGTGGAGATTTTTCTCGTAAGGGTTTCTCTACATAAATCCTATGTTATGTGATCTCTTGTGTTGCTTATTTTTTCCTCATTGCTACTATCTCATGGTAATGTTATTATATTACATATTGATGTTATTAGTTCACATAAGGTGGTGTAATTAAGCATATTATGTTGGTTTATTTTTAGCATAATGAACCAATGAAATAGGGTTCTCCACCCTTTAGGAGATGAAACACATAAGGGGGTATATCCTCTTATTTCACTCTTAGTTCATTAAAGAAAACCCTAGAGATATCAACCTAATGATCTAATTAGGAAAAGAGATTGCTAAATGGTCTCCTTAGGTGTTATTAAAGAAGGGTTTCACCACTAAGAAAATGCTTAGAAAGAAGGAAATGAATGCAATGTGCAAATCTAGCTATATAATCTAGAAAATGAAAGTTAATATTAGAATAAGAAATAGTGAAATATATAAAATTACCTAGGAGGCTAGAGATGACTTAAAAATATCTAAAAAACTTGAATTTTTCTATTGCTGATGTGTACAAGGACTCATATGCCAAACTGGGCAATTTAGTCCTAGTCTAGGGTTTCTAGCTGAATTTGGAATTTGCAACTAGAGTAAACCAAGATCTATAGAAAATTGTTGAAAAGTGGTATATTGGGACTGATACACCGAAGGTGGTGATTTAGTCCTAGTATTAAGGTTTGTTTAAAACTATGGTATCCTCAATGATCTTTTGTAGCTTCTCTCCTGCTCGATCTCTAAGTCTGAAAGTTTGAATTGCAATCTATAGGAGAGTTTTTGTGAAAATAACAACTTCTTGACAACTTTGACAACTTTCTTCAATCTTGCAACTTCATCTTCAAAGGATCTTCAATCTCCAAATCACCTAGATTTGTAATCACACATGTAGAGGAAGAAAATTATTGATTTGTTAATGGATAGGGGTTTACCTTGGTGAAACCCTGTTTTGGTAATCAAACCTTGAAATGAAATGAAATAGAATGAATGAATGATGAATGAACAATATGCAATGTTGCAACTCAACAAAACCATGAGATAAAGGGTACAATCTTGTATGAAATGGCGAGAATGAATATGGATCTTTAATCTTGATTGTTTATATGAGATAATGTCTTTGAATGCTTACTTGAATCATAAAAACCTACATCACAAATGTTAGCTCAAAAACACACATGATGCATGAAGACTTTGACATGATGCTTGAATCTTGAATTGATGCTTCAAAGTGCTTGATAATCAACTCTTGAATTCTCTTGAATGATCTTATAAACTCTCTTGAAATTTCTCTTATGATAACTTGATGACTTGTAAGCTTGCTAGGAGAAAATATGTGAAATAACCTTGTATTTATACTTGTTTATGCCAAATTTCTTGAAATTACAACACTACAAGTCAGCATCAGATCTAGGAGACTAAAATCCTACCAAGAATTGAATGCAAAATAGGTCCAAGCTAAAGTGGGACTCATATGCTAGTTTGTGTGTATGAGTCCCAGTAGCCTAAGCTTGGGACACAAATTTCAATCAATGTTTTAACATTTATGCAATATTCAGGAACAAGCCCCAAAATCTAGGTGGGACCAATACACCCAAGGTGGCAGATGAGTCCTAGATCACTAGATCTGGAACACACAACCCAAAAAAATAAATTATGATTGGTCAGAAGTTAACTTTCGAGATTATCCTCATAGAAATGCATTAAATAGGGCTTGTGGATGCAAATGGGACCAAATAATACATAAAGAAGCCCAATTTTAGTAGGGAGGGCCCAAACAAGTGTGAAAATATAAAAGGATACATTTCTCTACACTACACACAGTAAAAAAGATGGATCTAATCATGGTATTTTCATATTAAGGAAACTTAATTTTTAGATTTACATATAAGTTTTAGATTTTCATGTTTCTATAATCTAAGCCTTGTATCTCATCCATTGAAGTCATTTTTCGATAGAGATTAAGTTTCTCAACAATTATTAATAGAACTTGATTATTTATCATCAAGGAAACCCTCTATTGAAATCATATAGGATAAATTTACAATAGCGTTTGATAGACCCTTTACATTCCATAAGATTTAATTCATTGATCAAGGGGATCTAGGAACAATTACTTTAAGTATTGGGCAGGTTGATATACAAAATACACTACACATGTATATCAATGTTCTGTTTTCAATCGTGGGTGAGGTGAATCTCTACAAAATCTCTAGGTTGTGGCTTGACTGAATAGAACATTTTAGGTTCAACATTTCTAACCATCCCAAGAGAGGAAGTATTTAATGCTTTCCACATTCTTTGCACTAGCTATTGTGGGATGATCCATGAAGCATATATTCTTAGGTCAAGGTATTTAAAGACAATGAATGTACACTTAATTTCATTATAGTGGTAAAAGAAAATAATTTGAGCACACTTCAATTTTGAAAAACAATAAAGAAATCAAATTTTTGTCGTCATTATAGAAATCATCCATACATCTATGAATGTTTGTATTTGATATTATTAATTTGGTCCATTATTCATTTTGATTGAAGAAAAATCATTCACCTATTAAATTAGGAAGCACCTCAAAAGTGTCTCTAATTCATCTTTAGACACTATCTTAATAGATGCAAAAATATAAAAAAAAAACAAATAAATTCTTAAACATTTTTTTATCGAATGAATTATACATAATTCATATCAATTTCAAACGTTAAATTCATAATAATTGAAATTAACCTTACCAAATATAAAAAGATAGATAATTTAATCCTCGATAGCATCATGTTCCACTATATGAACACAAATATCTAAAATCGTGGTATTATTAACAGCTAGTGTTGTAATGCAAGGCCATACATCAAGGGAAAAGGAGCTTAACATTTACGCTCATTATGTCTATTATTTCATGTACGTTCCAAGGGAATCATTTAGACGTATGTCTCCAGAATTTGCTTATCAGTGGCAATCAATGGTGAAAGATTTTTCGTGGCACACCGACAAAACGAAAGTACATTCCAATTCTCTAACAGCTAGACAAAGTGGTATTAAAGCAGTAATTGTGGGTGGGGATTAAAGCAGTCAATAGTAATAATGCCTTTCCTTGGTCGAGGATATTTAGTCTTTCAAGAACGAGATTCATTGCTCATCAAAGCAAGTGATTCATTGCATGGGAAACGTGAAACCGTAATAATTAGGGTATATTAATGTCCTTTATCAAAGCACTTTATTAAATGGTTTCCCTTCACCATTCTCTGAACTTCCAATATGTTGCTTTCATTGATATGGGGTTTAATAAAGCACATGATTCCTACCTTCTTTCTTTTTTATATTGAAACAAATTCCTACCTTCTTTCTTAACATCTACGGTCTTAATAACTACTTTAATAAGATTTATGACCATATATTAAGGAAAGGAAAGTATTGGATATTAATAAGATTTATGACCATATATTAAGGAAAGGAAAGTATTGGATGCCATGATAACAATAAAGTTTGAAGTTTGATTGTTCAAGATGAACTCTATATTTTGATAAAGAGTATTAGTATACAGAAATGATTAGGGAAGGTTTTACATTTCATGGTGAGGTTATTTATCAATTTCAGACATATGTTATCTATGTAAAACTTTGATTTAAAACATTTAGAAATGTCTTAATTTTTTTCTTTTATTAAATTTTAATCGTAAAGAAACAAATTAATTTTTAAAAATAAAAACAAATTTAATGAATATGTCAAGGAATTAACATTATTTAATATTATAATGATTGTATAATAATTTTAAAATTTACAAACATTAAAATTAAAGTTTTTTATTATCAAATTGTGTGTTCATTTTGATGGACATGTTTTAATGAATTAACACATTCATGAGTGGGATATTCTTGTGTTAGACTTAGTTTATAGATTGAGTCCTATTCATCCCTTTTTACCTCCATTTGTATCAATTTCCATATATTTACTCACCATCTCAAAATTGATATTTTACCATTATAAATCATTTTTATGGAATGCAAGATTAACAAAGTCATCCACTTATTATATTGGAATGCTACCCAAATTCTATGACATCTAGCCATGTTATGAAGTAACCTAGTAGATGTTTAAATTAACATGTTGATATGTCAAGCTATTTAAAGACATTTTGGTTACACATGATTTCATAAGAGAGATAAAAGTGAACATTTAAAACACACTTAAATTGCAAAAAGGAATAAAGAAATAAAATCTACATCATTGAAACAAAATCCATTAACATATTTATGAATGTTATCTTCAATATTTTTTATAATTATTAATTATACTATCTAGGGGGTTTGACCCAGTGTTTACAAGAGGGAGCATAGATCAAAGTCTTATGCTTATGCTCTTTTATGTTGTATTTATATCCCAATATAAAGGACAAGAAAAGTTTGAGAACTATTATAATTGATTGTAAATTAGTGCAAGAGCATATATAATAAATAAAGAAAAATATACATTATAGTGTATAAAAATGTATCCCTTTACATTTTCACACTTGTTTGGGCCTCCCTATTAAAATGAGGTTTATTTATGTCTTAATTGGTCATATTTTGCATACACAAGCCTAATTAAATGTACATTTCAATGGATAATCCCAAAACTTGAAAAATGGCCAATCATAATATAATGTTTTTGGTTACGTTTTCCAAATCTAGGGATTTGAGACCTTTGGGCGTATGGGTCTCACCTAAGTCTCAAGACCTGATTTTAAATGTTACATTAAATAAGATAATTCTTGAAATCTGTGTCCCAAGTTTAAGGCACTAGGACTCATGCCCAACTTGGTGGATGAGTCACACTTAAACCTGAACCTATTTTAGTTCAAATTCTTGGTGGGATTTTACTATCCTAGATATTATGTTGTCTTGTAGTGTTGTAATTTTGGGAAATTAATCATGAACAAGTATAAATACAAGGTTATTTCACTTAATTTCTCCTAACAAAAAATTTCAAGCAATCCTAGCAAAATTCAAGTGATCTTATGAGCATTCAAGTGAACATTTTACAAGACCATTCAAGAGAAAATCATCAAGCATTTGAAGCTATATTAAAGATTCAAGCATCATGCCAAAGTCTCCATGCATCATTTGTGTTTGTGAGCTAACATTTATGATGTAGGTTTTATGATTCAAGAAAGCATTCATGTCAAGAATTCAAGCATTCAATCAAGAGTCAAGGTCCACATTCATGCGGGCCATTTCACACAAATTTGCAACCTTCATTTCAAGGGTTTGGTGAGTTGCAACATAGCATTCATCCATTCATCATTTCTTCATGCTTTTCTATTTCTTTACATGGTTTAATTACCAAAATGGAGTTTGACCAAGGAAAGCACCCATTCCCTAACAAAACAACATTTTTCTCTCTTGATGTGTGATTACAGATCTAGGTGGATTAGAACTTGAATATCCTTTGAAGACAAAATTGCAAAAGTTTTCAAGGTTGTCAAGAAGTTATCTTCACGAAAACTCACCTACAAACCAAAATTCATACTTTTAGACTTGAAGATTGGACAAGATGGAAGCTATAGAAGATCACTAGAGGCTACAAAAATATCAGTCAAACCCTAGTAATGAGATTGAATTTCCCTTCTTGGTATTTGCGTCCCTATATAACCCTTTTGACATCTTTCTACAGATCTTGATCAGTCACCAGAAGACTCCACATTCAATCCCAAGATCTTGTACCAAGACTAAATCGTCTGGCTTGGTGTATCATTCCTAGTGCACTTCAAAAATATTTTTTTCTAGGTTACAAATCTTGTTTTGAATCCATTAGTCTACCAAGTACCTTTTGGTTTCATTCTAGTTTGTCAATCTAATTTCATACTCTTAAGTTTCTAGAGTTTTTTGCATAGGTGTTTGCATTTCACATTTAAAACTTTATTTAATGGTGAACCCCCATCCAATTTCAATAGGAACCCCCTAGCCCCTTTCCTCAATCAAGTCATTTGGCTGAGGAAAATAGGTTCTTAATGAACTAAGGTGCGAAATAGGTCCCAAAGTTTCATCTCCTAAAAGGTTGACACCTATTTCTACTGTGTTCATTTTGGTGAACCCGACCTTTGGGCCCTTAATTTATGATTTGGAGAATATCATAGTCCTAGATCTAGATTGTATTAACTTTGTAGTAGATTTGCATTAGTTGAATTGCATTTAGGACTTCTAAACATTGCATTAGTGAAAAGTGCATATAGGTTGCTTTTTTGCATTTTAAATCATTAAATTTCATTGGAATTTTGTACTTGTAAATAATCATTTGGGCATACAACCTAGGCACCTTAAAACTAGCTCGATTTTTTTTTAATATGGTTTAAAAAACCTAATCTAGGACTCATTCACCCACTTGGGCAATTTAGTCCTTGTATAGGTCCTTTTTTTAGATTTCTAGGTATTGTGTGTTGCCTATTTTTCACTATTTGAACTTCTCAAAAACCCTAAGTGGAACCCATATGCCTAGCTAGGCATATCAATACCTGGTTAGGTTTGAATATGCATTTTACAACATTAAAATCTTGCCATATATGCTTTTGGTTGTTGTCTTTAGATTACTATTTTAGTTTGTAGAATTATTGTTATTGGAAATATTTTCAAACTTGGTTTCATTTCAAGAATTAGAATTATAGAATATCATTTATCTTGTGTTCATTGCATTTTGCTTGCATTCATTTATTGTCATTTGCTTTACAACTTGGTGTAATATTGCTAATACTATAGTGAGATGTAGTTCGAGACTCATGTCATCTCGTGATAACAAACTCATCGTGGATCTTGGGTTATCTAGCTCTTTCACTCATAGTGTTGACACTATTTCACTAGGTATGGACCATACCTTTGATAAATCCATTTATATGCCCACCTTACCCACAAGAAATGTGACACAAGTATTGAAACAATGGTTTCTAGTGTCCCTAAAGAAAACATAATCCAAACCCATGATTAATTGGCACATCTAGAAGACCTTGTGAGTACTGAAAACATTTCCAATACTATTATCCCTACCATAGATAACATACACCAAATGATTAAAAGTGAGAAAGGAATAAAG
>CM021100.1:525498269-525555566 GCA_007115665.2 Sequoiadendron giganteum | reverse complement strand
CACTTCTTGAAATCTATGTTCCAAGTTTAAGCCACTGGGATTCATACGCTCAACCTAGTGTATGAGTCCTGCTTTAACTTGGACTTATTTTAATTCAAATTATTGGTGGGATTTTATTATCCTAGATTTGATGTGAACTTTTAGTGTTGTAATTTCGATAAATTAAGCATAAAAAATATAAATACAAGGTTATATCACATAATTTATCCTAATAAGAAATTACAAGAAATGCTAGCAAAATTTAATTGATCTTATGAGCATTCAAGTGAGAATTTTTACAACACCATTCAAGAGAAAATCATTAAGCATTTGGAGCTATATTCAAGATTCAAGCATCATGTCAAAGTCTTCACGCATCATGTGTGTTTGTGAGCTAACATTTGTGATGTAGGTTTTATGATTCAAGCAAGAATTCAAGTCAAGCATTCAAGCATTCAACCAAGAGTCAAGATCCACATTCATGCTAGACATTTCACACAAGTTTCCAACATTCATTTCAAGGGTTTTGTGAGTTGCAACATATCATTTGTTCATTCATCATTCCTTCATGGTTTTCTATTTCATTTCAAGGTTCAAATACCAAAACGAGGTTTGACCAAGGCGACCTCGACTCCCTAACAAATAAATATTTTCCACTCTTGATGTGTGATTGCAAATCTAGGTTAATTGGAATGTGAAGATCTTTTGTAGACAAAATTACAAAAAATGTCAAGGTTTTCAAGAAGTTACCATCTTCATGAAAACTCACCTATAGTCTAGAATTCAAAATTTTGAACTTGAAGTTTAAACAAGATGGAAGCTACAAAAGATCACTAGATGCTGAAAAAATACTAGTCCAACCCTAGTAACAAGACTAAATTGGCCTTCCTAGTGTATGATTCCCTATATAGACCTTTTGACATCTTTCTATAGATCTTGATCAATCACCAGAAGATTCCAGATTCTGCCCAAGACCCTGTACAGGACTAAATCAACCATCTTGGCATATTAGTCCCACCTTGCTTCAGAAAGTAGATTTTTTGGGTTACATATCTTGTTTTGAATCCACTAGTTTACCATGTACCTTTCTATTTCATTATGGTTTGTCAATCTGATTTCATGCTCTTAAGTTTCTAGGATTTTGTGCATAGGTGTTTGCATTTCTCCTTTGAAACTTCATTTAATGGTGAGACCTTGTCCAGTTTCAATAGGAACCCCCTATTCCCTTTCCTCAATCAAGTCATTTGGTTGAGGAATCTAGGTTCGTAATGAACTAAGGTGCGAAATAGGTCCCAAAGTTCCATCTCCTAAAAGGTAGACACCTATTTATATTATGTTCATACACATGCACATTCCTCTCACACATATATTGTATAGCATAAACCACTATATACTCATCATATCAACTTGTAGTATAAAATCATTAACCTCTCAATACATTTTCATTTATTATATAATATCCCTTATCATAGTTATATATCATATCCTACAACTCTTATTATATTGTCTTCCATTTTATTTCCATTGACATATTACATATTTTACTCAATATTTCTATCTCTCTTTCCCTCTCATATTCTAATATATTATCTCTCTTTTTCATGTAACAACCTTCATGTTCTACTTCAAAATTTTAACCAACTTTTTTCTTGTTAAAAATTTATTCACTTATTAAGTTATTAGGTGTTCATTTATGTGTATACTTAGGTGCTTCTATTCATATGAGATAGGATTTATTACAATTTAGGAGAAGAATCTATCCATATTTTAAATGATTTCATCTATCCATCTAGGATATGCATCTGCCCATAGAAATCTATCCATAAAGGATAAACATATGCACTGGCTAGATACTTAGACTCATCAGGACCATCTAAGTCCTAAGTCACTCTTTAGATGCTACATTCCCCTATTTTTAGTGCACTGAGACTATCCTCTTTAGGAGTATAATAATATATATAAAGGCTTGAAACCCACATCAAAATTTGACCGAAATCCTTGAGGAGTAAACCAATCCATCCAAGATTCTTGTAAGTATGTAAAGAATATATTTTACCATGATATTTATTTTAGATATTTTATTCCCTCTTAATCATTTGATTATCTTAAATGATTAATCTTGTATTAATAATTAATTTGGAATAATATATCTTGGAAACTTTGTAAACCCCATCATCAAACACTTGCATACTGGGAACATTCTTCGTTCTCCAAACTACCTACACACACTAGTTCTAAATGAGATCAACACATCATATATATGTATTTTTATTTTCTCTGATACCTTTCATGTGATATATTTAATGTGGATACACAAAAAATTCTAGGGCCTTTCTAGGGCCCCTTTTCCCTAGACAGTTCTTGTATGATGCTACCCATGAATGGGAGAAATGAAATTTAAAAGTTATTTGTCACTATGACCATCAATTATTTACTATTTCCATCTATTTTCTATTCCTAATCAAATAAAACAATGTCATCCCTTAAACCAAGTAATGAAATTTCGACTCGCATAGTTTTTAAAATGATTCTATTTACTATTTTAAATTTACATATCAAATCAAAATTATATAAAATGTTTAATGAAGCTGTATGGTGGTTGTGAGAAAGAAAAGTGGGGAGTCATAGACTAGATGTATGAGCCCCGAGTATTCTCAGTGAGTTATATTTATACCTCAAGTTCAATACAAACAAAGAGATCATAGGTTAATGTATAATGTGAAATAGATAGGTTAACAAAATGACACATAAAGAAAAATCAACTATCCAACATATCATATTACAATATCACAAATTTTGATATTCATATAGATATCATATGCAAGATATTGTATATGCTTCTTATACATAATTCTTAGTCTTTTCCCTTCTTTTTCATATTCTCTCTTACTTTCTCCTACTCTCTTACATATTATTCTTCCTTATACATTTATATACCTAATGGGGCATGTTCCTTACTATATATGACTTGCCTAAGGGGTTCCTCTCTAGCTAGGGGGTCTGCAACCTCCTTGTGATGGTTTTTGGTAAGGTATTTTCCTATGTTTTGTTTTATGAATTGGAATTTAGAAAATTACAAAATTAAGAAATTATAGGTAATTTTTTTTTTTGGAAATTATTTAGATAAGATTATATGAAAAACATTTGGAATTTTTTTTATAGAAATATATGAAATTATTAAAAAGAACATAAAATTTTAGAAGAAAAATTGAATGAATGATTGAAAAATAAATATGAAACAAAATTAATCTTAAAATAATAATAATAATTTAAATAAGAAATTATAAAATTTAATAGTATTGATTAAATTTTATATATTTAAATTAAAAGAAACTATGATTTTGTTAGTGTTTTTATTAGTTAAATGAATTTTCTTTAATTAGTTAAATAAAAAGCCTTACTTTTTTTTAATTTTCATGCAAATTTAGATTAGTATTTTAATTTATTTTATAGTTTTAATTTATATTTTCATGCAATGTTAGTAGATTATTTATCTTTTAGTTTTAAGTTAAATTATTTTAAAATTATTAGTATTAGATTATTTTTGGACAATTTTAAGTAAATTAAACTACAAATTAATTACTAATAGTTTTGTAATTGAAGTAATGGAGGATTTTTACCTTAAAATAGTTTTGAAACATTAAAATTTTAGTTTTACTTTAAAATATTTCATTTAAAAATTTCAAAGAATTATTAGATTAATATTTTATTTTAATTGCTTTTATAACTTTTCTCAAATTTAGATGCAATTTTAATAGATTATTTATCTTCTCATTTAAAGTTTAATTAGTATTAGTTAAATTTATTTTTAAAAGTAATTAATATTTATTTTCAAAGAACTTAGTATTAGTTTTATTTATTTTTTAAAAATAATTTTCATTTGTTTTCAAGTTCAAATTATTTTATAAAAATATATATATTTTTTTTCATAATTAATAAATTTTAAAAAAGACTTGAAATAAAAACAAGAAATTTTTAGTATCAATGGTGTTTTTGGCTTACATTTATAGGTAATGTTGTCACACTTTGAGCTACTACATCTATAGCCAAACATAATTTTAACAACAATATATGTAACATCATCTCTATAAATTAAAGGGGAAATAAAGTGATAGAATATTGATTAAAATCTAAGGGACATAAAATCTTCTTTGGATTAATGATTAAAAAGATAATTCAATTGAACCAAACTAATGTTAGATTAAATTGAGAAAAACCTTATATAACTTGATTAGACTTTCATATAGTTTTATTGATATTAATTTTTGAAGGGTAAATAAAACCATTTTACAAACCACAAGTTTGAATGAATTTTTTTTTACTTGATTTAAGGGGTGTAATTATTTTATTTTAGGACGATGCATCATATGAAAATAGAAAATAAGGGTCATGGTGATTAATTACTTTGAATTTAATTGCTTCCCATTGTGGATAGTAGTCACAAAGGAAATGTCTAGAAAAAGAGATCCTATAAAGAGCTATGTAACTACATAAATAGTTTAAATAAAATCTAGCTTAAAAAAAATAAAGTCTACATATATATTAAATTTTGATCTCATTTGGAAGATATGTATGTAGGTAGACTGAGGAACAAAGGATGTTCCCAATATAGAGGCATTTGGGGATGGATTTTAGGGAGTGTCTAAGAAAAATTATGTCAAATTAAATAATAATAATAAATTAATAATTCAAGAGAATCATTTAATCAAGGGAGAAAATGAAATATCTAACATAAATATCAAGAAAAAATATAGTCTTTTTATACTTAGAAGAATATTAGATGGATTGTTTGACTACTCAAAGCTGAAGGCCAAATTTCTAGGTGGATTTCAAGTCTTATTGTATATTATTATTTTTGGTCAATATATTTTAACACTTTTTAAATTCAAAATTTTACACCCTATTGTCTAATATCAAGTGAAAATTACAACCAATAGTTTGGTAAATTATATCAATGAGAAATAATCTCCCTCTAAATTTTATGAGGTGTAACTCCCTTGTCTAATAAAGAAGTACTATTTTTTTTTTAAAATATTTCAATGTGGGTATTATTTTTACTAGAGAGTAGGAAAGGATAAAAAATAATAATAAAATAATAAATGAATATGATTTAATTTGTAATAAATCAATTAGGACATTCACTAATTATGCCCCATAAAGAAGAAAATGTTAAACTTGTTGAATAGGACAACTGAGAGGGGGGCGGTGAATCAGTTGTCACAAAATTAAACCTTTAATTCAATCACCAAAACTAATACTTAATAATAGGCAATCCCACAATAGTGGTTTACAATTTTTGGTCAAACTAGACACAAAAATATTTTTTTCTAACAAAATATTCACTTTTGGGCACCTATAGCAGCTAAACCATGAGGAATTTGAAGATGATGCAAACTAGTGATTTGTGACATTTTGTCTGTAGATTCTAAATATATTTTTTTCAAAATTTTTGGAATTAGATTGCACTTCCTTTTCCTTCTCCTTGGGTGATCCCACAAGATTGGTTTACAATTTTTGGGCAAACTCGATACTGAATTGATTTTTTTAACTAAATCTTCACTTTCAGGCTCCTATAGTGGCTAAACCGTGAGGAATTTGAAGATGATGCAAACTAGTGATTTGTGAAGTTTTGTCTATAGATTCTAAATATATTTTTCTCAAAAAATTTGGAATCAGATTGCACTTTTTTTTTCATCTCCTTTGAAAACTAGTTTTTATCGATAAACAATATGTTTAAGGAACGATGCTCACCGTATAAAACATAACTTTTTTTGTATGAAGGATAAAATTATTTTTTTATTTTTATTTTAGATTTGTAACTACGATATCTAACTAGTTCATTTGGTTTCATAGTTTTTTATTAAATATTTTTTTCTTAATCAAGTTTCGAAGTCAAACCAATTACAATTCAAACATAGGCGGACTGTATACAACATAATTTTTTTTGTATGTATCGAAATTCATTTTTTTTAGTGGATCAAGGACATCAATACCTAGCCTGAACATATTTTTCAAAATTTATTTTGATAATATACTTTTTTTCCACATGTGCAAAACATAGAGCTTGATTTTTGATGAAAAACCTACATTCACAAGAAATAAAAAATAAATATAATAATCAAATTAAATTTAATTAAAATTATACTTTTTTGGAAGCTTATAATAAGGACTGCATACTTACAAAAAATAAAGTTTAAATGAATTCATTTTATCCCCCAAAAGGTAAATCAAAAGTGGTTTTTTATCAACATTTTGATAGGTGTAAAGGAGACTGTGTTATAGGTATGTTTTAAAACTAGTGGGATTCTATCCAAGGGGGCTTAGTCCAAGGTGGTTTGATCAAACCCTCTTCAATTAGAATCCTTTAAATGAAACTTTTCAAGGCTTAAATCATTATATTTTCTAAAAATATGTAATTTCAACAAAAATCAGGATCTCCCAGAAGTTTAAATCACTATTGTGGTAGTGCACCCCCTTCAAAAACTAGTCGTTTTCAAAAAACAACATTTTTAAGGAGTGACACTCACCATATACAACATAAAATATTTCCATGAATGATAAAATTATAATTCTTTGGAATTTAGATTTGTAACTTCGATATCTAGTGCTTCCAATTGGTCTCATCATTTTTTATTGAATATTTTTTCCTTAATCAAGTTTCGAAGTCAAACCAATTACAATTTAGAAATAGGTGGACCGTATACAACATAACTTATTTTGTATGTATCAAAATTCAATTTTATTTTTTTGTTGGATCAAGGACTTCAATATCTAGTGCACTCATATTTTTAATCTTATTTTTCATAATCTGCAATTTTTCCACATGTGCAGAACAAAGAGCTTGACTTTTAGGGAAAAACCTATGTTTAATAAAATTAAAAAAAAAAATACATAATAAAATCAAAACATATTAACATTATATTCATTGGATAGCTCATTTTGAGGACTACCATTATCTAGTTTGGTTTGTGAAGTATCCTCCATTTTCATCCTCAACCCGAGCTTCAAAGTAATAAATTATGGATTTTTTTGGCACCTGAGGGGGAGAAGGAGGGAAAAGGGGGGTCAAGCGAACCCCCAGGGGTTCGCTCGAACCAGGGTTCATTCAAACCCCCCTTTGAAAACATGTTTTCTTTATTTTTCTGGTGGGAATGGTGGGACCTTGTATTTATCTAGTTCGCATGAACTAGGGTTCATTCAAACCATTTTCTGGTTTTCTCGAACCTATGGGTTCATTTGAACCCCAAAAACCATTTTTTTTGCATGGGGTTGTATTTTGCAAATTTTCCTTCCTCACTCGAATTATAAACCACTTTTGTGGGTTTACCCTACTGCTTAAATGATTAATCATCGAATTCCTATGCAAAAACTTAAATGCAACACATAAACACAATAACACCATATTTACATGGAAAATCAAATGAGCGAAAAACCACTGTGAGACTTAAATCACACTATAGATAATATCAAAACCGATTACAAGAGGCTCACTATTGAAATAATGCTCACTACCCAAAACAAGGACTCATTGTCCAACAAGGATAACAACCCAGAGTGTTCATTGCCATAGAGATACAAATAAGAAAAATAAGACTTGTTATAGAGAGACTACAATCCCAATGCAAGAAAGGATTCCACCATAATCACTCGATCTACTTGCATGAATGATAGAGTTCACCATCTACTTACTACATACAAAAACTTAGCATTAAGCTTCACACTAATCTTCCACACTCACAACACACACACACTTACTGGATAGAATCAATGTTGCACCAAATTTCACTTTCTCTTTTCTCTTATTACTCTTCTTCTTCACCCTTGTATATTTTCTATCACTTAACTCATCTTGCATTTATACCATCTTCAACTTTCAAACATATCCAAAGTTGGCCATCCAAATACAATTCAAACTAGGTTGGTGCCAAAAAATCCTAGCATGGAAATAGAATGAGGGAAAACCAAACACACACTTCATAGGGATCCAAATAGATCCAACATGCTTCATCAACCTCGAATCTAGTATTTCACACAAGCTCAACCAAACCAGTGTAAAACACATAGAACAAATAAGCACAAACTTTCCAAATGCAAAAATGATCTTCAATACAATCAATGCAACTCAAATTTAGAACCACAAGTCATAAGACTTCATCAAAGAGAAATTTAGACCAACAACATTTCTCCTGGACCTCAACCAGAAACATAGAAAACCACAATTCACATCTGGTGATCACAACTTGCACTGTACAATAAAGAAACCACAAAAAATGCAGATATAGAATCTTCTAACAACCATGAACAACATGTTTGATCCACACAAACATAGAAGAAACTCTAGACCAAAACTTGGAGCAACCACTAAACACCTACAACATATATTTATTACAATTTTCTCAATATCCTCGACATATACAACCAACAACAACTAGTTGATAACCAATTGACCAATTGACATCAATGAAAACACCTTAAATATTTCCATTCTTGCAACAATCTCTCCCTTTGTCATTGATAGCAACACATGATGTGAAAAAATATCAAAGACAACATACAAGCTCTAAATACACTTTTATGTTTCTCCCCCTTAGTAGATTATTTCTAATGCCCTTCCTTTCCTTTCACATGCTTCTTCTCCCCCTTTGACATCAATGGAAAAGGAAAAATAATATTTTACATTGATTTCTCCCTTGACATGAAAAACATAATACTGATAATGACTAGACCTAATACTACTTGCTCCCCCTTATAGGTAGCCACCAAAACATCACCCCAAAAGAAATATAGATCCACCAAACTGATGCATCTCCATATGCATCAAGTTCATGAAAATATTAGCAATCCGATCCTTCTTTGAAATATACTCAAGATTTACTTCATTCTCCATGAACATCTCTCTCAAGAAATGATATTTGATAGATATATGTTTCATCTTTGAGTGCATCATAGGACTATTTGAAATGTTAATTACACTTGTATTATCACAAAAATATAAATGGGATCATCATATACCACTGTGATATCTTTGAATGTATCTTTCATCCATAGAACTTGTGTACAAAAATATGTAGTAGCAATTTACTAAGCTTCAACAGTAGATAAGGAGACTAAATATTTCTTCTTACTCGACCATGCCACCAATCCGCATCTAAGAAAGAATGCACCACCACTTGTAATTTTTATGTCATCTACACATCTAGCCGAATCTACATCTATATGGGAACTAAGTGTAAAGTTAGTATGTTTAGGATACCATAATGTATAAACTAGAGTGATATTCAAATATCTGAAAATTCTTTTTAAAACAACAACATGAGTTTCCTTAGGGTCTTCTTTTAATCTAGCCACTAGATAGATAGCATGCATGATATCTATTCTAGTAGTAGTTAAATACAATAGTTCACCAATCATAGATCTATACATCCTTTAATCAGCCTTAGGTGAATCATCATCTTTACCCAATTTGTAGCTAGTCACCATAGGAGTACTTACCAGTTTGGAGCCATCCATCTCAAACTTCTTCAACATCTCTCTCACATACTTAGATTGTGAAATGAAAATTCCTTTCTCTATTTGATTAATCTATAGCCCAAGAATGAAATTCATCTCCCCAAAGATAGACATTTCAAATTATTTTTGCATCTCTTTTGCAAACCTCTTGCACATATTTTTATTTCCTCGAAAGATAATGTCATTAACATACACTATACTACAATCAAGATTATGTCATTTTCAATCTTGAAGTAAAAATTACTAGATCTATCGTACCTTTTTTAAAACCTTGCAAAATCAAATACCTATCTAACCATGCATACCAAGCTCTAAGATCTTGCTTCAACCCATATAAAGATTTCTTCAATCTGCACACCATATCTAGTTGATCTGTCAACCGAAATCCTTCTGATTGTTCCATATAAAATTCTTCTTCTTCTAGCTCGACAATCAAAAATGTTGAATTGACATCCATATGATAGAGCTTAAAGTCTTTATGAGTATCAAATGCCAATAACATCCTTATAGCTTCCATTCTTGCTACCAGAGAAAAAGTTTCCTGAAAATCTATGCCTTCTACTTGTGAGTAACCTTTGTAGACACAAGCCTCGCTTTGTTTCTAACAACTTCTCCATTCTTATTCAACTTATTTTTGAATACCCACTTCGATCCAATGATGTTTTTATTTTTTGATCTTGGGACCAATTCCCACGTTTGATTCCTCTTAATCTGAATAAGTTGTTATTTCATTGCTTACTTCCAATGTTCATCTTTACAATATTTTCTTATAGTCTTCGGTTCAATCTCAGAAATTAAACATAGCTTCACTTTAGTAGCAACTCTGCTTCTAGTTAACACACATTTTGTCTTGTCTCCAATAATCTAACTTTCTGAATGATTCTTTTATACATATCCTAGTGTCTTAAGGGACATCATTGAAGCATCTTCTTTTGTTTCATTATGTTCATCCAACTTCCCTTGCTCATCTTTTTATTGTTCTTCCACAATCTCTTCTATTCTTACACAATCAGGCTCATCAGATAGATATCCATCAATTTCAATATAATTCTTCTTTATCTCATCACCCTTGACATTATAACTGTCTACAATCTTTCCCAGTCTTCTATTGAAACATTTGTATGATTTTCTATTATTAGAATATTCAAGAAAAATTCCTTCATCACTTCTTGCATCAAACTTACCCAAAGTTTCTTCATCTCTTCTTATATAGCATTTTCTTCTGAATACCTTGAAATATTTAAGAGTAGGAATTCTTCCATGCCATCTCTCATAGGGAGCCTTTGTACTATTTTCTCTAGCTAGATCTTGATTGAATACATAAAAATCAATATGAATAGCTTATTTCTAGTGAACTTTTGGTAATCCAACCTTAGTAATCATTAATCTAGCAACATCTTGAACTATTCTATTTTTCCTTTCAAGAAATCCACTCTACTAAGGAGTTCTTGGAGTAGATGACTATATTTTTATTCCATGCACTTCACAAAACATTTTAAACTCATGGGAGGTGAATTATCCACCTCTGTCTGACCTTAAGCATTTTATCTTTAAGTTCACTTCATTTTCAACCATATCTTTGAATGCATTGAATCTATCTAATGCATTTTATTTCTCTTGAAGAAATGTAACCCATGTACATATATAATAATCATTAATTAAAATCATAAAGTATCTTTCACCAATTAAACTTCTTACTCTTGTAGGACAACAAATATATGTATAAACTAGATCTAGTAGTCTAGTAGTGGACTGTTCCTTTGATCTGTAATGATTTCTTTCTTGCTTTCTAAACTGAAAATGTTTGCAAATAGAATTAACATGCTTTGCAATTCTCAGTAAATCTCCCATGGCTTGAACAACACTAATCCTTGCTAAGTTATCAAAATTCATGTGACACATTCTCCTATGCCATAACAAAATTTCATTAATCTAAGTCATAAAACATCATCCATAAACACCCTTAAGTTGATAGATTTTCCCTTCATATTTTTTTCTTGTAGAAATCAATGTTCTAGATCCTTTTTGGATCTCACATCTCTCATCCTTAAAAAAAATATCATATCCTTTTCTGCACATCTGACCAACACTCACAGATTATGCCTTAATCCCTTAACATAGTAGACATCATCAGTATGATGCTTTCCATCAAAAATTATTGAACCTATCCCACATGTTTTAGCACCAGTATCATTTCCAAACATAACCAAGCCTCCATCATATTTTTCAAGCTTAAAAAAATTACTTTTCTCACTAGTCATGTGATGTGAACAACCATTGTCAGCTACCCAATAATTCTTCTCTTGTTTAGCATGTAAGGAAGAGACAATCATAATTTCATTTTTCTCCTTCTCCAGAGGGCTTTCTTTTATATGTTTTAAGGAATTAGCAGAAGTAGGTTCATCCTTAATTGCCAAGAAAAAGCATTCATTTTCATCAGGATCTTCATATTCTAAATCCTCATTAGATATAGTAGCATTCTCACTCACATAGTAAGCTCTATTAATCTTCTTTTCTTTATTTTCTTTCTCATATCTTTGTTTATTTCTTTTACCTCTTTCCTAGCAGTTTGTATTATAATGACTTATTTCTCCACAACTAAAGCACTTAAAGGGCAACTTACCTTCATACTTACTAGAGCCTTTCCTCATTCTTCTTACAAACTTAGCTTTTATTTCATCAAAGTTTTCTTCATCTAGATCTTTAGCTTTTGAAGCTTTAAAAGAAGTCTCTGATTTAAACGAATTCCTTAGACTTGGCTTCCTCATATCATAAGATGTCAAAAATCCTAATAGAAGATCCTCAGTACATGTCCTATAATCTATAGTCTTCTCAATATCACTCACCTTATCAATGTAAGCATCAGGAAGAGTTCTAAGAATCTTCTTTACAATCCTAGTTTCATCTATAGTAGCACCAAGTCCTCGCATTCTGGCCACTATCTCGTCCAATCTCTATACATAAGCTTTAACATTCTCTTCTTTAGACATATGTAGAAGGAAAAATTGTTTCTCCACATTTTGTAATTTTTCCTCCTTGACTCTTTCATCACCATCATCTCTTTCAAAAGCATCCTAGACTTCCTCAACCATCTTCAAATTTTGAACCTTAATCAACTCGAAATGTACCAAACTATTCTTCAAGGTGTACTTCACCTTATTGTTCGCCTCATGTGCTTTGATCTCTTAAGGCGTAATCAAATCATTAGTTGGAGGAGTGTAAGGATTTTTGTATGCATTTTCCACATCATATCTGCAATACTCTAGATATTCTTCCATTAATACTTTTGAGATACCATAATTAGTTCCATCAAACATCAAATAATCATAAACAATTTTGATAGCCATTCCAAACCTCCCCAAGTGGTGAAGATCTTAACCAAGGAACCTTGCTCTAATATTGTATAGGAGTGAATTTTCACCCCTTGTGTAAATTCCCCTTTCACATACCCTCACCTTAGAAAATCAAATTTGAAGTCAAAATTCCACATCACCCATCTAGAATGCATCCACTTGGCACGTGTTTTGTGTCTTAGTGGGGGAATTTTTGTTAGGTATTCTAGCACAATGTGTGGATGTCTACATGTAATGCTTCTATCCTTGATAGATTCCTGCATCTAGAGTTCATAGGGACATTACAAACCTGATTGGGGTCGAATTGTAATGCCTCTATGCGACCAACCGACCCAACAAATGGCTCCCTTTTGCATCCAAATCCGTTTTATTCATTTTTAATTCAAATTTTTCATTCACATTCACATTCTCAAGAAAATGCTCAATCTCTTTAGCATTCTAGCACTCCATTTTAACCACTCCACTTGCGCATTGCAAAAACTTGTTACTTTATTCAATCCATCTTTGTATGTTTTAGTCTACCACGGAATTTATGAGCTTGGAGTCTTCTGAGACATCTCTTCACCATGGTTGCAATAGTGGTGACTTTGCCAATTTCATTTCTTGCATTCTCCCTTCATTTCACTTGAGATCCGTTGGGTGGAGGTGGTAACATTTCACTTTTATTTGTGTGGTTTGATAGAGTAGCACAATCTCTTTTGTAGTGTTCAACAATCTCTATTTCTATTTTATTTCCTTTATCACATATTCTACTTCATTTATTTCTACTATCTATGGAGGTGGAAACACCAAAATGGGGGTTTGACAGAGGCACACCCCTATAAAACCCCACCAATTTTCCCCTTCTTGTTTGTGTGTAGGTGAACATGTGCATGGAGCTTGCTGGAAAACTAGCATTTCAATGAGTTGGTTCTCATCACTTTAGTCTTTATGTACTTATTTCATTATTTCTACATTTTCTTTTTAATACTTTATCATTCTATCCTTTTCGTTAAAATCATTTAAGTAGATTGTTAATTAGGTTTATGGATTTTTTTGTTGTACTTTACATTTTTTGGCCAAATAGATGCCAGTGCGCCAGAGAGACACCAATGTACTATGTTGTTATCCCAAAATCATGTTGTCGTCCTCATATAGAGAGTTGTCTAAGGTATAGTTTGGACTCTAGAAACTAGCTCATCTAGATCTAAGTAAAATTTTGGGTCTGTAGAGTGATAGAAGTACTTGAAAGTGCTCTTCATTCTTGGTCCTCATCCCAAAACATCACTTTAGAGTGAGGTAAGTTAGGAATTTTTTTTCTCTCGGCTCTTCATGACCTGGAGCCTTGACGTGGTTGGTCACCCTCTCTTACATATTTGGTGAACTTGATGTGAAACATCTCTCCATTCGCTTGTGTTGATACTTTTCCCCCACACCTAGTGGTTTTCGTAAGCCTGAGTGTTGTGAAGGTTTATGGCCATCACAACCTAGCCAATGAATTTTGGGCACATTGTTAAGAGAAGTGTGTGACACCTACTGATGGAAAAGATGAAGGTCACTTCTAGTTTCACCTCCAATTTTTCCACTAGTTTAGATATTGACTATACCACTAGCTTTCCTCCAAACTATGCTGATGAGATGGGTTTCATGTAAGACACCACTCATGTGCCTACCCCTCCAGCATCCCCTAAAACTTCATATGTAGATGAGGATGATACTATACATATTCCTATGAAGAGAATTCTAGAATTAGATAATAGATTTTTAGACCTTGTAAATCATTTGGGAAAAGTACCAAGCATGGCAAGAGCCACTAGGCTTACTAGTGAGGTGATACATTTGTTAGGGAAATATTGAATAGGCATAGAGTCTCTATGAGACCTTTTGGATCTAAATGAATCTTATATCCTTTTGTATAGGCCTAGATCGGGTGCTACTCGAGTGGAAATGCTCGATGCCTATGAAAGAAAAATAGGCATTTAAATTCCCACTACATTCAGATGCATGGATGAAACAAGGCCCTTGATCAATGTCTCTTTTGATTCTTAAAGGAATAACACTCTCAAGGTGAGTAAAACACCTCTTGGGTTTAGTTTCACCCCTCCTACTGCCCCTCGTAGTGGAGGCTCTAGTGGAATGAGTAGTGGTGGATTTGGTAGTAGAGCTAGAACTGGTGTAGGTGGCCTTGGTGGAGGCCATGGAGGTTGCTTCGGTAGTGGAGGTGGCTCTGGTGGAGACACTATCAGCGGTGGCTTTGGCAATGGTCATAGAAGTGGCTCTAGAGGTACCTCTGGAGGTGGTTTAGGTGGTAGTGGTTCTGGAGGTCTCACTTGTCCTTTGTCATATTCTTACCCTATTTTGAATTCCCTACTTCAGAACATGGATCGAATACAAAACCACTTGCTAGTCTCTCCCATGCCTCTACCCAACCTATCTTTCAACCCTTCTTTCAACATATCCCATTGCGGGTAGAAATCTTGAGTACTCCCTATTGGGAATTTTTGGAGATTTCTGATATTTAGTTGTCATTAATGTCAACACTATTAGCATTAATGTCTTTAAGACTGTATATGTCGAGGATATTGAGAAGATTGTAATAAAATATGTTGTAGGTTGTCTATGAAGTAGTGAAGATCAGTATGATGGAAAATTCAATATATTGATGATCAAAAGTTGTGGATTAAAGGGTTTGTTTTTCAAGTCTATCTAGTTTATCCATCGAAAGTTTTAGAGGTTCACATAAATATTTGATCGAGTTATGAGTGTCTGTGTTTTGATAGTTATTTTGTTGCTATAGTTGGTGTTTCTGGAAGAAGATAATATTATTCTAGTAATCTAAGCTGACATGAATTCTTCTCTGTTGATTCATGATGCTTGTGGATGTTTCCAAATCATTCTCTATCGATGTTGTTGGTTCACATTGATTAGTGTGCTCGTGATTGAAGATTTTCTCTTGTGTATTTATGTTTTTCATGTTCATGACCGATAGGGTGATTATAGCATGTTGTAGATTTTCAAGGAATAATCTTTGAAAGTGTTTCATGTTCAAGAATGTTGTTTTGGGTCCGTACTATGTTGTGGATGACTTTGGTTGATTCACATTGATAATTATTTATGTTTTGGGTTGACAATTTGTATTCACCTTATATTTTATTGAAGTCGACATGTAGATTATGTTAATCTTGGTTGTAGATATATATGAGTGATTGTTTATCTCATTTGAGAAATGTATGAGGTGAAGTGTGTGAAGTCTGGCTGCTATGTGCAAATAAATTTCAAATCATTCAAGGGAAAAAGTTAAGTGTGAAGAAGAGTGAGAAAAATTTATGTGCTTACCCGAAACTGTAATCAGGGATTTAGCAGATGTTATTTTCTTAGTTCAAAATCTTTAGATGGATTTAATCTAAATTTAACTATAAGATAGTGTTTCTTCATTTGGGAAGTAATCCTTTTTGTAATTGAGAAGTGAACTCTAGGTAGTGTGCCTGAATGTAATTGCATTCCCCATTCTCTATACTTTTAACAAAGTTTAAACTTGTGGATTAACCTCCACCGTGGTTTTTCCCCTAACAGGGTTTCCACAAAAAATCTTGGTGTTATGTGTGTTTCTAATGTGTTGATGGTTTAATGCTTTCATGTTTAATTATTATATCTGAGAATAAGTTTATTAAGTGTAATTTTCATGATAATTGATTCACCCCCCCTCTCAATTGTCTACCATTGTGTTTCCAACAATTGGTATTAGAGTAGGTTCCTTGGAAGAAGTTTAATAGCTTGAGGTGATCCAGGATGGTGACATACAAGAAGGATAGTCTGAGATTTGATTAAAAAAAATATTCTCTATGGATTACTTGAATGGAGTGTCATCTAAGATGCATTGGTGAATCTTATTGAAGCATTACAAAGAATAGATATATCATCCCACAGAATGGTCCTGAACTATTTATGCTAAGATTAAAGATTTTGAGTACAATATCAGGGATAAGGAAGCATAGTTGAGTGCTTTGAATGATTTCAAGATGACAAATGTAATGGATTTGAAGACTACTTATGAGATATGGAAAAAGTTAGAAACTTTGTATGAAGGTGATGCTCATGTGAAAATTGCTAAGCTACAAAGTCTAAAAGGGAAATATGAAACTTTGAAAATGGGTGAAGATGAGAAAATTATTATTTTCATGCAAAGAATAAATGAACTTGTGTGTAACACTAGATGTGCCGAAGGAATATTGGAAGAATTAGATATTGTTGCTAAAGTGCTCAATTCCTTGCCTTCTACATACAAACACAAAGCTATTGGTATTGACGAGATTCAAACTATGATAAATGTAACTAGAGACATGTTGATTAGTAATCTTATTGCTTTTGAGTTAAGTGAGTTTGGTGATGCTCTTCCTAAAACAAAATCCGCATTCAAAGCTACTACATCTGGGAAAGATAAGAAGTGATATGATCTAGGAGAAATTTCTTCTAGAAAGGTGTTCAAGTATGGGGAAGAAATGAGAGATATTGAAGAAGAAGAGGGAAAGATAGATGAGCTTGAAGCACTTCTTTTCAAAAGAGTAGCCAGAGGAGAAGGTAAGTATAAAGGGAAATTTCCTCTTAAATGTTTTTCTTGCAATAAGATAGGTCATTTTTCCTTGAGGTGTCCAAAAAGAGTTCCTAAGCCAAGATCTAACAAGCCTAGATTCCAAAGAAAATATTATTATGCTGCTGACGAAGGTGTGTCAGATGATTAATCTAATAAAGGGAATGTAAGTGAAGATGAGTTTGTGTTTATTTCTATCAAGGAAAGTAATCACGTAGCTATTGATTCTGCTAGTTGCATGAATGTTGAGAAAGCTCTAGCAACTAGAATTGAAGGAAAAGATGAATGGGTGATCGACAGTGGATGCTCTCATCACATAATAGGTGATAAAAGTAAATTTGTGATCTTGGAAAAGTATGATGGTGGTGGTGGTGTTGTAAGATTTGGTGATGACAAAGCTGGTGTAATCCATGGTAGAGGATCAATTTATTTTGATGGTAAGCATACTACTGATGATGTCCTATATGTTGAAGGTTTGAAGCACAATCTCTTAAGTGTTGGATAGATGGTTGAAAAATGATATAATATTCAATTCAAGGATGAAAAGTGTAAAATATTGGGGAATTTTGGAAATTTGATTGCATTAGGTACAAAAACAAAAGGTAATATTTTTCACCTGAGTACTGTGAGGAAAAGTTGTCTGATTGCTCAAGTTGATGAAATTTGGTTGTGGCATAGAAGAATATGTCATGCAAACTTTGACAATATTATAAAGATAAGTTCTACCTAGGATGTGAGAGATCTTCCTAATTTGGTAAATCCTACTAATACCATATGCAAGGAATGTTAGTTGGGGAAGCAAACTAGAGTTTTGTTTCAGAGCAAACACCATTGTTCAAATGGAGTATTGGAGTTTATGCACATTGAATTGTTTGGTATTACTAGAATTAGAAGTCTACAAGGTGATAGGTATTTCATGTTACTCATTGATGATTATTCTAGATTGATGTGGGTTACCTTCTTAAGAGAAAAATCTGAAGCTCTAGAGAAATTCAAAAATTTCAAGACTATGGTTGAGATAGAGATAGGTCTGAAGATTAAGTGTGTAAGATCAGATAGAGGTGGTGAATTCACTTCTAGTGATTTTAATTCTTTTTGTGACGAACAAGGGATAAAGAGACAAATATTTTCCCTACGGACCCCTCAACAAAATGGAGTTGTGGAAAGGAAGAACATGACAGTTCTAGATGCTGCTAGGACTATGATGTTGGAAGGAAATGCTCCACATATCTACTAGAGAGAATTTTTGAGTGTTGGATGTTGTGGTTGTGTTGCTGATATGTGGTTGTCATTGATTTCAACACTATTAGCATTGATGTTTTGAAGGTTTTATATGTTGAGGATATTGAGAAAATTATAATAAATATGTTGAAGGTTGTTTGTGAAATTGTGAAGCTCAGTGTGGTGGAAAATTCAGTATGTTTCTATTTAGGTGTTATGTTTTAAAGGGTTTTTTGTTGAGCCTATCTAGTTTATACTCCTGAACTTTCAGAGGTGTGCATCAATATTTGTGCAAGTTGTGCATTTATGCATTCCTACAGTTATTCTATTACTATAGCTGATGTTTCTGGAAGAAGAGAATGCGATTCTAGTAATTTTAGTTGCATGTCCACGTTGCATGTCCACGTTGATTGGTGTGATCATGATCAAAGATTTTTCTGTTGTATGTTTAGGTTTTCATGTTCTTGGATGACGTGGTGGTTGTAGCATGGTTTAGATCCTTGTGGAGTAACAATTTAATGTCTAGCATGTTCAAGGAAGTTTTGAGCTCTTCATTATGTTGTGATCGACTTCAATTTTTGTGCATTGAGATTTGTTCAAGAATTAGGTTGATAATTTTTAATTTATTCTTTTATTTTTGGATGACAAAGTTGTTGATGTAATTCCATGTAGCGGATATATAAGAGTGATTGTTTCTTCATTTTGGATTATGCTCGATGTATGTATGAGAAGTGTGAATGTGAAATGTGTGAATAAATATTGGATCATTTGATTACATAGCAGAGGGTGAAGAAGATTGAATGAAGTGTGAAGAAGTGTTTCTGTGCCTAACTGAAACTATCATCAGGCTTTTGAAGAAGCTAATTTCTCATTTCAACCTCTTCATATGGATTTAATTTGAAAGTTTTATGTAATATAGTGAGTCTTCTTTGATCAGTGAGCTCTAGGCAGTGTGCTTGAATGCATGTGCATTCCTTATTCATTTTCATTATACTTCTAACAGGGTATAATCTCATGGACTAACATCCACCATGGTTTTTCCCCTAACAGGGTTTCCACATCTAAAATCTTGGTGTTCTTATGTTTCTAATGTGTTATTGATTCATGCTTTCACTATTAATTATCATATCTAAGATTAAAGATTAATAAGGATAAATAAGTGTTAAATTATGTGACAACTGATTCACCCCCCTCTGAGTTATCTATTCTTGTTTTGCGAAGAATTGGTATCAGAGTAGGTTCCTCTGAAGAAGTTTAATAGCTTGAGGTGATCCGAGATGGCATCATACAAGAAGGATAGTCCTAGATTTGATGAGACAAACTACTCTCTATGGAAGGCTAGAATGGGTTGTCTTTTGAAGTGCATTGGTGATCCCTTCTAGAAGATTATAGAGAACAAATATATTATTCCTCATAATGGTCCGTCTACTCCCGATGAGATCAAAGAAGTTGAAACAAATATCAGGCCTATAGAAACATTATTGAGTGCTCTGATCGATTCAAAGATGACAAATGTAATGGGTCTAAAAACAACATATGAGATCTAGAAGAAGCTAGACATATTGTATGAAGGAGATGCACAAGTAAAAGTTTCTAAGCTACAAAGTCTGAAAGGCAAGTGGGAAAAATTGAAAGTGAGTGAAGATGAAAACATTATTTCTTTCATACAAAAAGTGAATGAACTAGTGATGGGTATTAGATGTGCTAGTGGAATCTTGGATGAAGAAGAGATTTTGGCTAAAGTTCTCAGATCATTTCCTACTTCTTACAAAATGAAAGCTCATGCTATTGAAGAGCTCAGGACAGTAACAAATGTGACAAGAGATATGTTGATTGTTAAGCTTGTTGCCTTTGAATTAAGTGAATTTGGTGAATCTACTCCTAAGATAGAATCTGGATTGAAGGCTATTGTATCCAGAAGAAACCAATAGCGATATGATTTGGGAGAAAGTTCTAGAAAGAAATTCAAGTATGAAGATGAGTTGAAATAGATTGAAGATGAAGAAAGAGAGTTAGAAGAGATGGAAGCATTGAGTGTGAAGAGAGAAGCCAGAGGAAAAGGTAAATACAAAGGAAATTTTCCTATTAAATGTTTCTCTTGCAATAAGATAGGTCATTTTGCATCAAGGTGTCCTAAAAGAGTTCCTAGATAAGTCTAGATTTCAAAAGAAATGTTATTATGCTAAAGAAGGTGTTACTGATGATGAATATAATAAAGAAAATGCAAATCAAGATGGATGGGTATTCATTGCTATCAAGGAAAATGGTACAATTTCCACTAAATCTACTAGTGATAAGAATATGGAGAAAGCTCTTGTAGCCAAAATTGAAGAAAAGGATGAATGGGTGATTGACAGTGGATGTTCACATCATATGACTAGTGAAAAAATAAATTTTATAAGCTCAAGGAGAAATATGTTGGTGGTGTTGTAAGATTTGGAGATAACAATGCTGGTGTGATTTGTGGCAGAGGAACTATTTATCTTGGTGGAAAATATAATACTGATGGTGTCCTTTATGTTGAAGGATTGAAGCATAACCTGTTGAGTGCTGGACAAATGGTAGACAAGGGATACAATCTCCAGTTCAAAAATGGTAAGTGCAAGATACTGGGAAGTTCTGGAAATAGAGTTGCTTCAGGTACAAAGACAAGAGGTAATATTTTTCACCTGAGTGCTACTACTGAAAGTTGTTTAATTGCTCAAGTTGATGTAAGTTGGTTATGGCATAAGAGGCTATGCCATGTGAATTTTGATCACATTGTTAAAGTAAGCTCCACTCAAGCAATTAGAGATATTCCTAAGCTACTGAAGCTTATGAACACCATATGCAAGGAATGCCAAACGGGAAAGTAGACTAGAATTTATTTTCGGAGAAAACAACATCATTCTCATGGAGTACTAGAGCTGGTGCATATTTATCTATGTGGTCCCTCCAAAATCAGAAGTCTACAAGGAGAAAGGTACTTTATGTTGCTTATTGATGATTACTCTAAGATGATATGGGTTGATTTCTTGAGAGAAAAACATGAAGCATTAGAAAAGTTCAAAATTTTCAAAGCTATGGCCGAGAATGAGACATGATTTAAGATCAAATGCTTAAGGTCAGACAAAGGTGGTGAATTCACTTCATGGGAGTTCAATTCTTTATGTGAAGAGCATGGAATCAAAAGATAGTTATCTACTCCATGAACCCCTCAAAAAAATAGTTGTTGAGAGAATGAACAAAACAATTCTAGATGCTACTAGAACTATGATGTTGGAAGGTAATGTTCCTCATATCTATTGGAGAGAAGCTACAAGTACTGTTGTATATAATATCAACTGGGTAAATGTCAATGATAATTCTGGTAAGACTCCTTTTGAGTTGTGGTTTGGCTATAAGCCTATTGTTAAATATTTCAAAAGCTTTGGAAGTAGATGTTATATCAAGAGAGATGAAGACATTGGCAAGTTTGATGCTAGGAGTGATGAAGGAATCTTTCTGGATTACTCTACTAAGAGGAAGGCCTACCGGTTTTGTAATAGAGGGCTAAGGAAAATGGTTGAAAGTGAAAATGTCAGAATTGATGAAGACGCTGCTAGATCATCCAGATACTGTGGATATGATCTAGATGACCAACATGATAGTACTGATAATGGAAAGAATTCTCAGACATATAATCACATTCAAATTGTTCCAATGATTTAAGAGAATCAAGAAGGAGAAGCTAGTGAAAGTGTAGAAGAAAGAACAAAAGAACTAGAAGTTTGAGAGAATCGTAAAGTTCTGAGGTATGTGAACCACCAAAAATATATACAAACTATGGAAAGAGGATTCCCTTTACTAGGCTCCTAGGGATTTTCACCCTAGAAGCACTTGGTTTAGTAATAGCTCTCTTTCACCTTAGTGATATGTTTTGGGTGATTGCATTCAAAGGGTAGGGGTTGAATGAGTTTGTGAATGTGTGTGTAAACTATGGGTAAGTGTTGTAATAGAATGAAACTAACTAACTATGAAACATGAACCAAATGTAAATCTAAACTACATGCAATATAAAGTAAATAACCTAAATGCTTGTAAACAAAGAGGAAACATGAAAGATGAGAACTTGTGCACCTGGGATTGGAAGGAGGATCTGATGGAGGCCTAGAGTTCTCTTGAAAATTTTGCAAAAGTTGAGAGGGACACTTGTGCCAATCTAGGCGACGTAGTCTCAAATTCCCGAAAAATGGTTTGGAGTCCGTTTCTCCCAAAAGGGTGTCCAAAAATGTGAAGATCCCCAAAAAGCATGCTTAGAGGGACAAGGTCACCATTATGGGCAACCTAGTCCTCTTCTAGGTTTTTGAGAATCTGAAAGTGGAATTTGGAGTCTTTTGTTTGTATTTCCTGCTCTTCTAGGTATTAGGTCCCAAAAATTTAAACTCTGACTTGTGAATTTCTTCCAAGCTACAACTAGGGTTTCTCCAACCTTAGAGAGATTGGATGAATTTTTGAATGATCTTCCACCTACAAAATACCTAAATTTGCAAACACATATGCAAAGAGGAGACAAAGGTTAGGGTTAGAGATTAGGGGTTTGCCTTGCTCAAACCCCTTTTGAAGTAATCAAACCAAATGATGTAAAGATAAAGGAAGTGAAGCATGAAACAAAAGGAGAGATAGAGTTTACCTTTCCATGATTTTTGATCTTGAGTTGCAGCAATGGAGATTCAACCCTTGAATGCTTCTTGAGAGAGATTCCTTGGTGACTTAGAATACTCAAACCCTAGCTTGATTGAGAGGAAGAGGTGGATGATAGATGAGAGGAATATGTGTTGAGAAGAATGAGGGTACCTAATGAGAAATTAAGGTTTTGGAGCTTATTTATACAAGTTATGCCCTAATTTTCCCAAAATAACTTCATACAAGCTAACCTTAGGGTTTTAGTGATCAAAATCCCAAAAGAATTTAACTTAAAATTGCAATTTATGCCACATGGGACTAGGTCGCCCAAGTTAGCGACCTAGTCCACCTAGGCATTTTAAGTGGTTGTCAGTAATTATGATGTGATTATTTATGTTCTTCGGGATTTTCTTCATAAAACACATTGAAGTTGGACTTATAGGTGTATTAAGGGTTCATTAAGAGTTGATTAAGTGATGACAAGCCTAGGAGAGCATGAAAATATTTTACAACACTTCTGCACAAGGCTTGGAAATGGGTGAAAATGTTAGAGTAATAAGTTATTATACTTAATTAATTATATCATATTGGTTAATTAATTAAGTCACTTATTCCTTTAGTTACTTAAGCTAAACTTAGGAACATTAATAATTGATTAATTATTAAGTGTGCACACTAGGGTTTCCCTTTTAGGTTTCTTTTAGGGTTTCTTGATCTCCTTCATAAGGATTGATCTCTTTGTAATAATTGATTCTCAATAATGCATTTTTACTTTGAGGTTTATAGAACATCTTCTTTGGTTCTGCATGTCTTTTGCATGTGACAAGTGATTGCATGCAAGTGATCTTAACTTCTAACATGGTATCAGAGCCTTGACATGCAACCCCTTCTCAAATTTTGGAGAAAATCATTATAGAGTTTGTTCGGGGTTCCTCGAGGGTATCATGCTTTGATTTTATTTATGCAGCATCTTGGATCAGATTGGGCTTCACCATTGGATTCAGAGTGCTGGAAAAATTCAGGATTGACTTTCATTTTGTAGATTTTGGTCATCATTTTCCAAATCTATGAGGGTTTCAAGTTCGATGATTTTTGGGAAGCTCTGGAGGTAGCTGATTTTTTGGATCATTTTGGGCACAAATAGATGTCACCACCACGTTCGTAGTAGCCAAAAACCCTAAGAATGCCTATCATTTGGTTGATTTATGAGAAGTTGGTTTCTGAGGAAAAAAGTTTTGCTAGGGAGGCCGTACGGCCTCTCTAGCACACTTCATGAGATAATTTTTCTTGAAAATCGTGAAAAAACCGTACAAACCTTCATTGGTCTTTGCACCTCTAGTTCTGAACAAATCCACCGCTGGGCGGCCATTGGCCCACTGTTGCTGCCGGTGGCTCCCCCTTCAACCGCCGCCAGCCCGAGCTCAGCCCCCGTAGGCTTCTTTGCTTCTGCGCATGGTCCTATTGAGGACCGAGGGCTGTACCCCAGCCCCCTGGCGCCAGCCTTAGCACCTTCGCCGGTCATATGGGGGACTATGGGCTCTGCACCAGCCCCCTGTCCACTAGCCCATAGTTGCTCATAGGACTAGGGGCCGAATTTTTTTTAGCCCCCTAGCTACTTGCAGGGCTTATTGGCCAACTTGGAGCACTTTTACAAAATCGGGCGTAAATTTTGCATACGGTGTTCTTTTTTCGTAAACGAGATACCATTGGAAAGCTGATTCCAAGGCCGATCCATTGGTTTTCGTATTTTTTTCTGATTATTCTCTAGTTTTATTTTGCAGGTTCTTGAACTCAGAACTTGTATTTTTCACTTCGAAGGGCATATCTTTTGACTTGGTGATCTTTTTTTCACGATTCTCACGGCGTTGGAAAGCTGGTTCAATCCTCTACATAGATCTAAGGTCTATTTTTATTTTATATTTATGTATGTTTAGGAATTCTCTCCTTTCTAAGTCATTGGGGATTGTAATAAATGAACTGATATAAGGTTCCATCAGGGGGGTTTCTTGCATAATAATCTTCATTGTGTTTTGATGAAAAATCGCATGGGTTGTAATTTGATTTCTTAGTTTCTTTTGGCCATATTTTGTCTTAGCTTGAAACATATTAGATTCATATCAGTTCACACTTTAGATCGAGAGCCTCTGGTCAATGATCCGCATCGGATTCATCTCAGTTTGAGGGCCACTAAATTTGTGGTTAATGTTCCAAAGTATTTATGTTACTTGTTCCCATGGAAAATTTTAGTCTTAGTTTGGCATCAGCATCAAGATTCACAGTTTCCAGATTCTATCATCATTCATTTCATCTACTATTGCTTTATGGATTCCAGGGTTGTTCCCATTTGGATTTTTTCAGTGTTCCATGGCATCGAGTCTGCTATTGCATTATTATGATTCTGATATGGTTTCTTGTAGACAAAAGTATCTTTCCTTACTTGCCAGATTGCGGTTCCAGTGTTATTCCATAGTGTTCTTCTAGTGCTTCTTTGCAGCAGTCATCTTATTATAGGGGGGGATATCCCACTGAATTTTCCTTCTCTACCTCATTATTGCATTTATACATGGGTACCTAATCAAGCCTTGTTGTTGGGACCCATTCATGCTTTTTCTTGCATTCATCTTAGTTTTTAGGTGCATTCTTATTTAGTCTTCCTAAGTTGCACTTATTGGGGGGTGTTAGTGTAATTAATATTTAATTACACTTGCATAATTTTACTTAGGTAATAATTAGTTTACTTAATTAATAAGTAAGCTTTATTTTAGTTGACCTATTTTTAGGCCAACATTAGGGTTGCATGCATTGCTTTTATAAAGCAATTCTCTCATTGTAATATCTTAATTTTGAATGATATCAATTTGCACATTTCATGCAAAGCTCTACCTTTTGTTGATTTTCTCTTCCGTGGAAGGCTCTTCTGGTTAAAATCAACAAAAGGCAGAGCTTTGCATGAAATGTGGAAATTGATATTATTCAGAATTAAGATATTACAATGAGAGAATTGCTTTATAAAAGCAATGCATGCAACTCTAATGTTGACCTAAAAACAACTGAACTAAAATAAAGCTTACTTATTAATTAAGTAAACTAATTATTACCTAAGCAAAACCTAAGTAAAGTTATGCAAGTGTAATTAAATATTAATTACACTAACACCCCCTCATAAGTACAACTTAGGGAGACTAAATAAGCATGCACCTAAAAACTAAGATGAATGCAAGAAAGCATGAATGGGTCCCGACAATAAGGCCTAATCAGGTACCCATGTACAAATGTAATAATGAGGTAGAGAAGGAAAACCCAGTGGGACAACCCCCCTATAATGAGATGACTGCTGCAAAGAAGCACTGGAAGAACACTACGGGGTAACACTGGAACCACAATCCGGAAAGCAAGGAAAGATACTTCTGTCTACAAGAAACCATATTAGAATCACAATAATGCAACAGCAGACTTGGTGCCATGAAACACTTGAAAAATCCAAACGGGAACAACCCTGGAATCCATAAAGCAACCGTAGATGAAATGAATGATGACAGAATCTAGAAGCTGTGGATCTTGATGGCGATGCCAAATTGAGACTAAATATTTTCCATGGGAACAAGTAACATAAAGAGTCTGGAACATTAACCACAAATTTAGTGGCCCTCAAATTGAGATGGATCAGATGCAGATCATTGACCATAGGCTCTCAATCTAAAGTGTGAATCGATATGAATCTGATATGTGTCAAGCTAAGATAAAATATGGCCAGAAGAAACTAAGAAACCAAATTACATCCTATGCGATTTGTCATCAAAACACAATGAAGATTATTATGCAAGAAACCCCCCTGATGGAACTTTATATCAGTTCATTTATTACAATCCTCAATGATTGCAAAAGGAGAGAATGCCTAAACATGCATCAACATAAAATAAAAATAGATCCCAGATCTATGTAGAGGAATGAACCATCTTTCCAACGCCGTGAGAATTCCGAAAAAAGGATCACCGAGTCAAAAGATATGCCCTCCGGACTGAAAAACATGGTATCAGAGCTCCAGACCTACAGCTGCCTGTTCGTGATTTGAAGATATGGTCTTTCATTGAGTTTCAAGTGCAAGGGTTTCCACAAGCATCTTTTTTGCAACATCTAGGGGTAGTCAATTTTTTGGGACACTTTGGGCTCAAACGGACGTCACCATCGCGTTCGCAGCACCCCAAAACCCTAGAAACACCTATCAAATTGTCGATTTTGGAGCAGTTGGTTTTTGAGGCAAAATACTTTTTGCCAGGGAGGCCATATGGCCTTCCTAGCATGCTCCCTGAGGCACGTTTTTCGAAAAAAAAATGCCAAAAAAAAATCAAAATGCATGTTTTTTCAAAAAAATTATGCACTGCCAATGAAACTTTCGGGCACCACCGCCGTGCCACCCGGCAGCCACCAGGAGCGACGAGACCCAGGCGGCACCACCTCCTTGCCACCTCTAGCTCTGTTAGTTGGACCAGCCCCCGCAGGCTCCAACTCCATCAACGCAAGTCCTATGGGGGACCGGGAACTCCGCGCCCAGCCCCCAACCAACTCCAACACCCTGCCCCTGGTCATATCAGCGACCAGGGGCTCTGTCAATTTTTTTTTTTGCAGGGGGGCGAATTTATGTGGCGACGGCTAGATGGCCGTCAAATTTTTGCTTGTGAAATGCTGATGCAGCATGACGTCAGCGGCTGTACGGCCTCTTTTGCCCCCTTCTAACCCTGATTTGTCCTAAAGGAGCAGTGTTTTTCTTTTTGGCATAACTTGGGTATATGATATCGAACTCAGGCAAATGAGATATCACCGAAAAGCTAGTTCCGAGCACTTTCCTATGGTGTAGTTTATTTTACAATATTTTTCTGTTTATCTGCATTTATTTTTGTTTGAAGTCACATGTTTATTTTATGCTTTCGAGCTCATAACGTTTTGCCACGATCTCCGATTTTCGCTATCTTTGTGGCATTGAAAAGGTATTGAGGAGCTCTATGTTGCTATCCATGCACTTTTTATGTATATGTCCTAGGTTGACTGTTTAGTCCAGATTTGGCCTGATGGGTTGTTTGGAGATTACTTGGATGTTTTGGCAGTTGGGAGGGTACAACTTGCATCTTTGCACTTCCTTTTTAGTAATACATCATTCAATAATCGCTTGTTGCTTCATAGATTCCAGGGTTGTTCCCGTTTGGAGTTTTTGAGTGTTCCGAGGCATCAGGTCTGCTGTTGCTTTTTTCATGATTCCTTGAGTCAATCAGTGACTCTCATCCGGTTTCAGTAGTTGACAAAAGTATCTTTCTTTGCTTGCCAGATTTCGTTTCCAGTATTACTCTACAAAGTTCTTCCAGTGCTTCTTTGCAGCATGCAATCTCATTGTAGGGGGGTTTTATCCCACTGGGTTTTCCTTCTCTACCTCATACTTGCATTTGTAAATGGGTACCTGATCAGGCCTAGTTGCTGGGACCCATCTTTGCTTTCATGCATTTTCTTCTAGTGTTTTCGCTTCTTCCTAAGTTCATCTTAAGGGGGGGTGTTAGAGTAATAAGTTATTATAATTAATTAATTATATCATATTGGTTAATTAATTAAGTCACTTATTCCTTTAGTTACTTAAGCTAAACTTAGGCACATTAATAATTGATTAATTATTAAATGTGCACACTAGGGTTTCATTTAGGGTTTCCCTTTTAGGTTTCTTTTAGGGTTTTGTGATCTCCTTCATAAGGATTGATCTATTTATAATAAATTATTCTCAATAATGCATTTTACTTTGAGGTTTACAGAACATCTTCTTTGGTTTTGCATGTCTTTTGCATGTGACAGGTGATTGCATGTAGGTGATCTTAACTTCTAACAAAAAATTGGATAGAAATGGTCCAAAGTCCATAAGCAAAGGTCCAAATGAGCAAAAAGTGTCAAGGTATATAGTTTTTGGCGACACAATATGTAAAGTTAAATCATTCTGAAAATTAGATTATAGGAGGCATGAACAAAGGTGTGCAAACTAGAAGAAGAATTGCAGAAGAATATTGTCTGATTTCCAAGACTAAGCCCAACAATGTCAATGAAGCATGCAAAGATGAATATTGGATGGAAGCAATGAAGAAGGAAGTGATGCAGATAGAGAAAAATGATACATGGATTCTTGTTCCTAGACCTCAGGATAAAAATGTGATTGGAACTAGATGGTTCTTTTGCAATAACTTGAATGAACAAGGTGAAGTGATCAGGAATAAAGAAAGACTGGTATGCAAAGGGTACTCACAGATGGAAGGTATTTATTTTGATGAAACCTTTGCCCCTGTTGCTAGAATTGAATTTGTAAGATTATTTATTGCTTATGTTGATTTTAAAAACTACAAAGTCTATCAAATGGATGTAAAGTCAACATTTCTAAATGGTGAGCTAGAAGAAGTATATGTTGAGCAACCAGATGGATTTCAACTGATTGATAAAGAAGATATGGTTTGTTGATTGAAGAAAGCACTATATGGACTCAAGCAAGCCCCTAGAGCCTGGTATGCTAGACTAGATAAATACTTGTTGAAGCTTGGATTCAATAAAGGTACTACTAACAGTAATTTTTATTTTAAGATGGATCAGGATAAAGATTTGATTATTGAAGTCTTTGTTGATGACATAATTTTTGAGGGTGATGATGACTTATGTATGAAGTTTGCTGATGAAATGAAAAGTGAATTTGAGATGTCAATGATTGGAGAGCTGAACTTATTTTTAGGATTGCAAATTACTCAATTAGATGATAGAATATTTATATCTCAGTCCAAATATGTAAGATAATTATAGAATTGTTTTGGCATGGAAGACTCAAAGCCAGTTGGTACACCAATGGTAACTGGGTGCAAATTAACACAAAATGATGATTCTCCTAAAGAAAATCAAACAAGACATAGGTCAATGATCGGTTGATTACTCTATTTGACTCAGACGAGACTAGAAATCATGAATGTTGTATGCATGGTTGCTAGATATCAAGTTGATCCAAAGGAATCTCATGTGACTGCCATGAAGAGAATTTTCAGATACTTGAAAGGGACAATTGACTTTTGTCTTTAGTATCCTAAAGATGATGATCTTACCTTGAGCACCTTTACTAATGTAGATTGGGCAGGAGATGTGGATGACAAAAAAAGTACTAGTGGTGGTGGATTCTACTTGGGAAAGAAGTTGGTGCCTTGGTTAAGTAAAAAGCATAATTCCATTTCCTTATCTACTGTTGAAGTAGAATATACTGCTATTGCAAACAATTGCACTCAAGTAATATGGATGAAGTAGACACTGAGAGATATCAAAATTGAGTATAGTGAGCTTGTTGCAATATTTTGTGATAATTCAAGTGCCATTGACATTTCTAAGAATCATGTGTTGCATTCAAAGAAAAAACATATATCTATCAAATATCACTTTTTGAGAGATAAAGTGTGTGATAAAGAAGTAAGACTAGAGTATGTGCCTACAAAAGAACAAATTGTAGACATATTTACTAAGCCATTGCCTAAGGATACTTTTGAGTATCTCAAAAGGAAGTTAGGGGTGATTTCCCCTCCTAGTCTGAACTAAGATGAAAGTCTTTCAATCAATCCATGCATTCATAGGCATATCTTGTTTCAAATTGATGTTGTGGTTGCTGCTACTCGGGGGGAGTAGTCAAATGATTCAGATATGTGGTTCAAAGCTTGTGTACCTTTTCCATTGATGTCAAAGAAGGAGAAGAGTAGTGTGAAAATCCTTGTAAAAACCTTGGGGAGAAGAGCAGAATATAAAGGAGAGAAGAGAAATGTAAGGGGGAGAAGAACAATATGAAGAGCTCGTTGTGTTGATGGTATTTTTCACATAATGTGTTGCCATCAATTCCAAAGGGGGAGATTGTTGGATGTTGTGGTTGTGTTGTTGATATGTGGTTTTCATTGATGTAAACACTATTATGATTGACTTTTTGAAGGTTGTATATGTCAAGGATAGTGATAAAATTATAATAAATATGTTGAAGGTTGTCTGTGAAGCTATTAAGTTTAGTGTGGTGGAAAATTCAGTATGTTTCTATTCAGGTGCTGTGTTTTAAAAGTTTTGTTACTAATCCTATCTATTTTATACTCTAGAAGTTTCAGAGGTGCACATCAAGATTTGTGCAAGTTGTGTGTTTCTGTGTTCATACAACTATTTTGTTACTGTAGCTAATGTTTCTAGAAGAAGAGAACATGATTTTGGTATTTTTAGTTGTTGCTTATTTTCATGCGATGTTTGTTGATTTTTCTAGATCATGCTATATCCTTGTTGCAAGTCCATGTTGATTGGTGTGATCATGATCGAAGATTTTTCTAGTGTATGTTCAGGTTTTCATGTTCTTGGCCGACAATTTGCAATTTATTCTTTTATTTTTGGATGACAAAGTTGTTGATGTAATTCCATGTAGTGAATATATAAGAGTGATTTTTTTGTTCATTTCGGAGTGTTCTCTATGTATGCATGTGAAGTGTGAAAAAAGATTAGATCATTTGATTGTAGAGCAGAGTGTGAAGAAGTGTTTATGTACCTAACCGAAACTATCATTAGGCTTTTGAAGAAGCTAATTTCTCATTTCAACCTCTTTAGATGGATTTAATCTGAAAGTTTTTGTAAGACAGTGAGTCTTGTTTGAGTAGTGAGCTCTACACAGTGTTCTTGAATGCATGTGCTTCCTTATTCATTTTCATTATACTTTTAATAGTGTCTAATGTTGTGGACTAACATCCACTGTGGTTTTTCCCCTAACAGGGTTTCCATGTATAAAATCTTGGTGTTCTTCTGTTTCTAATGTGTTGTTGATTCATGATTTCACTATTAATTATCAGACTTGAGATTAAGGGTTAATAAGGATAAATAAGTCTTAAATTATGTGACAACTGATACACCCCCTCTCTTAGTTGTCTATTCTTGTTTTACCAAAAACGAGTATTGTCATTTACACTCTCAACTAGGTATATGTCAAAGGTGATATTGGTAATACCCTTATGAGCTATGGTTTGGTCATAAGTCTACTATTAGATATTTCAAAATCTTTGGAACAAAATGTTATATCAAAAGAGATGAATATATAGTAAAGTTTGATGCTAGAAGTTATGACGTAATCTTTCTTGGTTATTATACTAAAAGTAAAGCCTACTAGTGCTTCAATAAGAGATTGAGAAAATTAGTTGAAAGTGATAATGTAAAGGTTGATGAAGACACAATTAGACCATCTAGAACCTATGGATATGATTCAAATGATAAAAATGTTAGTACTGATCAAACTCAAAATCAAGTGCAGATCAATCCAGTGAATCAGGAAAGCTAAGAGGAAGGAAGTAGTAAAAGTTCAAAAGAGAGATCACAAGAGTCTGAAGTTCAAGAAAATTCTAAGACTCCAAGGTATGTAAGACTAAATCATTTAGAAGATCAGATTATAGGTGATAAGAACAAAGGTGTTCAAACTAGTAGAAGAATTGTAGAAGAATATAGTTTGATATCAAAGACTGAGCCAAGTTATGTAAATGAAGCATGCAAAGATGAACATTGGATGGAAGCAATGAAAGAATAGATACTACAAATTGAGAAGAATGAAACATGGACTCTTGTTCCTAGACCTAAGGACAAAAATGTAATTGGAACTAAATGAGTCTTTAAAAATAAATTGAATGAGCAAGGTGAAGTTATCAGAAAAAAAGAAAGACTGGTATGTAAAGGATATTCTTAGATGGAAGGAATTGAATTTGAAGAAAATTTTGCCCATGTTGCTAGGATTGAAGCTATGAGACTATTTCTTGCCTATGTTGCTTACAAAAACTTCAAGGTTTATCAGATGGATGTCAAGTCAACATTTCTAAATGGTGAACTAAATGAAGAAGTATATATTGAGCAACATGAAGGATTTCAATTGACTGGTCAGAGAGACATGGTTTTTTGACTGAAGAAAGTGTTGTATGGACTTAAGCAAGCCCCAAGAGGATGGTATGCTAGATTGGACAAGAATTTTTTGAAGCTTGGATTTAGTGAAGGTACTACTGATAGTAACTTGTATTTCAAGATTGATCATGATAAAGATTTGATTGTTGAAGTCTTTGTTGATGATATCATTTTTGGAGGAGATGATAGTTTGTGCATGGAGTTTTCTGATGAGATGTAGAGTGAGTTTGAAATTTCTATGATTGGAGAAATGAAATTAATTTTGGGATTGAAAATTACTCAGTTAGATAAAGGGATTTTTATATCTCAATCCAAGTATGTGAAAGAATTTCTAAAGAAATTTGGTATGGAATTTTCAAAGCCAGTTGGTACACCTATGGTGACTAGATGCAAGTTGACAACAAATGATGTTTCTCCCAAGGAAAATTAGACTAGATACAAATTCATGATTGGTGGATTGCTTTATTTGACTCAAATTGGACTTGATATCATGAATGTCATATGCATTGTTGCGATATTTCAAGCCGATCCTAAGGAATCTCATGTGACTATTGTAAAGAGGATATTAGGTACTTGAAGGGGATAGTTGATTTTGGCCTATGGTATCCTATATATGATGACCTTACTTTGAATTATTTTATTGATGTTGACTGGGTAGGAGACGTGAATGACAAAAAGAGTACTAGTGGTGGTGCATTTTTCTTGGGAAAGAAACTGATTTCATGGTTAATTAAAAACTAGAATGCCATTTCTTTATCCACTATAGAGGTAGAATACATTATTGTTGCTAATAATTGTATGCAAGTATTGTGGATGAAAAATATGTTCAAAGATATAAAATTTGTGTATGATGAACCTATTGCCATGTTTTTTGATAATTCAAGTGCTATAAAAATTTCAAAGAATCTGGTGCTGCATTCAAAAACCAAGCATATATCTATCAAGTTTCACTTTTTGAGAGATAAGGTGAGTGAAAAGGAAGTCAGACTGGAGTATGTTCCTAATAAGGAACATATTGCATAAATATTTACTAAGCCTTCAAATTCCTAAGGATACTTTTGAGTATCTCAGAGGGAAGCTAGGGGTGATTACCCCTCCTAATAAGAACTAAGATGCAAGTCATTGCATCAGTCTGTTCATTTCATAGTTATATCTCGTGATATAGATTGATGTTGTGGTGGCTGCTACTCAGGGAGAGTAGTTAGATGTTTAGATATGTGGTTCAAATCTTGTGTGTACATTTTTCATTGATGTCAAAGGGGGAGAATATTCATGTGAAAAACTATGAATTATCTGGGGAGTAGAGTCAAAATCTAAGAGGGAGAAAGTGCTAAGAGAAAGTTGCATTGATGGTGTTTTTCACATCATGTGTTGCCATCAATTCCAAAGGGGGAGATTTTTGCAACTTGTTGGAGATTTCTGATATGTGGTTTTCATTGATGTCAACAGTATTAACATTAATGTCTTTAAGACTATATATGTCGAGGATATTGAGAAAATTGTAATAAAATATGTTGCAGGTTGTCTGTGAAGTAGTGAAGATCGGTATGATAGAAAATTTAGTATATTGTTAATCAAAAGTTACGGATTAAAGAGTTTTTTTTTAGGTGTATCTATTTTATCCACTAAAATTTTTAAAGGTTCACATAAAGATTTGATTGAGTTATGAGTATCTGTGTTCTAATAGTTATTTTGTTACTATAGCTGGTGTTTTTGGAAGAAGATAATATGATTCTAGTAATTTGAGTTGATGTGAATTCTTCTATGGTGATTCATGATGCTTGTGGATGTTTCTAGATCTTCCTCTATCTATGTTGTTGGTTCAAATTGATCGGTATGGTTGTGATTGAAGATTTTATTTTACGTATTCATCTTTTTCATGTTCATGGACAACAAGGTGATTATAGCATGTTGTGGATCTTCGAGGAATAATATTTGAAATTTTTTCATGTTCGAGAATGTTATTTTGGGTCCCTACTGTATTGTGGATGACTTTGGTTGATTCACATTGATAATTATTTATGTTTTGGGCTGACAGTTTGCATTCACTTTATATTTTATTGAAGTCAACATGTAGATGATGTTATTCTTGGTTGCGGATATATATGAGAAATTGTTTATCTCATTTGAGAAATGTATGAGATGAAGTGTGAATAAATTTTAGATCATTGGAAGGTAGAAGTTAAGTGTGAAGAAGAGTGAGCAAAGTTTATGTGCTTCACTAGAACTGTAATCGGGCATTTCACAGATGCTATTTTCATAGTTCAAAATCTTCAAATGGATTTAATATGAATGTAACTATAAGACAATGTGTCTTCCTTTGGGAAATAAGGATTTTTGTACTTAAGAAGTGAGCTCTAGGTAGTGTGCCTAAATGAAAATGCATTCCCCATTCTCTATACTTTTAATAGAGTATAAACTTGTGGATTAACCTCCACTGTGGTTTTTCCCCTAACAAGGTTTCCATGCAAAATTTTTGGTGTTATGTGTGTTTTTGATGTGTTGATGGTTTAATGCTTTCATGTTTAATTATCATATCTGAGAATAAGTTTATTAATTGTAATTTCTATGACAACTGATTCACCCCCCCTCTTAGTTGTCTTCCATTGTGTTGCCAACACTCCCTTCCCACAAGGAATGGAGCTTCCCAAATTTGAGAAGTATGGTGACAAGGGGGACCCACAAACACATGTTTTTGTCTTTAATGCCATGTGTAAAAACTTCTTCCATCATGATGTGTTGATGGAAAAATTATTTCCTTGATCTCTTAAGGATAGAACACTCGAGTGGTAATATTCCTTGCGTGACAATTCTATTTTTTCATTTGATCAACTTGTAAATCAGTTTCTTTGACAATTCCAAGCTAACATTGAACTGAAGATGACCTTCTTGGATCTCATCTAATGTAATCAAGGGGATAATGAGAAGATAATTTATTTCATAGCATGATATCAAGTGATCTTTTCACAAATCTTATAGTACCTCTTGCTCAATTCTAATCTGTAGAAGGTGTTCATAAGAAATATGCAGAGACCTTGGCAAGAAAAAATTTCCCTTGTAAAATACCCTTCTTTCACATGTCTATGTGTTGCATTACGATAATATCAACAAATGATAGTTCAGTTTAAGGGATCCTCTTTGTGCTCCCATTTAGAAGGATAATATATTGTATCAATCTTAGGAAAAGGTAATACTATTGTGAATGTAGTAGCCGCAATGAATAATAATGGCCTCAGATGCAACAATAAGTTTAGAAAGTTAGTTGAATCTTATTCTTCCATCTTGTAGAAGTTGCTGAAGGATGAGATCATAACCTTGGAAAACCCTCAACCTCTCAAGGAACCTTACCTTGATTGGTATGATATAAATGCCTTATGTCAGTACCATCAGGTTAACATACATGATACCAAAAATTCTATGCACCTACATCATGAGATATAGAATCACGTCGAGGATGGTACCATTCATCTCGATGGGACAAAAAAAATGAAAATAAATTGGTAGTGAAAGCCAATAGTGAGTTGAAGATATACATGAATCTATTTCTATCTCATTCTACTAACTTAATTATTGACCCCTTTGATTCTTCCACTCAGCCCTCGACATATCACAATATGGTCATGGTTATTCCTTCCCTGTAGCCTACAAATGGTTCGCTAGATGCAATCTCCACCTCATAGGATATGCCATTGAATAATAGGCCTTGTTGCATCTACATTCACGCTCTTCTCAATGAGAAAATTATGAATGGGGTCTTAGTTGACCTCGTGATCCAATTAGATGTTATTACAGAAGAGACATTGTGGTTGAATTCATTGTAGAGGGAAGAATATGAAGAAATGAATTCTACCATTCGCATGCAGGATGGCCTCTCTCTCAAGCTGTATGGATAAATAACTCTATCGATCCTAGTTGGACCTAGGGATGTGGACACAACCTTTGACATTATTCTAGAATCAGATTTGTTCAGGGTGAAGTTAGGCATTCCATGGCTAGCTTCCATGAATGAAATCACTTCCATCATTCATAAGTGTTTGTGACCCGTAAAAATTGTGTGCTTTGTGTGGGGGTAAAAAAATGGGCCCTCTACAACTTTCTATGGGTTCACCTAGAAGGAAGAGGGTTTATCTTCACCTCCAGTGGGCACCAAACTTTGTGATTCATTACATGTTAAGGGTTTGTAATATGTAAGTGGGGTGTGCAAAGGTGCTGAAATGTGATATGCAAACCTAACTATTTTAACCTAAACTAAGGGAACTTATGTTTTTGGAAAACACATGATGTAATATAATAGAAATGAAAGCAATATGAGAAAATTAACCTAACAGATCAAAGAAGTGCACCTAGAAATCAAAGAAGGCTAAAGTAGAGATTGTGGAAGTCATTGGAAATCTAGAAAATTAGGGTTTTAAGTCATCTGGGACACTTAAACCAAGTGGGGTGACCTATCCCATTTTCAAGAAATCTTCTCTGGAAGCCATTTCTATCAACTAGGTCTTTGAATCTACAACTTTCAGTGCGAGAAAGCTTTAGTGGGACTAGGTTGCCATTATGGGCAACCTAGTCCCTTTCAGATTTTTTGAGAAACTGAAAGTGGACACAAAGGCCTCTGCTCTGTGTTGTGTTTCTTCATGGGAATCTTGTTCCAAATCTAAAAAATAACCTACAAAATAAAAGATATTTTTTTTTCTAATGTGGGGTTTAAACTTGTAATAAAATATAAAATCTACATAAACCCTAGCCCTAAATGTGTCTAGAACTAGGAAAACTTGAAACAAAGAAAACCCTTATTCATTTGTGCTAGAAGAAGATGTATGTAAAAGATTGAGATGATGCAAGAATCTAACCATATAAAACCTACACCATTGAAAATGAATGTAACAAGGAATGCAAATGGGATGTAAACCTCAAATCTACAAATGGGCTGAAAGTAGAAGATGGAGGCACTTTGAAATCAGTCTTTTGGTGTGATTTGGTGGCTAGTTGCACCTCCTCAACCTAGATTTCTCCATGAATCTCCATAGGAATCTATTTACAACCTTTGTCAATGAGTGATCTTGGATGTTAAGTTAGCTTGAAGACCTGCAAAAAACCCTAGATTTACTATCCAAAAGCTTCAACTTTTGTTGTGTGAGAAATGAATCTTCTTCAGGAAGATGTTTTGCACTTGGATTTTGGAGCTGGATGTGAAAATTCACTAAGAGAGAAATGAAAAATGACCTAAAAACAAGTATATATAAGAAGCAAGACCTAATTGTCAGGAATTTATGATAAAATATTTATTTTCCCACTTGAAACTTAAAAAATCCTCAAAAAGGACTAGGTCGCCAACTTGGGCAATCTAGTCCCACTAAGGGATTTTGAAGTGGGAATGGTACTTCTTGAATGGTTTTTATGTTTTTTGTTGGGGGTTGAATGATCCCTTGAGTATAAAAGGCTTCCAAGTCAAAATTAACAACCTTAGGGGCCTATAAATGTTGTTTTAGGGTGAAATTGATGAAATGGGAGCTAAAGTAGGACCAAAATGGGCACAAAATTGTCCTTTTCTTCAAAGGTATAAAAATTTTGGTGACACATTTAGCCCCCACTTTAGTATACATATGGATCTACATGCATATGTAAGCTAAAGGACTCTAAAACAAACAATACACCTTCATTTTCATAAAAGGATACTCATTTAAAAGGCAGGAGAATGAAGCCCTGAGTGTAGTTATTTGCAAAACCACAATGTTAGGAATTGCATTTTGCAACAAAAATTTGTTAGAAGTCATAGAAATCCTCTTTTCTACTCCCTAAAGATGAAATTCGAGGGTAGATGTATGCCACCCCTTGATTTCGCTTGCTTTATAGAGGTGGAATCAAGGTGGCCATCTAACCACGTCGAATGAGGACACACATATCAGAGAGAATTTCCAAGTACCATGCCTCATGGCGATAGGTGATTGATTATGTAGGGCATGAAAACATGATTTTGACACAACAAATTGTCATAAAAAACAAAGATCATGAGCACCCAGAATATTAATTTGAATGAAAAAGAACACTATAAGATTAACAATGTTAAAAGGTACAAATGTGCACATATGTGTAAAAGTGAGTTAGTTAAAAACAAATAAAAAAGAGTAAAAATGCACTTCATTTGTCATTTAGCTTTTGTAGCATTGAAGAGTGATGAGGAGAGAGTGAAAGAATGTCGAGCACACATGATTTCACCCCCGCGAGATTGGGCGTATTGCGTGATCAGGTGGCAAGTGGAAATTGCCAGCATGAGGTAAGTTGATTCTAGAGCCTTTGCTTTGTGATATTTCAATTATAGGATGAATTTAATGCTTATTTAGAGTATATTAGGACCCTTGAAATTTTTTTTGCAAAGTGTCCCTTTTTTTTGCAAAGTGTCCCTTTTGTTCGTAAAGTGTCTTGTTTCTTCACGAAGTGTCCCAAAAGGGTTCTAAAGTGTCTAGGGCCATAGGAAAAGCACACTAGAACAAAATTATCACACTTTCATAATGAATTACAGTAAAATTGAAGAAATTTGATGATTTAGATATCATATTGTGATAATTTGTATAGGTACCCACCCACTCACGACAAAATGTAGGCGGGAGACAGTTGAGTTTCCTTAGAGACTTGGCTCTAGCCCTATTAGCAACAGAGAAAGAGAATTTACCAGCAGTGTGTATCAATTGGGCATATCTTATACCACCTATGAGGTACCATGATGCTATGCTGATAGCATTATGCGAGAGGTGGAATGCTGATACATGCACTTTTAACCTACCCACAAGAGAGATGACCATTACATTAGAGGATTTCCATTGCATTCTTTGAGTCCCTATTTAGGGGGAGTGTGTGTAGCTACAGAGGGGATGGTCCTTCAGAGAGCAGTGGGAAGACATGCAGTACTACCTCAAGGGTCTCATTCATGATAACAAAGTAGCAAGATGAATAGAGTTGGTGATGTTACTCTATTCATGAGCACTAGTGGTGAGACACATTATGACACATACAATGGTGTTGGTCCTCTTAATGGATGGGTTTGTAGTGCATCTGGAGGGTGGATAGGTACATCTAGTATGGAGCATGGAAGAGCATCGTATAGTATCCGCCTAGGGCCGATGCATTCTAGCACATTTGTATTATGACCTCATTTAGTTTGTTTTCTGAGAGTTGGATAGTATGGTACACTGCATGCTCTTACAAATATGGTGCTTAGAGCATATCACATGTACACAACTAGTTGGCTTTCGATATCTAATAGCAGTGGGCTATCCATGAGCATTTGGGTATCCTTTGCAACGATTATGGAAGTACGGTGATCTACACTTTTGGAGAGTGATATTTGATTGACTAGATGGGGAGGATATCCTGTGGAGGTCATATCATCTTGTTCTCCAGTGGCCAAATCATACTAGACAACTGAGGAGATTATAGATGACTAGGTTCTTGGTAGGATGGCATGATCACATATTGCAACCATTCTACTATGACTGGGTTATGAGGTAGTTTGGAAAGGTATAGGTACCACCACAACCATGATCATCATTTAGGAGGTCCATTCAGTGTGCTCAAAGGCCAGGGGACATAGCATGATTCACACTAGATGATGTCATCAGGAGTGACTCAGACTATTCAGATCATGATCAGCCACATGTAGATGATGCAGGTGATGTGGGAGGCACATGGGATCATGTAGAGTGGTGGTGAGCATCGTGACCAGAGCCAATTTTCCCAATGGATGAGCTAGTGGTAGAGGCCCAACCTATGCCAGATGAAGGGGAGGATAGGGAGAGAGAGGACAAGGCCGAGGAGACATGGTATAGGGCTAACAACATATTTACAGATATTATTGATGGGGAGTGTGATGATGATGTAGACCCAAACTATGATGGACAAGAGGGAGATGATGAGGATGAGGAGGATGAGGAGGGGGGGGAGGAGGAGAGAGTAGAGGAGCCATCCTTGAGTGAGGACAATGATGTCACAACCGAGGACCAACATGAGCAAGGATATGTCTCACCTATACATAGGACTAGATACTAGACAATAGCAGCAGTAGGTGCCAAAACTCATAGTCAAGGGGAGGCAAGTAGGCCATCTATGCCCCCTACACAAGATGAGGTGGACATTCCACATTCCACCAGAGATATAGGTGATGATATTTAATTTTGATAGATGTATTTGATGTGTGATTTAATGCATATATATTTATATGATGATGTGTTATTGATGAGACTCTTGTTTGATTTTGTTGGGCCTGCAAAGGGATGGCGAGAGTTCCTGCATCAGGTAATCGTAGATATAGTGCCAATGACTTTTGATGAAGAGGAGATGGAGACTGAATACATTCCCCCACCAATCATGGAGTGAGAGCTAGAGACTCTGAGACCCTTCGTGAGATTGTGGTCAACCTATGAGGGCCTGAGGAGGCAGGTCCATTGAGTGAGAGCTACACCACAAGCACAACCATCACAACCTCCAACAGAGGTGGAGAGACTAGAGAGAGAGGTGACACAGTTATAGGTAGAGAGGGACCAGATAGTAGGTGAGCATCAGTTAGCACTTGCATGGATGGGAGGGTTGGAGTATGCGCTCAAAGTTAGCAAATCATGGTCATGATCATGCACAACTATCACCCAACATCCTACAACTGATGCAACATGAGTATCAGATCCTGAGGGATATGGTAATCACAGTCCTCAATGTCACTATGTATTATGATGATATGTATAAAATAATTTTGATATATGTATATATATGCATTTGTATTTTATATGGTGGAATTTAATTGTGTGGATATTAAATTACAATGTGATTAATTAAATAACTCTTGTTAGAGTATTTAATTAATGGATACATGATTTAACAAAATGTATGTGATGAAATTACAACACATTTAGAATGTATGTTAGATTAAACATTAAGATTAAATATGTTATTCACTTATTATTTTAAAGAAACATAACACACAAAAGGGGAAAAGTTGAATAGTATGAAATCTAAAGTAATTATAAAAAATGAATTAAATAGTCACTTTAGTGTTCGAGACACAAGCATAATGATGATTCAAGAACGAAGCAATGAGACAACCCATAGGATAGAATCTAATATTTTTAACGACACTACTTTATAAATCATGCAATTCAAGAGGGGATTAGGCATAAATTGATGCAAATGCGAAACATTAATGGGATCTCAAAGGGGAGTGCCATCCTGCTTGGTTAGGGTATAAGCACCAGATCCATAATTGGAATCAACCACATAGGGGCCTTGCCAATTAGGACTGAATTTACCTTTGTCGGCATAATCGGCCATGGTGTTGCATTGGTTTTCATATAAAACCAAATCACCTTTGTTAAAGGTTTGGGGAATGACACCAACATCGTGTTTGTGTTGCAACTGTTTAGCATAAGATTGAAGATGCTCGAGAGCATTGAGGCATTTTTCATCAAGCATTTCAAGTTGGTGCAGATGTTGTTCCACATAAGTGTCATTATCAATGAGAATTTGGAGAGAAATCCTCAATGTGGGGATTTCTAACTCTAAAGGGAGGATAGCCTTGCTACCATAAACAAGGTTAAAAGGGGTATTTCCCATAGAAGAACAAATACTTGTGCGATATGCCCATAGTGCATATTGCAATTATGTATGCCAATCTTTTTGGTTTTGATTGATAGTATTTGTAAGGATTTACTCTAGGATTTTATTAGTACTTTTGGCTTTACCATTAGACTGAGGGTAGTAAGGTGTGGAAAATCGATGTTGGATATGGAAGGTTTCAAGGAACTTCTTCACATCGTTGTTCTTAAAGGGGGTACCATTATCCAAGACTAACACAGAAGGAAGACCAAAGCAAGCGATAATGTGTTCTAGTAAGAAATGACATATCACTTCAGCGGTTGTGGATCGAAGGGGAATGGCTTCGACCCATTTGGTGAAATAATTAGTAGCAGTAATAATGAATGTATGTCCAACAGAAGAAGGTGGGGAGATTTTTCCAATTAGGTCCAAGCCCTACACAGAGAACGACCAGATAGGTATTTGGGAACGAAGTTCTGAAGTAGGAGTGTGGATCAAATGACTATGTTCTTGGCACTAATGACATCACTTAACACATGCATAGTAATATTTTTCTATGGTTTTCCAATAGTATCCCATGCAAAGGAGTTTTTGCACTAAGGTTTTTATGCCAAAATGTCCTCCACAAGTATCAGAATGGGCTTTTTCAAGGGCAATACGAGTTTCAACATCCTCGAGGCATCGTAGAAGGATTCCATCAAAGGAAATTTGGTACAATATATCTACAAGGATGATATACTTAGTGTCTAACTTTTTTAGGCGTTGGAAGGTATTTTTAGTGGTGGGTTCAAGAATGGTACCATCTTTTAGATAATTGTTTATGGCATCATACTATTCACACAGATTGTTTGGAAAAGTGGGACAAATATCATTAGGTCAATCATTGATGGAGGGTTTCATAATTGGATGAATGGTAAAGATGATTTGTTTAGAAGGGTTGACATGAGATATGAGAGAGGTTACACTAGCCATTGCATCCACATGGCGATTTTATTTACGAGGGATGTTATCAATGGTAAAGGATTCAAACTAGTCTAATAAGTTAGAAACAAGATCCTTATATTGCAAGAGTTTATCATGTTTAGTTTGATAGAGACCATTGATTTGTTTAATGACTAATTGTGAATCACCATAGATCTTAATATTTTTAACCCTCATGACAAGAGCAATACGTAATCCAACAATTAATGCTTCATACTCACCTGTGTTATTCATACATAGGAAATTGAAATGATAGGATAAGGGAATAGGCTTACCAATAGGTGGAATTAAGATAACTCCAACACCAGAGCTAGTTCTACACTTGGATCCATCAAAGTACAATTCCCATGTACGAAGGTCTATATTAAACACACTATCATTAGGGAAAGAGTGATTGGTGGGTATTGCTAATGGTGAAGGAGCTTCAACTAAATGGTCGGTGAAGGTTTGATCTTTGATTTCTTTTTGAGCAATAAAATTGAGTTCAAAATCAGTTAACAACATGACCCATTTAGAAATACGTCCTCAAAGATCTGTTTTATTGAAGAGATATCTTAGATGGTCAAAATTTTTCATCACGTGTACTTCAACATTGAGTAAGTAATGTCACAACTTACTAGTAGCGAATACAAGAGCCATAAATTATTTTTCAATTTTGGAATAACAAGTCTTGTAATCAAGGAGTGTTCTTCTAATATAATAGATAAAATGCTCTTTACCATTGGAATCCTGTTGAGCCAACAAGGCAGCAAGAGCATGGGAAAAAGTAGTGATATAAAGGATGAAAGGTGGGTTGGGTATAGGAGGCTGTAAAATAGGTGTAGTTATGAGGTATTCTTTCAAACTCTCAAAGGCCTATTTACAATTATTATTCCAATCAAAATTAACATCCTTTTTAAGGAGATGTGTAACGGGTAATGTACGATCGGCTAAGCAAGCGACAAAATGGTGAATGGCTTGTATTCATCTTTGTAACGTACAAAATTGGGAGATATTAAGAGGAGGTGGAATATTGATTATAACATCAATTCTCTTTGTATTCATTGTGATGCATTTGTGATATATGATAAACCCCAAAATTTTACCACTATCTACTCCGAAGATACACTTTTTTAGGATTTAAGCACATGTTATATTTACACATACACTCAAAAAATAGTTGGAGGACACTCACATTGTCTTGGCAGGTTAAGGATTTAGCAAGAATGTCATTAACATAGTATTCTAAGATTTTGTGAATGTAATCATGGAATATTAAGGTCATTTCAAACTGATAAGTAGTGCCAACATTCTTTAAACCAAAAGGCATCACAACCTAACAAAATGTGCCCCAAACAGATGCAAAACCTATCTTGTATTGATCTTGTTGGTTAATGAAGATTTTATTATACCCTGAGAATCCATCCATAAAGAATAACAAAGCATGTCCAGCAGTGGAGTCCATGATCATATTGATGTTAGGAAGAGGGAAGATTATTTTTAAAGAAGCCTTATTTAGGTCTCTAAAATTCTTATGTATCCTAACAGGATTATCGAGTTTGTCCATCACGAAAATGTTTAAAATCCAAGAAGAATAATTAATGGAACAAATGAAACCCATGTCAAGGATTTTTCAAGTTCTCCTTTAACATGCAAGACCACCCTAGGATTCATTTTTTGAATCTTTTGGCAAACACGCTTAGCATTTTTAGCAAGGACAATGTTATGGGTAACTATCTATGGATCTATGCTTGGCATGCTAGAATATTTCCAAGAAAATAGTTTAGGAGAGGTATGAAGCAAGGTTGCAAGATCCTCTTGTTCTTCATCATCTAGGCACTTCTCGATTTTAAGGATTTTGTCCTTGTCATCGATATCCATGTGTATGTCAAGGGTATCTCCTAAAGGGATTGCATTGGATTTAGGAACTTTAGGATCATATGGTTCCAAGATGGTGTGAGGTTCATTAAGATGACTAATAGTAGACTCAGAACTCAACATAACACAAGAGGCATGTCTCATGGAGTGGAAATTCTTATCTGCAACACCTAACAATTGTTTTAAATTGTCATCGCTATGAACATAGGTGAAGAGGGGAGCATCCACATCAAGAAATTCAGGGTGCTTAAGCATAAGGGTGGTTCTTAATGTGCATGATATAGTATTGATGTTGAGAGAGGTTCATTGAGTGTCTCTAGTAGCTTTAGAAAAGGAAAACCCTAGGCCGGTCTTAGTTCCTTGCATATTAGGATCGATGGGGACATGAATGCCTTGCTCATGCTTACCACATCCTTTACCATTGTAACCCAATTGTTTCACAAGATCATAACCACGTCCATAAAGTCTTTCCATTTCTTGTGGGTTTGGGAGTTGTTGATGATCTATCTCATCAAAATTTATTGTATACGTGGCATTCTCTTCCAAAAGAGATGAGGTAGATATGTGAGAAAGGTGCTCCTCTTGTTGGGTAGAGAGGACAATGGATTGTTCGTTTTGAGTATCATCTTTGTGTGTGACACTACACTCACCCATAAAGGAAGGAGTAAATTCTAAAGAGCACCAATCATCACCAAGTAAATTAAACTTGGTTTTATCTTTGGGTTGGTCCTTCTCAGGAGGGGAAATATTAAAGGTAGGAATTAAGGTATGGAGAGGACTTGAGGTGCCCTTTTTTAGTTGCAAGAAACTCTCATGTTCAGGATCATTTTTAATTTGGTAAACTTGGTTAGTATAGATATATTTCATTTTATGATTAAGGGTCAAGGGTACCGCATGCATCTCATGTATCCATGGTCATCCTAGGAGGATATTATAAGAAAGATCATAGGGCATGACATGGATTGGAGTCTGCAATGTAACCATTCCGATAGTAATGAGTAAGGTGATGACAACAAGAGTTTTCTTTGTAACATTATCAAATCTTCTAATGGATAAGGAATCAAATTTGATTTGCGATCAATCCAGATGTAACCGATCAAGAATTTTCACATTGCACACATTTAGGGAAGAGCCGTTATAAAAAAGGGTCCTTTTGATAACTATTCGATCGTACTGGGTTATAATCATAAAGGCTTCATTTTTTTTTCATACTTCTAATGGTGGTAGATCATGTTGATAGAAAGTAATATCCACATTAGTTGTTTTCATATCATGGAGGAGAGCTGCCACATCATTAGTATTCATACCTAGAGGGACCACTATCTATTGTGAGGTTGTTTGAAGCATTAAGTGATAGTTAGCGGAATTATGAAGGAAATCCCAAAGGGATATTTTGGCAAGAGTGTTTTTAAGTTGTTCAACTAGATCATACTCCCTAATTTGTGAGTTGAAATGAGGAGCTATAGGTAAGGTGGGGTTGGGTAATGGTAGGGAAGTGGAGGGAGATGGTTGTTGAGGATGCGATTTATTACGGGTATAATGAGTGTGGGCAATGGTATTGTTCTGAGGAGGGTAAAGGGTAAACTTAGGTTGGGGTGAGGTTGGAGGTTTGGGAGAAGGTGGGTAAAGAACGAATTGAGGTTGGATGACATTGAAATATTTTGTTTTAGTTTGGTCATCACAACAAACCATAGTGGATGAAGTAGGGGAGATGAAATCTTTGAGGACGTCATCTAAAATACCCATATCATCACAACTAAAGGGTTTAGAAGACAAGGGTGGGGAAGTTGTAACTATATCATCACCAACCTTAGTGGATGAAGTGAGTGAGAGGAAGCTTTGAAGGGCTTCATCTAACTTATCAAAATCATCGCTACTAAAAGGTTTAGACGGTATAGTATTCATATAGTGAAGAATTGTGTGCATTGTATTGTGTGAGTTGTCTATGTTTTCAAGTGTATGGTTCACATAATTTTTCTTGAAAGAACTAGGAACTAGAGTAGAAAATGAAACATGTAAATCTATAATGCTACTCATAAATGCCATTTTAACTAATAATATCCATATAATAGAGAATAAAAAAATTGGAACCAAGCATAAATAGAAAGAAACATAAAGTATAGAATATAGAAAGCAAATGCAGGAATTACTGAAGCAAAATGTATACTGGGACTAGGTCGCACAGGATGGCAGCTTAGTCATGGTATGATTTTTTGTGTGTTTTTGCTATGTTTTCTGATGGAAAATGCAAGTTTTTGGAATGTAAAATATAGACGTATAAGATATATGCCAGATTTCTATATCATGCAAGGGAATGAATGCCAAATATGATGCTTTTTCACTAATGCAATATGGAAAACCCTAGGATGCTTGTTTAAACAATGCAACATTCAATGCAATGCTAAAAAAAGAGCTCCTAGTATGAAATTTCAATTGAAATTAGAAGTATGTAATGTGTTGAAATGAAGGTTCACCAAAATGAACTACAAAATTTGTGTGCTTTGTGTGGGAATAAAAGAATGGGCCCTCTACAACTTTCTAGGGTTTCACCTAGAAGGAAGAGGGTTTTCCTTCACCTCCATTGGGCACCAAACTTTGTGATTTGTTCAATGTTAAGGGTTTGTAATATATAAGTGGGGTGTGCAAAGGCGTTGATATGTGATATGTAAACCTAACTATTTTAGACTAAACTAAGAGAACTTAGGTTGCTGGAAAGCACATGATGTAATACAATAGAAATAAAAGAAATATTAGAAAATTATCCTAACAGATCAAAAAAGTGCACCTGGAAACTAAAGAGGGCTGAAGAAGAGATTGTGGAAGTCACTGGAAATCTAGAAAATCAAGGTTTTGACTCATTTGGGACAGTTACACCAAGTGGGGTGACCTAGTCCCTTTTCAAGAAATCTACTCTGGAATCCCTTTCTATCAACTAGGTCTTTGAATCTACAACTTTTAGTGTTGAAAAGATTTAGTGGGACTAGGTTTCCATTATGGGTGACCTAGTCCCTTTCTGCTTTTCTGAGAAACTGAAAGTGGACATGGAGGCCTCTGGTCTATGTTCTACTTCTTCATGGGAATCTTGTTCCAAATCCGGAAAATAACTTGCAAAATAGAAGATATTTGTGTTTCTAATGTGTGGTTTGCCTTGGTCAAACCCCTAATTTGTATTTAAACTTGTAATGAAATGTAAAATCTACATAAACCCTTGCCCTAAGTGTGTCTAGAACTAGGAAAACCTAAAACAAAGCAAAACCTTATTTTGTTGTGCTAGAATAAGATGTATATAAAATATTTAAAATGATGCAAGACTCTAACCCTAGAAACCCTACACCATTGCAAATGTGATGCAAATCTCAAATCTGCAAATGGTCTAAAAGTAGAAGATGGAGGCAGTTTGAAATCGATCTTTAGGAGTGATTTGGTGGCTAGTTGCGAATCCTCAACCTAGATTTCTCCATGAATCTCCATAGGCATCTATCTCCAACCTTTGTCAATGAGTGATCTTGGATGTGAAGTGAACTTGAAGACCTACAAAAATCCATAGCTTTACTATCCAAAAGCTTCAACTTTTGCTATGTGAGAGATGAATCTTCTTGAGGAAGATTTTTTGCACTTGGTTTTTGGAGTTGGATGTGAGAAATGACTAAGAGAATGGAAAAAAGACCTAAAAAAAGTATATATAAGCAACAAGACCTAATTGTCAGGAATTTTGACCTAAGAAGTCGACACCAGGGATAACTTTAAGAAACCCCCCCCTCAGCGAAGGTGTAAAATCCTAGCGAATCTTTCCTTTTATTTGAAAAAAATATTAATTTTCCTTGGCGAATCTTATGCACATTGTTCAAAAATTTGTAAAATCCTAGCGAATCTTAATGAATAATTGGTAAAAAAACATAATCACATTGGCGAATCTCTCCTTTAAAAAATTGCATAGTTGGTCGGCACAGTTCCCCTATTTTTTATTTTTATTTTTTTTAATATTGAAGTAGGGGCCCGGGGGCAGCAGCCACCAGTGGGGTCAAGGGGCAGTGCCCCTTGTGGGGGTCAAGGGGGCACACACAGATTAATTTTTTTTTTAAAATATCACTTTAAAAGAAAGATTGAATGAAAACTGAAAAAGTCACCATTGATTATCCTTTTAATCAGATGGCTATGAGTTGATTCCGCAGCCTAATGCACATGTTCCTTTTCAAAGGATTGCTCAGGCCCAAAAATTGTTTTGGACCACACGATTAGATTTAATTGTGTGGCGCAAATCAAATTTCGGGCCTCAACAAGCCTTTTAAAAGGCACATGTGTATTAAGCTGTGAGTTGATTCTGTGGCCTAATACACATGTGGCTTTTAAAAGGCTTGTTGAGGCCTAAAATTTGTTTTGGGCCACACGATTAAATCTAATTGTGTGGTCCAAAATAAATTTCGGGCCTCAGCAAGCCTTTGAAAAGGCACATGCATATTAGGTCATGGAATCAGCTCACAACCATCTGATTAAAAATCTAATCAATGGCAATAGATAAAATGCATAGTATCCCTAAAATTAAATAGTATTTTATTATTAGTGGCCATATTACCCCAAAATTGATCAGAGGAATATAATATTACTGGTGAATATAATTAATATTTTTAATTATGGTATAAACTACTGGCGAATAATTTCCAATGGTGCATCGTTTACATGGCGAATTAATTGAGGCGAAATTCATTTTTTGTAAAAACTTGGCAATTTAGTCTCCTTTTTATCTTGCACTATTCGCCATTTTCGGAGGTCCCAATTTCTATTATTCGCCAATTGGCGAAGATTCGCCACTAAAGTTTTCCCTGGTTGACAACCATCGAGGATTTTTGATAAAATATTTATTTTCCCATGTGAAACTTCAAAAATGCTTAAAAAGGACTAGGTCACCTACTTGGGCGACCTAGTCCCACTATGGGATTTTGAAGTGGGAATGGTAATTTTTGAATGGTTTTGATATTTTTCATCAAGGGTTGAATGATCCCTCAGGTATAACAGTCCTCCAAGTCAAAATTAACAACCTTAGGGGCCTATAAATGCTATTTTAGGGTGAAAATTGATGAAATGGGACCTAAAGTAGGATCAAAATGGGCACAAAATTGTCCCTTTCTTCAAAGGTATATAAATTTTGGTGACATAGTTTGAAATTCTTCAACAAAGGTGTTGTGCACATTGTGCATGACACTGGATACCAACGATTGGTGTCCTACAAGGTCTATTCATTGGATCATTTTTGGCCTACCCTAGTCGGTCCGCTTCCCCCAAGAATGAACCTACTTTACCAAAATTATGTGAAGTATAAGACTGGGGACAAGGGATAGCCGAAAGTGACCCCTCTAGTAGTGTAGCAGAAAGCTACCTCCTCTTCTTGAAATGGAAAGAAGAGGCCTTCCCATCCTTCGGGTTCCTCTTTTGATCCTTTTTCTAAAGAAGAGTTCTGGATGTCTACTCTTGGATTCCACATGAGAAGTCTGATGGTGCTTGCTTGGTGCAAAGCTAAGATTAGGATATCAAACCTCCCTACTATGCCTCTTGGACCTTGGACCTACCTTTATGTAGAAGAAAAGGTCCCTGTAGGGAATCCTCTATGTCTTGACCTTCATGGCCTCCCACCACTCCTGATCCTAAAGAACTAAATGGGAATAAGCCTACCAATGAGGTGCTAGAGCCAACTCCACCTATTGTCTCTCAACCTCTTCCTCCTACTCTTTTTCAGGAGTCTATCCCTCCACAAAAAACATATGTGACGGACACCCCTATGGCTAAGCAAGAGCCTTGTGTTCCTTCCTAGCATTTGGCTTCTAGCTCAGAGAGTTGTAGAAACCACCTTGGACATGAGTGTAAGTACTAGCAAAAGGCTCTGGCAGTTGAGTAGGCCACTTTGTAGAGAAAGGAAGAGGAGTTGACCACCCCTATTTTGGGGTTACCTATTGTGTCCTCTCTCCCCCCCTTTGTTTCCATTTAATTGAATCAAGTCCTGCTTCCAACTCCCATTGTGAGCGTGAGTGCACCTGACCCTAAAAATGTGTAGGTGTTTATCACTGCTTTATTCAAGCCACCCCTTTTGATGTCCCTCCCAAAAATCCTACCATTCCCTAATCCTGTGGACATTCCAAATACCTCAGTGGTGTCTACCACAATTTTCTCCTCCTCTTCTATGCCTCTTGCCTCGTCTATGGGGATTTCACATCCTTTGATGTAGGAGAAGGTAGATGTTGGATTTTCTAGTAACAGAGGGTGTAAGAGGATCCCAACTTCTTCAGAGGGTGGTCCTATTGTAGATTGTATTGTCCTAGTAACAAGGCAAGTTATAGCTACCCATGAGTTATTCACTGCTCCCGAGTCACTTGGCGAGCCTAGTCGTGAATCTTGGGTGTCATCCTCCCCATCCATTGAGGTACCACATGGCATTCCTGTAAAGTGCATGTTTAAATCTCTAGACAATTTCCCAACCTTGTCAACGATCTTCGTGAAATCACTAACCATAGCTCCATGAGAGCCGAGTAGAGAAGACCTTGCAAGGCCTTCTTCCTTGGTCCTTATTTTGGGAGGGTCAAAATCACCCCCCCTTAACATTCCACCACTATAGGCTCATCCACCTTCCCCTTATAATGATCTAGATTGGGAAGCAAACAACCTCTTGGTTGATAAGTGTTAGGGGGAGGCCTCTTCTTTACTTTTAGATTAGGTGTGTTTGTTTGTTGTGATGTTTTCCCAATGCTTGCATTATGTATTCTTGGATGAACCTTTTCACCCTCTTAGGTGCTTGGATACAAGAGTGATTGTGTTTCATAAACTTCCTCTATTTGTGGAATCATTCTTCCTTTATTGTGTGTTTTGATTTTTAGAAAATTGGAGATGATGCAAGGTATTGGGGACATTTAGGCTTCCCTTGCATGTTGACCAATTTTATTTTTTTAATCTTTTTCTTCTCATACATTCTTCATATGGTCTGATATAGTAGGGGGTTAATGAAAATTCATTTATATACTACATATATATATATATATATTTATGAATAGCTCTAACCCTGAAATATCAAATCCCCCCTAGGTCATCTATCTATGATGTCATTGTTTATTTGTATGCTTTTCTTATATTTTTATCTTATTTGCTTTATTTTTGATGTTGTGGTACTGATGTTTTTTCCCTTGTGTGTGCGAAAAAATCACCACATCGAAATCTCGCTATGTCTCGTGGGCCACAACATCACTTTTCCATTATTTTTGTTCCCTCCTTAGGATGTCGTGTGCCTCTACATTCAACATGCACCACCCTAAGTGAGGCTACAATATCAACTCTGATTTTTAGAAGATACATTCATTGCCAGTGAATCTTTTCTTAAAAATATTTGCAAACATTTTTCAAAAATTCCATTCTCAACTTGGACCCCTAGAAAAATGTGTTTCCTTCATCATGAGCTCTCAAAGAAAGAACTTGAAGAAATTTCCTCCAAGGAGGGAGCAAATTCTCTAGAAAGAAAAGCCTCGACCTTCCCCTCGTGAGGGAGCATTTTATTCCTTTAGAAATCCTTGTTGAAGTGAACATTTTTTGAAGGGATTCCTTGATGATGAATCAATTTGTGAGAAGCATCCTTACACTTTCAAATAGAGAATCCCTTGAGTGGAACCCTCTTCTTTTGAAGGGTTCTCAAGGGACCCCTTTGAAATCCTTACAATTTGTTTACTATTTGTGTGACTATCTATTTTTTTTCTTGCATGGCTACTTGTTTTATGACATGTTTTATCTATGGATTAACATGTTTCTTTTTAGGTGTACTTGTGAAGTAACTTTCCAGTTCGACTCTTTGGAGTCCCTTTACACTAGGCTTCCTTCATGAGAGATTATTTGGGGGAACACCTTCTTGTAGGTTTGTGGGCCTGTAAGGTTCTTACATCCTACAAGATTTGTCCATCATTTTTTCAAGGGCCTTCGATGCACTTTATACAACTTCATAGTTTTATGGAACTATGGAATCCTTTTGTTCAAAGCTCCTCAAGAGAGAGTACCGATGGAGTCCTTTGCTTTCCCTACACTTTTGAGTTCACTAGATCATGGCCAGCTTCCTTGATGATTCAAGTATACATCTCTATCTCTTGGATCTACTTTACTAAACTCTCATTCATATTCACACTCACTAAAGCTGGGGTAAAATGTATAGGAGTGAATTTGCAACCCTTGTGTAAATTCCCATTTCACATACCCTCACCTTAGAAAATCAAATCCAAAGGAAAAATTCCACATCACCCATCTAGAATACATACACTTGGCATGTGTTTTGTCTGTCACTAGGGGAATTTTCATCAAGGATGCGAGCACAGTGTGCAGATGTCTCCACAATGCGCTACCATCCCTGATAGATTCCTGCATTTAGAGTTCATAGGGACATTACACACCTGATTGGGGTCAAATTGTAGCACCTTTGTGTGACCAATCGACCTAAAAAATAGCTCCCTTTTTCATCCAAATCCATTCTATTCATTTGTACTTCAACTTTTTTCATTCACATTCACATTCTCAAGAAAATTCTCAATCTCTTCAACATTATAATAGTCCATTTTAACCACTCCACTTGAGAATTTAAAAAACTTGTTACTTTATTCAATCCATCTTTGTACATGTTACTCTACCATAGAAGTTGCGAGCTTGGAGACTTTCAAGACCTCCCTTCACCATGGTTGAGGCAGTAGTGACTTTGCCAAGTTCATTGCTTGCATTCTCCCTTCATTGGCCTTGAGAGCCTTTGGGTGGATGTGGTAACATTTCACTTTTCCTTGTGTGGTTAGAGTCCTTTTGTTCGAACCTCCTCAAGAGAGAGTACCTATGGATTCTCTTCTATTTTCTTTATCACATATTCTAGACTATATTGCTTCTTGGCTATCCATGGAGGTGGAAACACCAAAATGGGGGTTTGACTGAGGCAAACCCCTATATAACCCCAATAATTTCCCCCTTCTTGCTTGTGTGTAGGTGAATGTGTGCATGGAGCTTGTCGGTGAACTAGAATTTTAGTGAGTTGGTTTTCATCACTTGTCTTTATCTACTTATTTCATTATTTTTGCATTTACTCTCTATACTTTATCATTATGTCCTTTTTGTTAAAATCATTTAACTAGATTGTTTAGTAGGCTTCTATATTTTTCTACTATACTTTCCATTTTATGGCCATATGGATACTATTTTTCCAAAAACATTCCAACATGCCACACTATCATCAAAAATCCATGCTACCATCCTCAGATAAAGAGCTATTTGAGGTATAGTTTGAATTCCAAAAACTAGCTTGTCAAACCCCAAGTAAACTTTCAGGTCTGTAGAGTGACAAAATTACTTCATAGTGCTCTTCATTCTCAGTCCTCACCTTAAAACATCCCTTTAGAGTGAGGTAAGTTAGGGAAAACCTCCATTCTCAGTTCTCAATGACCTAGAGCCTTGACCTAGTTAATCCCCCTCTCTTTTAGATACCAATTGTTGAATGGGATAACTAAAATGAGGGTGAATCATTTGTCACAAAACTAAACCTTTAATTCAATCACTAGAACTAATACATAATACTACTTAAAATGATTAATCATAAAATTCCAATGCAAAAACTCAAATCCAACACATAAACACAATAACACTAGATTTATGTGGAAAACCCAATGAGGGAAAAATCATGGTGAGGATTAACTCACACTATAGAGAATATCAAAATTGATTACAAGAGGCTCACTACATAAAATAAGTCTCACTAATTGAAACAAGGACTCATATTCCAACATGGATAACAACCCGGAGTGTTCAGTTCCATAGAGATACAAAGAGGACTTGTTATAGAGAGACTACAATCCCAATGCAACAAAAGATTCTACCAAAATCACTCAATCTACTTTCCTGAATGATAGAGTTCAGCTTCTTCTCACTGTATCCGAAAACTCAGCATTAAGCTTCACATTGATCTTCCACACTCACAACACACACACTTACTAGATATAATCAATGTTGCACCAAATTGAAAATTCTCTTTTCTCTTATTACTCTTCTTTTCCCTTGTATATTTTGTACCACTTAACTCATCTTGCATTTATACCATCTTCAACTTGTTGGAAAATGTGCCTCAATTTATTGACTTGGACCTCTAAGAGAGGCTTGATGAATTTATGCCCTTATCGCTTTACCGCGGAGTTCTTATATGGTCATTTTGACCCTTGTTTGTTGAGAATTTGTCTGATTGGCGAGACTTTGAAGGATGTTACAGTGATGGGATGACGAACATGCAGTTGGTAGAATGTTTGTTGGCCTTGGCTTCATTGGTGAATCGGTCGCTCATCAACGAGAGGTAATGCTATGCCTCGTCAATGTGCTGATGACTTGCATCAATGGCTGCAATCGACTTCATCCAACAGTGCTGGTTGCATTCCGCGCCATCCTAAGGAAAGTACCACTGTGAACCTTTTTGTTGAGTGGAATTGCTTTAGCATTCGACGTGTGGTAGTGACTTAAGTGGTGAGTGCAATGAAGAGGAGGTGGGTCCTGAGTTGCTTTATATGAAGAGTTGCCTGGCTGTGCGCACCTGTCAGCACCTTGGGAGTTCCTTGGGGAATATAGTGGATGCCACTAGATTTTCCTCGAAGGAGCTCCAATAGCTTACACATGGCTCAGTAGGGACTCGAGACTATTATAAGCGAAGCGTAGGAGTGATGGACACATGGCAGATTCAAAAGCTCATTTCGGGCTAGTTCAAGGGAATCTTGGAGATTCTCTCCTAGATGTCCCAAATTTTTTTAAGTAGCAGACACATGGCTAATGGGACCCAATAAATTTGGTGGTCGATGTGTTAATGATAGCGGTTGATTTTCGCCCCAGAATCTAAAGGAATTTTTAGCGATAGTGAGGAATTTCAAAGCCCATGGATAATTGACCGATCACTCCTTGATGAAGCAACAAAATGAATAGCAGGTCAACATGTGGTGATTTTTCATTGGTTGTTTTAGCACTGTTGTTACAAAACAACATTTAATTGCCAGAAGCTAGATTGGTGAAAAGTGATATATTGTGCAATTAATTTGACATCGATTTTCATGGTTGGTAGAGCTGAAATTAGTAATTTCTTAGAAATGAAATTTATTGCAGAGGTGGGTCAATGTAGGATTATAGGTGGATCCAATCTAAGATCGATTTGGCATGTCGGTGAAGGATGAAAATTAATGCACCCTAATTGGTTGTTGTGATGTAAGACTTGTAACAGTTGGATACATAGGCATAGAGAAAAAGGTAATGTAAAGTGATTCATTGTATGTGGTAATAGCATTGGAACAGTGAACAGGTCGACTGAATGCTGCTGAGAGCTAACATCTTCAAGTAAAGTTTGTAACTTTGTATGTAAACTATTTTTACTATAATACAAAGTGATTTAGCTTGGTGTGATGGGTTTTTCTCCCAAAAGGGTTTTTCCATGTAAATCTGGTGTTATCTCTGTGATCGTTTATTTTTGTTACTTTTGTTATCCTATATGTGTTCAGCTTAAGTGTTTTAAAGTTTTAAATCTAGTCTTTGCACTTCTCCTCTATGGTTTTAGTGTTAGGAAAGCATTTCCACACTACTGCTTTTCCTTGCAAGTGGTATTAGAGCTTGGCTAGATGTGTTATCCTTGTTTGTAAG